>SADC01000803.1:32459-338307 GCA_004194705.1 Ditylenchus dipsaci | reverse complement strand
AAAAATTGAAAAAAAATATTTATATGATCCCTTGATCAGTTAACGTATTCCGGTGCATGGACTGGCTTTCTAATATAGCATTGGAATACGGCGGTTTTAAAAAAAGCTAGAATTATACTCATGCTAGGTTTTTCACATAACTGTTCTGAACTTAGAGACCTTAAGTCTGGGGTAGCTAGTCTCAATATTTGTTTCATTGTTGAAAAAAATATAATTATATGATTGCTTAAATAGACAAAAAATTAGGCTTGGGCTTGAAAGAATGTCTACCGGGGGGGGGGGGGTTATCACAATAGTTTAAAAAATTAGATTAGACTGAAAACTATTACTCATGTTATCACAAGGCTAGGCTTATACATTTTACATATGAATGGTTTTATTGTGGAAAAAGATTATAAATTTTGAGAGATACACTACAGTCAATAAATGAAGACTCTTAATTTTTTTCAACAATCTGATTTCCTTCATTCAGCTCCCGCCCAAAAAGGGGGTACTAGACTACTGTCCCTTCCCCATCCGATTCTGCCTTTTGTCCTCTTTAAAATCACTTTCCGGTACTTGCATGGCAAAATTATTACATGAAATGGTTTTTGAGCAGTCCTGAAAATGTAATTTTGGGGTCGTTGGGTGGTTGTGATGCGTTGGCGAGTATTTTGCGTTGGCGAGTTATGGCGTTGGCGAGTCGCTTGCGTCCCAAAAATTTGCTTGAAAAAAGTTCTCTGGGAAGTTCTTGTGTCACGCGCACAGCCCTGAAGCGTCATCTTCCGATAGGCATGTATATGCCCAATTCACGCAGAATTGTCCGTACATTTAAGCTTTCCAATACACCAACAAATATTTCAGCATCAAAAGTTGAGTTACACTTATTCGAAAGTCGAAAACGCCTAAAAAACCGAACTTCAAACTAACGCGTTAATTATGCGCGTGACGAAATCATGCCAAATACTATATGTAGATGCATTTTTTTCATTTTCAGGGCGGATAATTATTAGAAAAATGCACTTTTTATTTTCGCATGTTTAATTCAATGATAATTTCCAATAATAACAATACTCTTGATATCCATTTTGACACACCAATCGATAGTACTGTAGCACACACCTAAAAAGCAAATAACACAGAGGCTAGACCACAAAAGCCAGTGCTTGTGCCACCAAGAGGACAGCCAGCGAACTCCTTTGCCAAGCATAAAAAGGTGGTCTCCTCAGACTGACCAGCTCTGCATTGGTATAGAAGTCAAAGTCGGAATCAGAGAAGTGTAGGCACAGGTATACATGCCTGAGGGCCTGGTCTGGCAGTTCATCCAAAGACCACTTTGCAAAGTAATTGCATTGCACTGTAATTACTGTAAATAAAATTACTGTAAATAAATATTTTCGGAAAAATTTGGCCAAAATGGGTTAATGTCTGCATAGTATTTGCTCGCCACTTTTGTGCTTAAACCCAGTTTTCTGCCATTTTTTTTGCAAAATTATGTCGGATTTCTTACCGGAACCCTAATATTCAAGATCTTATCTTTGTTTTAAGCACACATACGTATAATTGTACTTGCTTCAAAAAAATTTCTGGCCCTCCAAATTGGACAACCATACAAAGTTCAACTTCTCATCAAAATCTTTATTGCATAAAATCCCAACAACAGCAAACATACAACCAAAGCTTCACCATCACGGCAAAGACAATCAACACATTATACATAGAGTGAGGACAACGACAAGTAGTATTAACCAGAATAAAAATTCCCTACACACCTAGGCACTCGTCTAGACCACCTGCTTCCCTCCAAACACTCAGCACATTCTCCCCATCTAGTTGTAGTTACTAGAATGAGCAGCAGGAGCACAGTAGTAAACTATCTTCTCACCCACCAAGTAGTAGTCTTTGGGTGTTGTGGTTGTGTCCCCGTGACTAATGCCACCGGGGAATCTGCAGAAGGATTCGCATTTGGTCAGCAACTTGCTCCATCGACCATTTTTTTGGCAGAGCACAAAGTCAGAGCCTGTCAGCATGTAGTCTGGTTCACAGGCATAAATACTCAGCTCTCCCACTTGGTATTCTCGCTCATGGCTGACCTTGGCTATGGCATTCACCATTTTGGCCTTCGGTGGGATCGGGGGAGTTGGACAGGTGATTGCTGAATAAATTGGATGAGTCCTATTAAACAGTCAAACTTTGACGTAGTGGCTTGCATCGTAAGTTCGTTCCCGCCTAGGATCCGTCAATTTTTTACGCCGATCTTTATAATATTTTGCCATTTCTCTTTTGACAGTCTTGTCAATTAAAAATATATTTTTTGAATTTTTATAGATTTTTCACCTTGGAAAAAGATATATCCGGAGCTAAAGTGTTTCTGTGCCGTTTCAGAGCACGAGAATCAATATGAGACGGGTCTTTTCCCCTCAGGAAAGTAAATCTCGCGCTGGCTGGGAGGGGTAGGGGGTTGATTCTACCCTGTTACCAAAAAAGTGTCCGATCGTAGGCGGCAGCGAACTTTAGGTGGGGACCCTATATAAAATTTTTACTTATTGTTAATTACAAAATTTAGCCCAAATCTAGTATCCCGTATCAAATCCCTTAAAATAAATACCTTTACACCTGGGCAGTGAATCACTCCATTTGCCTTGAGGTCCACAGTGCAGACTTTGCTTGCCGACCAGATTGTATCCAGGCTGGCAATTGCACTTAGCTATACCACCCATCTTGTAGGAAGTGACTAGGCAGCTGAGTTGGTCATCAGCTATAGCTAGAGGGGCGCACTGGATGGCTGAAAAAAATTTTCTTAACCGAAATTCAGTGGCTGTCACAATTTCCACCATATACCTTGACAAGCAGGTGGGAAATGAGACCATCTACCCCCTTCCAGACAGATCAATGAGCGCAAACTTTGCAGTTTGTAACCCTCAGAACAAGAGAATTGGGCTATAGTTCCCAGATAGAGGTGTTTGCTGTCATAGTGAATGTTCAGGTTGGCGGTGGAGTGGATGGCTTGGCACTCCTCGTCTAAATTTGGCTAACCAAATTTATCGAAATAATTATTTAACGTACTTTTGACTACAATTTCGATGCCAGTTCGGCGGTGGTCCGGCAATATACATGCGAAAAAACCTAAAAATTAAAATGAAGTTTCTAATACATAATTCGAAAACAGAAACACTGAGAATAAGTAAATACTAAAAATAACTGAAAATTGGCTTTTTGAACAATAGGATCATATCCACAGTGGGGTCAATATGGAAATAGCCAAATATAATTATTTTGGTTGTACAGTCAAACCTCCATGTTGCGTTCCACAAGGGACCGGCCCTTCCCGGATGCAACATAGAGGTGGACGCAACATAGAAAGTTGCAACATAGAGGTTCGACTGTAACAGAAGTGCGCCCTCAAAAGTCTGAATTTCACCAGTAAATTTCTATTTTGCCATTTTTTATTTAATTTGTTGTAATTTTTAAGATTTTGTTTGCACTAAAGTGTAGTCCTGGATCTTGGCTTTCTAATAAGCTATCAAACTCCGCTGAAAAAAATGGAGAAATGAAGAGATTGAAAGATTTTATGAAAAAAATTGAAATTTTGTTTCTTAAAACCACTAAATCTCGTCATTTTTCAATTCATTCAGAGAAATTTGATAGCTCATTAAAAGGCCAAGATTTATGGCTACATGATAAAAGAAAACAAATTTAAAAAATTACAACAAAATCAAAAGAAAAATGTCAAAATAAAATTTACTTGTTAAATTCAGATTTTGCACAACCAATTTTAGCCATTATTTTTTCATGTTTTAGCGAGAATTAACAGTGTATGGAATAATCCTCTTTTTCACTTCTATATAACACTCTACGCAGTTCTCAAAATTAAAAATTACCTCCATCCTCCGGTTGTACTATTGATACAGTCAACTAATTTTTATTTTAAGAGAGTGTGTATAATTGTACACTGTATTTCTTCTCCGTGTGTAGGGTTGACGGCTCGGCGCGCCGATTTCGGCTTCTCTATCCGAAAACCCGAAAATTTTCGGTTTCCAGGTTTCGGCTCGGTGCGCATTGATCTTCTCGAGACCATTATCCTTTGATTATCATTTAATATAATTATTCAATCTAATGGTGGCAAAAATTATTTATCTTGACTCTTTATTTTGTAAATGATTAATGAGCCTCATGTCGATTAGAGAACCAAATATTTCAAATAAAATAAAAATAAAAAACCAATCAAATAAAAAACCAATAAGTGATGTCTATCTCCAGGAAATGAAAAATTGGATTAATGGAAAAATGTTTTAATACCAGGGTATAACACAAATTGCTTGATTCTCGTCCCAACTTCCCTGTTCTTCTTTGTCAGTGGTACCCAGTTAGTAACACTCAGTAATCAGGTAATTTATGGTGATCAGGTGGTGTTACCCAGTTGATTGGGGTACCTATGTAGTAGTTAAGGTGCTCATCTCGTAGTTGACTTCACCTACCACAGCCACTAGTATTAACTACAGTCAACCCTTGGATTAACGTAACTTCAAAGGGCCGGTAAAAAAGGTTACGTTAATCCGGGGTTACGTTAATGTGAGGTTACGTTAATATGCTTAATTGCACCTCAGCACCGGTACCAAATTCCAGAAAGTTTAGGAGTCACCGGGCATTTAACTGTCCTTAAGGTGTAGTTTTTAGAGTGTGCCCATTTACGAGGAATGCCTATTTTATCGTAAGATTGTTTTATTCTAATTCCTTGTTGACCATTCAAATCGGGCCTTCAGTGTTTGTTGACCGAGGCTTGACTGTAACTTAAAAACCTAGCATACCTGAAAGGCATCGTTGTTGAGGAATTGAGGATGCGCACCTCTTGTCCATGTTTGGGGTAGCTTCTGTAAGTAGAAGTGGTTTCCTACAATGACTTGAATATAACATGTTTTCTAAACACGTAGCAGCCGGAAACCCATTTCTTAATCACTTTTGGATCAATGGTAAAAAGCTATAAAACCAGCTGACCCATTTAGGCTGTCCCTGACTCTTCGGATGGAAACAAAACAACTTGATGGTGGCCGATTGATTGACCACTAGACTTCCCTGGGGTGAAACAGTATAGGGTCCATTCTCCACTGCAAAGTGGATGGGTGGTGGTTCATCTATAGCAACTTTGCTATTTTCCAATATAAATAAACCGAATTCACCTACTCTCGGTGTGATCCGGGTCAAGTGGGATGCAAAAAGAGGGTTGGGATGACCTGTTAAGGAAGAATGATTAAAAAAGTTCAACCTAGAAAAATAAAAAACATTAACCAGCTTCCATTTTCACAAACTATCCTTGAGAAACCACGCAGCTGGTCCATAAAATGATTGGAACATGAAAAAATGAGTATAGATCCGGCTGTAATAATGGTTTTTTTAATTGAAGGCATGATTCGAAAACAGAATTTACAAGGAAATTTCTGGTTGAATAGCACAAAGTCTCGACCCTGCAGGTGGAAAGCATTGACTCTGGAGCTAGATATAGCTGTGCCTCCTGTCTTGCTTGCAGCCTTGTACTCACACATTCCATGTTCTGCAAAGTCAAAAATTACAGCCCTTGTTGAGTTTTTGGTATATACCGTACTTCCTCTAATTGCCGCCCCCCTCTGGAGGTCGATCGAAAAATAAGCGCCCCCTCCCTCAAATTGCCGGCCCCCTCCCTATTTTTTTAAAACTGTGTTTTAATCTTTTTTGCACAATTTTTTGGCGGTTAGTTATCAATAAAAAGATGTGTGATTAAATTTTAAAGAAACCCAAATTTAATCGAATGCTAAAAATCTTCTTTGTTGAGGTTGAGAGAACCGAAAGGAAATGTTGAGAAGGGAGTGACAGAGGCAGATCAGGCAATTCAAGCCAAAGCAGTGAACATGGAACAACCAACTAGCCATTTTTAAGCATAGAGTGCGTTTGCTTTTGCCAGTCATCGTATATAACATAATTTTGATGATTCTGCAGTGCTTACCGATGCATTGGACGAATATTTTTACGAAGAGAGCCAAAAAATAGATATAAGATAATGTAAATGTACAGGCGAAAATAACTATTTACTTTTCGTCTAACCCTTAATGTTTTTTCAGATGGTACCATTATTATGTTTGTTAAAAAGACGTTTTTTATGGGCGGCGGTAAATTCATCCTCGGTAAATTCATCCTCGGTAAATTCATCCTCGGTAAATTCATCCTCGGTAAATTCATCCTCGGTAAATTCATCCTCTAATTTTGTCTTGACAGGAATAATTTTCATTATCATACTTTTTGAATTTTTTTTCGGGGATCAGGACTCTGGATCATCTCCACACTACAGTAGCCCACTTTTTGTGCTTAGGCGCAGAATGGGCCAGTGTACATTAGAACGAACTCAAACATGTATTCTACACATGTCCCTCCAAATCTTTAAAGTTACAAGTTCCAGTCCTGGCGGTAACATACATCATTTTTTCTTGATCAACATTCATAAAATAGTTTTTTATAAGAATAGTAAGCCTGAGGGTAGGTAGTAGAACCCTCTGGCACTTCCCCCAGATGGGTATCCACATCAAAACTCCAAATTTGGATTTGGATTAAAGTAAGTAAAAATCATTGTAACATATCCAGAATCATATCCTGAACACGGTTTAATAATACTAAAACAGCGATTTGACTTGCAGGAGCCCCAGTTATGGCATACACGAAAAATTTGCCATCCACCCCTTGGGAGTAGTCGGTCTTTTAGGGCATTTTTGACCAAATTTAAACCCTTTTTAGGCAAAATCTAGGTAAAAATGGTAGATTTTGAACAGGTTTTTACTTTCTGGGGCCTACCGCATATATAAACTCTGGTATGCATATGTTTTTATGCATCCAGAGTCACTTTCGAGTGATTTGTGTCTCAGGTATGTGTGTGTGCGCATCTCAACCCCAAGCAACCAAGCCCCCTGCGCCCCCGAAGGGGGCGCAGGGGGCTTGGTTGGTTAGAGATGCGCGCACAGACTTACCTTAGACATAATTCCGAGCTAGACTCTTGATCGAAAATGCATTTAGAGTCTTTTTGCCCAGCTCCAGCAAGAAAAATGTGATAAATCACCAAAAAGAGCCCTAAAATACCCTAAAAGTTTTTACTACTTACTCTCCTGGCTTATCTACTCAGGCACCTGCTCACCTACCCATACCTAGGTACGTCACGACCTACCCACTCCGGTACTATTGTAGGTCGACCTGGACTATTTAGAGAGGATATAAACTATAAAGGGTATATCTGAACCTTAAAGGTTGCATCTTTACTATTGAGAGAAGATCATGATCATTGAAGGTAAATCTGAGCCACTTGGGGTGGACTGGTGCTACTGCAGGTAGATGAGGACCGTTGAAATAACAAACAAATATTTTTACACAATATCCTGTCAAGACAAAATTGGAGGATGAATTTACCGGAGGATGAATTTACCGGAGGATGAATTTACCGAGGATGAATTTACCGAGGATGAATTTACCGAGGATGAATTTACCTAGAGCCGTTTTTTATTGGGCTTTTCTGTCATTAAGTCAAAACTATCGATCTAATGTATTCTATTGACTGCTTTATTTCCAAATTTTCCGTATAGTGTACTCTCGATACAGTGTAACTCTCGATATAGTGTATATTTTTCCGATCCCCGGGTGCTACACTGTATCGAGAGTGGACTGTAGTTATACCAACCTGGAGGGCAATCTATTTTATTTTTCCTGTGCCATTTGCCCCGTCTACATCTCCAGTGCTCAAACTTATCTCTTGTGTCAAAGTGGGCGCATTTTACCTAGAAAATATTAATAAATAAATTACTCGAAATAATTAAAAGTGAAAGAACCTCTAGAATGGTGCCATGAGGATAGCTGAATTTGGCAGAGTTTTGCCAATCGTCCATATTATGCACAGAAAACATCGTTTTATTCCATAGATTAGGACTTGGACAGAGGGTTGTGTCTCGTGCTCTTGTTCGTATTGCAGATGTTGAACTGGTTTGCAGGAGATTGTAGCGGACTTAAATTTAAAGTATTATAGCTTTTTTAAATTTCACTTTTAGCAAATTGAAATGCTTTTTTTTTGGATAATAGATTTTAATTTGTTAATAACTACCGTAAAACCATTAACAGATACCGTATTTCCTCTAATTTCTCCCCTCCCTCTAATTACTCCCCCCCCCTAACTTCAAGTGGTCTGAAATTTCTGTTTTCATTTACTGTTTGAGCTGTGTAAAAAGTTTCAAAAATCTAACAGGCACTTTTTACACAGCTCAAACAGTAAATGAAAACAGAAATTTCAGGCCACCTAAAGTTTGAAAAATTGCATGCCTCTAATTACTCCCCGGGGGAGAAATGAGAAGAAATACGGTAATTCGAGTCAATTATTTTTCAATCCCCCTTTCTGGTGAGAAAGTCAATCAGCATTAAAGGTTTCCAGTTAAGGACGGGATAAATATGTACTTAAATCGTCACTAAGAGGATCTCATCCCTTAAAAATACAATAGACAAGATGAACTATGCCAAAAAATGTACAAATGACCTTAGAAATTAATTTAACTATCGAAAATTAAACTGCTTACTTCTACCAAATGGTTCTTAGTTGAATTCTATTTGTCTAGCGAATAAAAAAAAAAGTCACCACATGGAAGTAGTTGACTGTGCCATTCACCACTCAAGCACCTTATAGCACCTGCTTGTTCAGACTCATTGCCACATTCAAACCGAATAATTGTGCCGTTCGGATAGATGGACTGGCTGTCTTGTTTGGCTAAAACATTTTTTATAGCAAAAGTAAATAAAAAAGCCTGCGCGCTACTGGAATATAAGGGGAAGCATATTCCAGTAGCATCAAAGACCGTTATATACAAACCTGGAGAGCCATCCCCACTGATCGCTCCAAAAAAATCAACTCATTGCTGTTACTGTAGTTGTGAAAAATTGTTGCGGACGAGAATCGATCATTTGGGAAAACACAGTAAGAGGTGTCTAAAAACACAAATTTTATTGCGTTAGCACAGAAAAATCCTACCATTTCTATAGCAGTTGGGCGACGGATTGAGCTGCCCAAAATTGCAGGTTATTAATTCTGATTTGCCCTCACAATGAAGTGTAGCACTTTGGCCATGCAGTAAAGCCTTGGAGTTGGTAGAGAAATAGCCTTGCTGAGTTGTTAAAGTGCAGTCTCCTGATATTTGCGCAAATGTAAGTATGCTAGGTGTTTGCCTCTCATTTTTGCCTACCTAGATGGAAATGCTCCAAAGCATAAGAGTGCGCTTTTCGGCATCATAAACCAAAGTAAGCGACGTTCAAGAGAAATCAATGAGCTTTTGAAACTTTGGGGACATCTACGCCTACCCTCCTATCTCTTAATTTCAATAAATGGCATCGTCATCGACCAAAAATATCAAGAAAAGTAAAGTAATCAAAAAAATTTAAAAATGTTCCGAAAAAAACTCAATACGGTCATCCCAAAACGACTATTTCGAGTAGAGTGGCCATGCCGAAATTTTCGAGTCCTACACTTGAGCACCCTATTTTTTGAGTTAAAACAGAAATTAGATTCCTCTTCTATGTTGGATACCGGGGAAATTAAAATTTCAAAAAAAATACAGCACCATCCTTAAAATAAACTCACTTGGTTTACATCGACCAACAGCCCGAAGAATGCGACCTTCAAAACATTCCAACAGAGTATTGCCATGAACATGAAAACCCGCAGGCAAATCATCCGAGCACTATCCCCAGACTCAAGATAGTCGCCTGATTGAAGGATTTCTGAGAGCTTGTTTTTGTGGAAGAACATGTGAAGCCTGGAGGGTACTCGACACTTCTCTGAAAACAACTTGCTACACTTCCTAAGCCAATATCTCATTTGACAGCTTACTTGGGACACAAGAGGACAAACCAAAAGCAGGTTGCCACTGACCTTGACGACAGTAGTGAGTTATTCCCTCTTTATCAATATCCGCACTGCTCCAGTGAAAGCCTTGTCTGCAAAAAGTCTAAGCACAATGGATCCTCAACAGTCAGCTGATTGAAAGCAAAAAGAATGGAAAACTCACGATTGCTTCAAGTCTTGGTCGAATTATGGAAACCTCCTTTTCAGCGGATCGCGGTGGATCTTCACAGTCATCAGGAGTAGCTGTGTCCGGAGATCTCTTGGTGCGACTGTTCCAAATTATTTGCCCGTCCATTTCTAAAAAGTACATGTTAATGAAAAAATAGTTGTCAGAAGAGACCTGGATGTCGCTGGGAAATGCATTTTGGCTTGACTCCCGGCCTCCATACACCTAATTTGAGTTTAAAGCTAGTATGTTGAGATTTTTTGATATACCTTGAGTACAAGTGGCTTTTGGCGGCCTGAATGTGTAGGCTACATAAAAATATTAATTTGAAGGAAAAAGCTACCGATCAAGCGGTTTCCTTTGCTGCATCCAAAGGCTGAAATCAATCAATCAATTCAACTTTTCAAGTTCTACAACAGAAAATGGCATCTGTCACCTATTGTTCTTCCTTCTGGCACACGGTGTATGTAGTCTGCAAAATCATAAGCGCCCATTTGACCTGCAAAAAAAACAATGATGGTCTTCTAGAAAATTTATAGAAGTGCTGTAAACCTTCGAGCATGATTTGACCTAAACATGGCTCTCTATATTTGAAAATTTGATTTTGATATGGCTACCTCCCTCTAGTACACCAAACACTTTGGTTGGGTGGTCACACGAAGCTGAAAACTCCCTTCATTTTCGATCAAAAATAAACATGTATCTACTTGCTAGACACCGGAATTGTGAGCCTGAAGGAAACGGTGAGTAGACGTTACCTACAAATGGGACATTTGTCCATTTAGTAGGTAAACGTCCCAGGGACGTTTACCTACCAAATGGGAAATTTTTCAAATTTGGCGTTATTTTGTATTTTTATATTATATATAAAAGTTTTATTTTATATACCGTATTTACTCTAATAAGCGCCCATGCTCTAATAAGCGCCCACCCCAACTTTGAGGACCTATATCTGAGATCAGAGGGAAAATTTAGCAAATCTGTTTATTGCATTTTCTTAACTCCCACGAGCTCTACCGATTGCGCTTTTTTGATTTTGGATTTTCACCCGAAAATCTCGAGATCAAATTTGAAATTTCCCGATTTTCGGGGGTTTGAAAAATAAGCGCCTATGGGCTCTTATTAGAGGAAGTGAGTGGCTAAGCCACTTATCGAGCCACTTAGCCACTGAGGAAGTGAGTGGCTAAGCCACTTATCGAGCCACTTAGCCACTTATCGAATATTTTGGATATGTTGCTGCAGTTTACCGGCGTTCAGAAAAAGATGGCACCAATTTGCTTCTTTGCTCTATTCCAAATACTCCGCGATTGATGCTCGAACGAATGCGTGATAGTCCTCGGTTCCGAATAGGCAAAAGCTGAGAGCTCTAAAATCAAAAATAGAAGTTATGCCTTTCAAAGCAAAGAGCATTCTCAAAGGCTTGCTATGGATTCAGCTGTAGTTGACGCTGGCAAATGGCAAAAGATTGTTTTTCTTGTCAATTCCCTGTTGTAGTTGCTCTTGAGATATTTTTGCACATCTGCGTCGGAGATCTTGCCATCTTTTCTAGCCTGCAGCTTATCGACGACATCCTTGTTAGTCCACTTAAATGTGTTCATCTAGAAATATAAATAATAAGTAAACATTAGCAACGAATAAATAAAAGCAATGGCATATGCAGTAAGAGTAATTAATAAGTAATGCGTAAAATGTTAAAATCAAACAAAAATTAACAAAACAATAATGAACTTGGCGAAGTAATAGCATGAACTGCTTAATTTATGAAAAAAATTCAAAATAACGCCAAATTTGAAAAATGTCCCATTTGGTAGGTAAACGTCCCTGGGACGTTTACCTACCAAATGGGACAAATGTCCCATTTGTAGGTAAACGTTTATACCCCAAGAAAACAATTCATTAATATACAGGGTACAATACACAGTATTAATATACAGGGACCAACACCTTGAAAGCACATAACTTTTTTAAAGTCTTTTTTTCGAAATTCTGTAAACGCAGAACGACTCAGAATCGCATAAGATTTTTTTTGGCGTATTATGTCAAAAACACGATTTTCGCTTAGTCCCCCTGTGGGTTGGGCCGTCCACAGACCATGACCAAAGTCATAGGGCGAAGCGAGCAAAAATCGTGTTTTTGACATTATACGCCAAAAAAGTTCTTATGCAATTCTGAGTCGATCTGCATTTACAGAATTTCGAAAAAAAGACTCAGAAAAAAAGTTAATCGATTTCAAAGTGTTCCAAAAATATTGGACCACCCTGTATAATAATTATCATTAGATGACCCTAAAAACTTTGCAATAACCTTCTCTAGTCCATTTTCCGTAGAGACACTTGATCCGATTATTAGTGGTGGAAGGACGGAAGCCGTGAAGACAATGATATTTGGCTATCTGAAGTTCGAAAGCAAATTTTTTAAAATACAAAATGACATGTGTACTACTCACAGTTCCATGAGTAGCTTTTGTAAACATAACTCTGGAATTGGATACTCTAGGTGGCCATTTTCTACAACGCACTGAAAAACAAAATTACTATCCTTGTGTACAATACCTTGCGTACAATGAGTGCGACACTTTTCATACCCTTCACTAGAAGGCTATGCAATTGATCTTGGTGTCATCTTGTAGCTAAGAATCAGGGCTACGAAATAAGCCATTTATAAAAGAGATGTTCTTTTTAATATGGATAAAATCGATCGAACCTTCGGCGTTAGGGCAATTGTCCACTTTTTCCCATTTGGCGGCAAAAAATGTTTTTTTTTATTTTTGCTGATTTCAGCTGTTTTTTTTAAATTTCTCAATATTTTTAACTTACCAAGGAACCTTCAGAAGTGTTATTTTTCAAAGACCTCATTGAAATTTTTTTTCTCACAGATTCTTGTAGAGCATCCAAAGTTATGCAGGAGGTAGCAAGTATTTTCGGATTTTTCAAATGGCTGTATTTTTCAACTTTTATGAACACATCAGCCAGATTTTTTTATCAGAAAGAAGAAGACGGGAGTTTTTGTTTAATAACAAGCTTTATAACAAAAAATCTAAACATTTGCAAATCTTTCTTCTACACTTCTACTGCCAACAGCGATACAACGGTTTAATCGAAGAGGATATGCTGCGATACAATTATTGATCATTTCTTGAGGCAATTCTTCAAAAGCATTCTCAATTCTCCCAATAAGCTCATCCACGTCTGCGATCGGCTACCTGTAGACTCTGCTTTTGATCCAGCTCCACAAGAAAAAATCACATGGCGTCAGATCTGGTAAGTAAGGCGGCCATGACAAATTCGTACGCACGCACACGTAGAGCCCAGTGAGAAGGAGCACCATCCTTAAAAAGGAAATCCATCAACAAGTTATCGACTACTGATCACTACCTGCATGAAAATCAACTCATTAAAATTTGGCCACTCTTGCAACTCAGGAACCACTTATTGTTGAAGAAGATTCAGGTAGTTGCACTGGCTATGTTTTCTTGGAAGAAACATGGCCCAACGATTCCTTGACGGCCAATCAGAGCAAAGACAGTGACAAGTGGCGAGTGTAGCGGAAGTTATTCAAACCAATGCGGATTATTGTCATCCCAGTAGCGAAAGTTGTGCCTCTTGACGCCTCCATTCAATTGAAAGTTACCTTCATCAAGTTTGAAGAATCAGATAGACTAATAGCCCAAGTTTGGTATTAAACAAAAACCCCCGTCTTCTTCTTTCTGATAAAAAAAATCTGGCTGATATGTTCATAAAAGTAGAAAAACACAGCCATTTGAAAAATCCAAAAATACTTGCTACACCCTGTATAATGAAGTGCTGCGCCTTCTTCCTATTTTTCAACCCTAAAAAAATCGGAAAATTTTTAGGTCGATTTTGAGATTTTTGGGTGTTCAACCACAGTTTGAAAACTGAAATTAAGTAATCTCGTAGTAACTGAGAAAACGCAGAAAACAGATTTGCAAAATGTTTGCTTTATGCTGAGGTATGGGGTCCTTAGGATGGGGACTTATTATAGGCTGGGAAGTTAATACAGTGAATACGGTAAATATCATATAAAAACCGATTAGCTGTCATGAGAGAGAAAAAATTTGACCTATATTGTATGTGCTTGGTCCTCCCTGTGGTTTTGGCTAAACCTGTAACAAAAATCAGGAAATCTGGGACAGAAAAAAGTGAATCTGTGACAAAAAAAAGTTTTTCCTTTTGAAAAAACTGCGAAAGCAACCAGCTTTTGTTTTAAGATGAAAAGTTCAAAATTATCAAAATTCAAAATGCTAATAATATTTGACTGAAATCTCTTTAACGGTCAAATACTAGCGCTTGCCCGCCCTACGGGCGGGTTTTGTTTTCTGCTGATATTTCAAACATTTTTCGGGTTATTTTCAGCTGATATTTCTGTAGCATTATCTAATTTATTTTTCGATGATTTTAAGATCTATGAATCTGAGCAAAATGCAATCACATATAGTCACTCTTAATTACTTTATCATTATTCACACGACTGAAAAAACATTTTTTGAGATTTACAAAAGCTTTTTTTCTCTTTTCTGCGATTCAAAAAAGCGTCTATTTTGATTTAAGAGATTCATGAATGCGATCTTCCTGTTGTGACATTCATAAAAAGAGAGTTTCTGTTTTTTGACCTTTTCCAATATACATGTAAATGAAGCTATACGCATAATCCACAGTACAAAAGGTAAAGTACATGAGCTAAGAGATTTGAAACATGAGACTTGACACATTAAATGAGAGTCACAAACATGCACTTCGACACATGAGGCACAAACATTAGCCATGGACAACAAAAAATTTGAAAATAGGTCGTGCGACCAAAACATGAGCCGTGAGCTCCAATCAGGAATTCCTAAAAGAGCTTTTTCATTCCTTTCATAGACGCACAGTACCATAACATTTTCTAAACTTTTTCAGACGTGTGTGTTGAGATTCACAAAGACATATTTTTCACGTGAATGATTTATAAAAATATTTGTGTTTTGGTATTCGACTCACTAAATCAAAGTATTCGACTCACTAAATCGAAATTTAATCAATGAGATGTAAGTCTGAACCCTTATAAACAATGCAGGTCCACGATACAATAGACTTGACACACATGGCATGTGGCACACTCTTGAGCCACTAAATGAGAAGATCGAAACACTTGCAATAATTACTGATATATACCAAATAAGATCACATCTTGAGTATTGATTCAACTCAAGTGACTTGACTACTTCTGCATTCAATTTGAGACTCAATGAATCCCAGTCCAAGCATCTCAGATATTAAAAAACATGTGAGCCGACCGTAAAATTTATACATTCGTCATTCAATCCTTTCCTACAAACTTCGGATCTTCACATTTATTAGATGTGAAATATACTCGAAATCAAATGCTTCTCAGAATGTACTGTAAGTCCATCATCAAGTCATATTATCCGATACGTTTCAGAATTGACTAATTAGAGAACATGACTCGAAAAAAAATTCACCGACCAATCACAGATAAAAGTTTCATTTGAGCTTTATGCATAGCTCACGATTGAAGAAAAGAATTAGCGAGTGTATTAATAGATTGAATAGAAATAATAGGATGAATTCGAGACTTTACCATGAACAGACCACTATAGTACTTTTATTCACCACTTAGAGATTTTCTCTATCTTACAGCTGATATCAAAGTGAGATCGGTTATGCGAGAACTGAAATATCGGTTGGTCAATGTCAGCCACTTTTGATGTTAAGTAAGAATGCTATCGTGAATCGAAATGTCGAATTTTAATTAAAGATCAAAAAATCTCCTTTTTCAAAAAAGGGCCAAGGGCGAACCTTGATTAAAGTTAGCAAAGAAGATGGTGCCGCTTTACGCGCCTCAAAGTAACTTGACATCATTCCCACTATTGTTCACAAAGATGCTTTTCATTAACAAAGAATAACACAACAAAGATTTCAACAGATACAGAGAGAATAAATCAATCAACGTTCTTCTCGAGGTGGTGCCCTTTTTGGTCATTCTTTTGCAGATGGTGCCCTTCTTGCTCATTATGAGGATAGTCCAAGTCATCTATGGCATAATCTTGATCCACAAACAGCTCGCTTTCATCGCTGAGAATCGAAAAGTGCTCCAAAGAAACAATCATGAGAGACAAAACTTCACCTTAAAAGTTTAGATTGAAAAAAACTTCTCAGTGCTCAAACCTGTCCACTCGATTGAAGCTTGAGTGATTTCGATTTCGTCGTCCATGCCAACATTCGATTTGATCTGGAAGCACAGTTGACATTTATGTTCTCCATCAGTAGCAATCCCCACGAAAGAACCAGTATTTGAGCCGAAGGGCACAATGTCTGTGATTATCAAGAGTCGGAGCAACACTGAACCAACAGATTAAAAAAATTCGAAACCCCACGAAATACCTTTTTTCATACCGAAGAGACCACTAATTTTGCTCAGAGTATTAGGAGCAGGCCCGAAGGAACTATCGCTTTTGACAAACTTAATCTTGGACTGCATTGTGAAGACACAGCATCCAGAACGACTTGACTTCAAATTTTGCAGAAGAACTGTAGACCCCTGAAAATTGATGGAGAAGAATGAACGGAAACGAATAAAAATCTAACGATAGATGACTTCAGAATATGGCTAAGAAAAATTGCCACAAAATTCCACGCAGTCACTTGAACATTGTCGCGGCCATCAGAAGCATAGAAATCGATAACAGACTGATGCACATCGTCCTTCGCAAAACGACGAATAGATTCCACTTGTTTGATACGCAGTTTGAGGTCGCTGAAAGAAGAATATTAATATTTGAAAAACTTATTTATTCACTTACATTGCACTGCTTTTACAAGATTTTTTCAAGACATCCATGTTAATTGACGCGAAGGTTGCATTGTTCAAGCAGAACTTCTCTTACAAAAGATATTCAAAGTAACGATCGACGTTTCCATTGATTTGCAAAGCCGCATCTTTTATAATTCGAACTGATGACCCACCTTTGAAACTAAGCGACAGATTTGCGTTGCCATAATTGTACAGATTATCTTTAGGAGGAGCGACCACAGCCAAATTCTTAAGCAAAAGCGTTTCACCCTGAAAATTCATATTTTTATCATAGTATTTAGAAAATATTTAAGAATAGCTGAATGCAAGGTAAGAAACATACTAGCAAAGAAGAAAATCCTGACAAATTACTATCCGGAGAAGAGTTCAAGCATTGAGTCGAAGTGGCAGCCGAAAACACGTCGCGGGCCGTATTCCAAGCACTTATCTGAACATAATTTGGCGGAATTTTGGTATCGCTTCCAACAATCGTGCGGATTCTATTCTGCTTGTCGAAACTAAGAACATCTTCAAGCGAGACGACTTGGACGATAACATCGCTAAAAATATGAAAAGACTACAACTTTGAAAAACTTGTGAAGCATCTTACACAGATTGTTCACCGACGATAAGCTTGGGAATAGATCGAATCGAATTGATTGAGCGCTTTCGTTTCTTAGACGGAGTGGAAAGAAAAGAGTCTTCACACATTTCGCTATTGACGGAATCTCGAATCATTTTGAACTGCTAAAATCAAGAAATAAAGCTTTGTTTGCTGTGCCACACATGATACATGATACAGGACAAACAAAGTGAGATACTCATCACATAAGACAAAACCATATCACAAGAGACATGACCATAAGTATGCGACATAAGATGAACAATAAGACTTTACAAAGCAAACATAGGACGATCTATCTCAAACACTTAAAACATTAACAATTTTTGAGGCACTCGAATCGAATTGATTGAGCGCTTTCGTTTCTTAGACGGAGTGGAAAGAAAAGAGTCTTCACACATTTCGCTATTGACGGAATCTCGAATCATTTTGAACTGCTAAAATCAACAAATAAAGCTTTGTTTGCTGTGCCACACATGATACATGATACAGGACAAACAAAGTGAGATACTCATCACATAAGACAAAACCATATCACAAGAGACATGACCATAAGTATGCGACATAAGATGAACAATAAGACTTTACAAAGCAAACATAGGACGATCTATCTCAAACACTTAAAACATTAACCATTTTTGAGGCACTCTACTGGACAATGAAGCAGAAAAAATCCACATGGAGCGAAGACCTGAGAAGATAAATGGAAATGATTCATTGATGCAAATGCACGACCTATCGGATTTTCCAGCATACTTTCGAAGCACGATTCTCGTCCGCACGGCAGCCTGAACTTCACGACTAATCCATAGAGCAGAGACCTAAAGAGATGAATGAGAAACACTTATTGATAAGAATGCACAACTTACCGGATCTTCCAGTATACTCTCAAAGCACGATTCTTGTACACACTGCGGCCCAAACTTCACGACTAATCCATAGAGCAGAGACCTGAAGAGATATATGAGAAACACTTATTGATAAGAATGCACAACTTACCGGATCTTCCAGTATACTCTTAAAGCACAATTCTTGTACACACTGCGGCTCGAACTTCACGACTAATCCATAGAGCAAAAACCTGAAGACATGAATAAGGAACGCTCATTGATAAGAATGCACAACTTACCGGATCGCCCAGTATACTCTCAAAGCACGATTCTTGTACACACTGCGGCCCAAACTTCACGACTAATCCATAGAGCAGAGACCTGAAGAGATGAATGAGAAACACTTATTGATAAGAATGCACAACTTACCGGATCTTCCAGTATACTCTCAAAGCACAATTCTTGTACACACTGCGACCCAAACTTCATGACTAATCCATAGAGCAAAGACCTGAAAAGATAATTAAGAAAAATTTATTGATGAGAATGCAAGACCTACCGGATCGCCCAGTATACTCTCAAAGCAGAATTCTTGTCCACACTGCAACCCGAAGTTTGCGACCATGATACATACTTGAATCATGACAAATGTAATTTACAAAAACAAAAAAAATGCATGAAAAAAGTCAAAACAAAATGATAATAATAACTGCAATAAGACTGCATGATGAATCACAGTCTCACCCTCTGATACCTTGACTTAGTTACTCTTCAACTTGAGACTCAATCATGAACCATAGTACAGTCTAAGCACTTCAAGTATTTACCATTATTGAAGCACTTGGACTGCAGCATGAATCATATTTGAATCAAGAAATATTCAACATCATTTGAAAAGACTCGAGTCCAAATGTTTATTCGAGAATAAAAAAATTCAATCCAAGTATCTGGATGATTCACAAAACCAAATGAAAAACATGAGACTCGAGCACAAAATTATCTGATAGAGCCAACTGCTCAACATACTCAAGAAATAATAATGAGCATACGACAAAACTCTCGCTTCAAAAGACTCCTCTCGAGACCAACTTTCAAACGACAATTTTGAGACCTTTTTGAAATTTTGCGATGACTGACATACAGACAACTCTCTTTTAGTATATAGGATTAATATTTGACCGGTAATTTGACCATCTCACAACCCTAGAAAAATGAAAAAAAACATTTTTTTAAAGTGGACAAACGCCTACGCACCGACTGTATATCGATTGAAAAAGTGATTACTGGAAAAGTGTATAATTCGCAAAATGTGTCTTTCGAAACGTCGGATTGGCGAAACGATAACTCGAAAAATGTACAACTCGCAAAAGCGTTACTCGAAAAACGAAGAACTCACAGAAAAGCTGTTTTTTTTTAAATTTTCGATCTTTTTTGAAAAGTTTTTACACCATCAGGTAGCC
Source organism: Ditylenchus dipsaci (assembly GCA_004194705.1). Taxonomy (NCBI): domain Eukaryota; kingdom Metazoa; phylum Nematoda; class Chromadorea; order Rhabditida; family Anguinidae; genus Ditylenchus; species Ditylenchus dipsaci. The sequence continues at coordinate 318,548 of SADC01000803.1, read as the reverse complement.
CTGCGATTCTAGTTTCTGATAAAATAAAATTTATTGCAATATCTTACGGAAATCTAAAATAATGAGTTCAAAACATGAAGGTTGTCAGAAAAAATAATTTGGTTCATTCTTTGACCTAATTGTTCTAAATTTTGTGAGATAATGAAATAAATGATATATTATCGGAAAGTAGAATCACAAGGCTACCTGATGGTGTGAAAACCTTGGAAAAAAGTTCAAAATTTAAAGAGAAACAGGCAAAACCGAAATTTTCTGCGAGTTCTTCGTTTTTCGAGTTACGATTTTGCGAGTTATAATTCGCAAAATGTGTCTTTCGAAACGTCGGATTGGCGAAAAAGCTAAATAAGGCTCAGAAAGAGCTCAGAAAAAGCTCATCGCAAGCTCAATCGGATCCACTACGCGGGAGTGTGGCTTCACAGTGAGGTTCTGCTTGTCTTAATCCAAATTTTAAAGACAATATCGATTTGATGAATGGCTTTTTTGTAGACCTGACTCTTAACTATAAGATGAAACAAACTTCTAAGTTTTTCAATGAATAGAAAAGAAGTTATGGTCATTTCTCAGTGAGAAGGTAGAAAAAGAGCGGCACTTATCATTTAAAGTACACATATAAATTCAGTTTAGTTTGCTCAATGACTGCTGATCAAAATACTTTTTAGTTTTCATACCTGGAGAACATTGGGGCAAATGTGACCAAGTTCCTGAAATACTTTTATGATAAAATCAATAAAGAATGTTTTGCAAAGCAAATACCATTATAGCAAGTGACCTTCTTCTCCGACTTAGTTTCGTGCTTCGCATCACATAACACATTCATTTGCACACTGTGTGGGCTCAGTTCTCCCTCTGCAAATTGTTCAATTCGCCCATTGGAGATGTGGGGCACTCGACAACCAGCTGAAAAAAACTTTTTATTTTGTAAATATCAAATCAAAAAATTCCAACCCAAGCATTTTGGGGCCACGTGACTAAATTTTTTCAGCAATTTTCACTGGCTAAACCAATATTTGATGTTACCTCCACTTGCCAGTGTCTTCACATTTTGCAAAGGAGCACCGACATGCGCCTAAAATAAATTTTTAAAGAATTTTTGACGGCACTGCCAAATAATACCCCTCCCCTCCCGATTGCTTTTGAGGGATGTGTTAGGCCACCATTTTTTCAAAAACAATTGTCGAAAAGCATTTTCAGTAACTGACTAGGCCCTGGACCCGTAGCAAATATCGAATTTGGCAAGTGGAATGCCACTTGCTAAATAAAGTGGCAATTTGGTAGCAAATATAGAAAACTATACTCTAAATATTTAGACGCTACTTTCTCGGTAGCAAATAAAAAGTATAATTTAGCTGGCCAAACTCTAAATATTTACTCGTAGCAAATATCGAATTAGACTTTAGCCTTTAGAAAGTGGGATGCTAAACTCTAAATATTTAGTCGTAGCAAATATCGCGATCTAATTTTCTTCCTCTTTGTTATTTTCAATCACCAATCAACAAGTTCATGTTCACCAAAAACATCTCTTCTATAAATATCTAGTCTAAACGTCGAAACAGTTGCTGCCTTTCAATCACCATTCCACTCTTCCTCTGGCCTCGTTTTATTCAATCTAACTACATCAAAAATATTCACGCACAATTCGATTTCTCTCTTGAAGCCCAGTAATTTGACGCCCTTGGTAGAGTTCCGGATCCGGCTGCTGATCTTCATATTCCTCCTCCTCTTCAGGCTCAGGCATACGCAGCTCCACGGCCAGGTTGTGCAACACGCATGTTGAGAGGACCACATTCGCCAAGTGCTCTGTCGTGCTCGTATCGAGGAAGGAAAATTTGCGCTTGACACACTTAGGTTCATCAGAAACCGTAGCCTAAATCAGTGGTTGCTAGATATGATGTTCCAAAAAGATCACAACCAAAAGCCAACCTGCATGGCGATACTCGACTCCTTCCCCTCCGGGATTCCACTGAAAGCAGGCGAATCTTCGTAGAGCTCGATAACGTCCTTTAATCCATTCTTAGCCAAAGGTTTGCCTCCACCAGTTCCCCTAGCATACCTAAATAGCAATAAACAAACCAATTACAGGACAGATATAAAAACAGCCTACTTTTTTTGCTCTAGTTCCCCTCCTTCGCTTTGCTTTTTAGATACACCCAGTGCTTCTTGACCTGATCGCTACTGAAGCTGACCTATTTATCCACGAAGGCCCTGTTAAGCTTTGACGTCACCTCCTCACACTCCTTGTTTGATTTCGATCGAGCCTCGGCCGAGCGCGACGACGGGAACAGGCGAGAAAACGTATCGGACACCAACGCTGACAACTTTGCAGATATATCCGGACTGAAATGGCTTTTGTCCACGAGCAGGCTTGCGTTCATAGCGAGAAGAGCTTCTAAATGGTTATTTTTAGAAATCGTTTTTTCGTCGAAAAAATACGCGAGCAACGGGAAAACAAATATGACAGGAAGAAAGAGCGATGAAAGTTGGCATAGGAACATAAATATCAAAAAGTAGGTCAACAAGGTAAAAATAGACCGAAAATAGCCAAGAAGTTGAGTCTAAATAAATTTAGACAGCCCCTACCGCCCTACTTTTTTACTGTAAAAATTCAGAGTTTAGTGAGTATATTTGCTACCAAAAGTAGAACTTAGACTCGATATTTGCTGCAAAAAGTAAAGGTCTAAAAAAAGCAGAGTCTACTTTTTAGAGTCTTATTATATTTGCTACCAAAACTCTAAATATTTAGACACTACTTTTAAAGTGGAATTCAGACAGCGATATTTGCTACCACTAATTTTCCGCCAATTTAGAGTTTAGACTTTAGCATGCTAAACTCTAAATTCTAATTGCTAAATCTATATTTGCTACGGGTCCTAAGGCTAAACTTAAAGGGGGCGCCATTTAGATTTGAAAAAGTGGCATCCATGGCTCAACGCGTAAGCGCTCGCGTTTATTGGCATAAAATAATGTTGCAGATTCGATTCCACGTGGTGGCACACTATTTATTTTGGCTTTTTTGACCAGTTTTGAAAATAATTAGACTTTTTGGCACCAGATTCGGAATCAGCGACCCAAATTACCCTTAGAAGTGGTCAAACAAGCCAAAATTAATAGCATGCCACCACGTGGGATCGAACCTGCAACATTATTTTAGGCCAAAGAACGCAAACGCTTATGCACTGCGCCATGGAAGCCACTTTTACAACCCTAAATGCCTTTCCCGCTTTAAGTCAAGATTTTTTGGGAGGGGGGCCGAGTACGACAAATGTGCTGTTTTACAGCACAAAACACAGCACATGAAACTTCGACGAGAAAAACAGCACTAAAAAACGGTTCGTACTCATTTGCGCGCACTCATTTGCGCGCACTCATTTGCGCGCAATTCAATTTCTCTCGAATTTTTCTTATTGAAAACTATTGTATTTCATTCAGAAGCGTGCCCCAAATACAGTCTCATAGTACCAAAATACTAAAACCAAAAAAACTCAAACACACCACAGAGTAGCTGAGTGGTTTAACCACATGAATGATCATCTATTTGTTCCATGTACCAAACAAACCAAGTGGTCGTCCACTTGGATCAAATAAATATTCACGTTTTTTAGTTTTAAAATCTGCTTTCTGCACTAATTCGAGCATTCTAAAAATGGTTTGACAGTAGTAAAATTACGTTTTGATGGTATTATACATTTTTCGTAAATCTTGCCAAACGTCATTTCACTACTGTCAACCATCTTTTGAATGCTCGAATTAGTGCAGAAAACAGATTTTGGAACCTAAAAATGTGAAAAAAAAAAATCTTGATCCAAGTGGACGACCGCTTGGTTTTGTTGACACATGAGACATGCAGATGATCCAGCTACCAATATCGCCAGATGCACTTCAAAGAATTTTCTGAGATATATCCTTGCTACTGCCAGCTTGTACTACCATTTAAATACCATTACCTAGAAACTACCATCTAACACCACCCAAGTATCACTACCTGGACACTTCACCTGAGTACCGTTACCTAGTCACTGCTTTGGTACTAACACCTGAGTACCACTTTTTGGTACTACCACCTCCATACTACCACTCAATTTACCGTATTCTCTCTAATAGAACCACATGTGGTTCTATTTTCAACCCCCTTGGGGGTGTGGTTCTATTAGAGAGTGTGGTTCTAATAGAGAGTGTGGTTCTATTTTTCAACCTTCTGAAGATATTCAAGCATTGCAGCATACGCGCATAAATTCTTTATTTCGGACTTGGTTCGGTTTAGGAAGGAAGCTCACTTATACTATACTTTTATTTTTTTTTCTTATGACAGTCATGGTTATATCGATAACCTATGAATAGTTTAATAAGTAATTTTGTTGATCAAGGTGATGATTGTCACCCGGTCACCAAACTCAATTTGATCGACCTAAAAAATAAAAATATATATAGTGAAAATAGGCGTCGTCCATAAACCAGAACAGGTCCCAAACTCATCATCACTCTAGAGATATATCTTTATTATTGAACTATTTTCGCGCTTCCTCAAGACCGATTTCTTGTATCTGCTCAGCCAAATTCTTCTCATCTTGCTCGAGCTTCACCTTGCCTCGACCACTCGGAACCGGCGCATGTTTCCTGAAGCAGTGAATGGCGTCGTCCTCATATCCATCGGTGGCATTGGGAACTGCGCACGATTTGAATGACTCAAAGATGAGCTCTTTTAAGAGATTCTCCCAGGCTTCGACAATCCATCGGAGTTAGAAGGCCGTTGGCGCAGCTTGAGAGTGTTGAGGGGTGTGGTTCTATTAGAGAGTGTGGTTCTAATAGAGAGTGTGGTTCTATTTCACAACCCCCTTGGGGGTGTGGTTCTATTAGAGAGTGTGGTTCAAATAGAGAGTGTGGTTCTATCAGAGAGAATACGGTACCTGGGTAATACCACCAGGGGACCACCACCTGGAGACTACCTGGGGACCACCACGTTTGTACCACCACCTGGGTACCGCCATCTGAAGACCACCTGGCTACCACCACATAGGCACCTTTTAGACCATGTTATAAGGTGGATCCGCCCATTATCAATTCACTGGGGAATAACGGTAAATTTTGTGCCGAGACAACCTTTTCTGGATGAATTCGATGCCGCCCGAAAAGACCGAATAAATTGAGTTGCGCGCAAATGAGTGGGCGCAACGAGTGCGCGCAAATGAGTTAGTACAAAATAAAATGAGCTGTTTTTGTGCTGTTTTGAGGATGACCCAAGATATGTGCTGTTTTTTGTGCTGTTCGCACAGCACATGTGCTGTTTTAGCAAATTAGCTTCATGAAAACTTGTGACTTTTTTTACAAAAGATCATTCTTTTCACAAAAATCAGGCATAAATGTATAAAAACAGATCGTTGCGGGTAAAAAGAAAGTCATACTGTATACATTTTCGCCAAAAGCCACTAATTGGGCTGTTTTTGTCCCTCCCCGTCAGATTTTTTCAAAACGGTGTAGGTAAAATGGCCTCGAAAACTTGAAAAACGGTGTAGGTGAAATGGCCTAAAAATGGCCTGGTGCCCCTCCGTCAGCGTACGACACTGGTCCACTCTCTGATTAACGTCTTTCAAGAGACCAACCCTGAGAGACGTTAATCAGAGAGGGACGTTAATCAGAGAGTCGACTGTATTACTAGGGTCCTGAAACTTAAATAGTTGTTGTAGTATTATTGGAATGCGCGTAAAGCTTAGTGGTACCTAAAAATTATGTTAGTCAAGAGAAAATAATATTTGCCATCCTAGTGGTCCGATCTATTCTCAGTATTCAGGTGTTCCGATTTAGGTGTCAGTAACTAAATATTTCTATATTTATAGGGAAATGTCTACACCACGGTAAGACATTTTTTCTTGCTTCTTATTAGGCACAGAATTAGCTTATTAAAGGTAACCAACTGCATGGTTCTAGGAGGAGCTTAGCAGGTGGACCACCAATTACATTAGGTATATGCTACTCCAATACCTATCTATCAGCCTACCTCCAACGAACGCCTACTAATCTAACACCAAAAGTGATAAGGCACTAAAAACAAGACTAACGTGAACAGTTTTATTCCGCGACACCAGTAAACAACAATTTCAATTTAAAAATTTCATGCCCTATATGGTATACAGATGGTGCGAAGATAGTACTACCAATTAAATATACCCAGGTTGTTTTACCTAGGTAGAAGTATTTATGTATTAGTACCGAGGCAGTGCTTAGATATCGGTACTCAGGTGGAAGTGCCTAGGCAGTTACATAGACAATTCACCTCCAGGACAATTCGCCTCCGGGCCTATTTGCCTCCCGGACAATTCGCCTCCAATCACATTTTTTATTTCCTGTTCAGTATGTCCATTCACTCCATGAACAATAAGCTTATTCTTAGTTTTTGTTTGCAGTTAAGGTAATGTTGTAGTTGTATTCCAATAATTTTTAACCTTTTATGTCAATTTTTTTGAAAAATATTTGACCAGTGGACACATATTAACCAAGTGGATATCCACGTGATGTGTGTGGTGTTGGATCTCCTTTAAATTGAATTTTATACCATGTATTCAGTGGAAACCAGAATAAAATGGACAACTGTTCCCTGTTCATATATAAAGGCATTCTTACCCTGCTCAGATAATAGAGACAACAGTTATTTGACTTCAAAATTTATCGGCTATAACCAACTTTATTTGACTTTCTTTTGATCCAAGTGGACGACCACTTGGTTTAGTTAGTGCATGGATTATCCAGTAGAACTAAAGTTGGATCATAAATTTTAAAAGTTCTTTACAAGACGAAAATAATACTACCCTGGTACCACTACACTACCTAAGTATAACAAAACCAAGTGGTCGTCCACTTGGAGCAAATTCGTTTTACGTTTTTCATGTTCTGAAACCTGTTTTCTGGACCGATTCGGGTATGCTGAAGACGGTTTGATAATAGTAAAATAAGGTTTTGTATGGTATTCTTCGAGTATTGGGAAATAATTGATTTTACCAAAACTTAACTTTACCAAAACTCAAAAAAACCCCACGAAACGGCATTTTACCACTATCAAACCATCTTCAGCATGCCCGAATCGGCCCGGAGGCGAATTGTCCCGGAGGCGAATTGTCGCGGACCCGCCTAGGCACGACCTGGGTCGTGGTACTTGGGTCGTAGTACCTAGTAGTATCCAGCCCTTTTGCTAGTACTCGAAAGTAAATTCGTCAGATTTTCTGCAAAAATCTTCCATCTGCGTCCAAAAAATACATCCAAAAAAATTAATTACTAACTACTTTAGGCTAAATGAAAAATTTCGTATTATAGAGATGGATACCCGTTTAGGGCAGGTACTAGATGGTTTTCCTACCCACCCTGAGACTTGCTAGTTATTTCAAAACTATTTTTCTACTCTGACTGGTCCAGAAAAAATGTTTGCCACCACCGGGATTTGAACCTGTGACCTATTAGACGATCAGTTTATCAGGGATTAATTTACAGTTTATCAGGGATTAATTTTTTAATTATTTCTGCTAAAATATAAAATAGGGATCAGTTATCTGAAGATCAATTAACCGGGAATCAATTTAACGCCGACTATCGTAAGCTAGCCCAAAAATTAAATAATTAAAAGCATATCGAATTCTCAGGCCTAAACCCTGTCAAGTGAAAATCCGTTGACGAATTCACGGTTGACGAATTTACCAGTTGACGAATTCACCTAGAGCCGTTCGGAGTGCGAATTCCGCAACATTGAAGACAAGTGCACTTCTGATGCAAAAACAAAAATTAAATTGGTGGTGGAAAATTGGTCGGCGGAAAATTGTCCGGGTGGTAATATGGCATCAGTGCCGAATTTTCAACAAGTCCCTGAAAATTACCATAGATTCAAGGCAGCGGAAGACCACCATCGAGCCAAAATTGGTGTCCTGACCTTCTATATAGCCATTGTACAGAGGTGGAAGTGGAGGGCAACGAATTTCTAAATCAAAAAACCAAAGCTGAAGTACAAATGCCAAGGAATACCTTCACAAAGAGGTTCTTGGCCTGAAATTGAACATGATAAACCAGAGGACAAATGGAAAATTATGCAGAACATACCGCCCAAACCCCTTCTGCCAGGCAGATTCTTTGTACTTGATTTACTGGTCGACCAGATTCTTGGCTGATTCTGATAAATTTTTAAAACAAATTTAAAGCAAAATCAAGACCAACCTAAAGCCTCCACCCACTAGTCTATATCCCTCATTGCAGGTGTATGTCACCTGCAAAAATATATTTTTGAGAATCTTGTGGATGAATGCTAAATTAACGGACTGACCACTGACTGATATGTGAGTGAACTGAAAATAGTAAACTCTGTTATTTGGGCATGTTAGGAGAGAAAAGTTACAGACCTTCCTAGGACTGAGCCATGTAGTGGATCATTAGGTCTCTCACATTCGGTCGCTAAAAGTGAATTTTTTACAGGGTTCACAAGTGTGTTTGTCGACCCAACGCATCCTCTCGGGTCATACATAAAGCCATATAATAGGGCATTCTACCACGTTTTGATCTCTGGAACTGGGCAAAAAGAGCATCTATATGCATTTTATGTTTTTTTGGTCTCGAAATGTCCCAGTCCGAGATGATTCTAACCTCAGTAAGGCACCCAGCTTATAATCTACTTTTTTGCTTTTGGTTGAACTTTTTTTGTCCGTAAAATGATCCCATATAATCTTTCAGTCCAAGAGATAATTCCAACGAAGAAAATTCTCAAGATTCAGCTGTATCAGGCAAACCTACGTTTACAAATGGGTGCTTGCCCGGTCCATTCTCCTAAAATGGAGGAAAATATAATTATTCACGAAAATGTCAAGAATATACCTTTAACAGTGCATTTACGAGTGGATGAGCCAATCAGCCGAAAACAAAGCAGGTTAGCTTAATTTCATAGTTTCCAAGTTACTTACCGAAATCCAGGAGCACCTAAATATCTAATGCTTTTTTAAACTTACACAAACCTTAAAAATTAACAACACGTGAATTCAACACTTTGGGGGTACTGGAAAAGATCTCCAGTTCTTAAATAAATTTCCATTTGATCACCCAGCTTCTGGTCGAATCAAAATCTTACTTACCGAAACCCATTTAGTGGGATGCCTGGGTCCAGGCAAGTGCGAGCTGAAAACTTTACTTTGTGTGATGTATTACTCCCTAAATATCTCACGTTTGCACTTCAAATCAGTTGGACCAAACCATTGGGCCACTCCATTGCGATTAAGTAAGCATTTGGCCATGGGGACTCCATTAGTGGTCGAGAAACGGTGGTAGCCGGCCACACAAGAGTAGTGTACCTACAACATGCAGGATTATCTAGCAAAATTACTAAGACTGTAAATCATCTACTTCAGTGTCCAAGTCATGTTCACCATAAAAGTTGTTTCCATTGATGTGGTGAGTGGCGTAAGGCAGCTCTGGGGTGGTCCGCATGAACCTGAAAAATAAAATAGTTTAGGCAATCTGCTGAAAAGGGAGACCGGCCAGTTAGCAACGGCTTTTTCGAATCACTTTGACATATTTTTGTAACGTAAAAATCTTAAGCTTGAAATGTGTTTCTACATAACACCCACAATTTTAGGGGCGGTCCCAAGTTGGAACTCTCAATTTGAAAAAATCTCAGAGTTATATTTTAAAGCCACCCTGATTCCGGTGGTAGGCGGAAAAAATAGAACCTTCGAATACGCAATTTCGGGATTTACTCCTACCGCTCCCAGTTCCAAATGTGAACGGATTGTGACCAGGCTCAATCAGATGGTCACATATTTATCTGTAATTTTTTTGCCAAAATCTTGATTTCTGCTGCCTAAATTTAAATTCTTGGCAACGGATTTTATTTTACAAAATTTCAAATTTTTGGTAGCAGACTTGGTTTGGCAGCCAAATTTAGGATTTTGATAGCAACTTTTTGGTAACGGAATCTAATTCAACATGAACTATCGACGTTAGTGGCAATAATGTGATTTTAGCGGGGGACAAAACTCTTTGCTCTAGAACTCTGTCGCAACATTTGAGCATTTTTTGCAAATTCATATCACACTCACGTTGTAACCGACAAATTGGCTTTGTTCCACTCCATTCTCGGTTGCCTGAAGTGAAATGCAAAATTTTAAATGCAAAATTTTTCTTAAAAAATGCAAATCTAAGTCATACCTCCACACCTTCTTTGGGAAGGTCCAACCAGAATATAACCTGGATTGCAGCCGTATTCCACATTTGCACCATACAGAAAACCCAAATTTTATAAGATCAAACAACTCCAAGTTCCCTATATCAAAATCACTACCATTTGGAGTGCGGACAAAGCCATTAGGCAAATCAACTAGGGGGTTACAAGTTGAAGCTAAAATAATTCATCTTAAAGTTTGTGAAATTCCAATAAAAAGTTATGATTCCACCTGGATTAACACAACTAAATGCTAATTTGACACACAGAAATTTTGGCTGAACTCAAACCTCAAGCCACATTCTCCATCACACATACACCTAAACTTTATAAAATGAAGAAAAAATATTGGTGTTCGCAATTTAACAAGGATCTTCGGTAAGAATAGCCTGCAACGTATGTGGAAGCTCCGAAATAAATGACTTTCACCCAAATTTTGAATGACAAGGTCAGCCGGGCAATTGCAAACTACCAAAAAATATTTTACTCTAATTTTTTTCACTGATTCAGATAAATTATAAGGAAAGGACATGAGGATGAAAATATTGATTTGGGATTTCCAACCTTGGCTAGACTCTTGAATACTTAGTCCAGTCGATACTGAAACATCCACCATATCAGCTCGCCTTGGTTTGCAAGTTGCTTTTCAAAAAAAAAAATTGGCCAAAACATTTTTTCTTGTCGCCAAAACCCGTTTTGGCGGGTTTAGACAAGACAAATCTTTTTTTGATGCGAAAATTAGCTGGTGCAAAAAGACTTTTATTTGGTGCAAATCAATTTTTTTGTGCGATTTCCACCGAAAAAGCTTTCTCCGTTTTGAAACGTAGCTTTGACCACCTTTTATTGGCTTTTTACAATTCTCGTCTTCAAGCATGCTTTGCGGCAATAACTAGGCCTGGGGACTGCTGCCACACATCTATAAGGACTGTCTCCACCCTCACTTTCCAAGGCACCAGTAGTGTGTTGAGCAACGGCCAATAGTAGCAGGATGGACAAAAAACAATCAAATATTAAATACATTTTTTGAAATCGACAGTTTTGAATATAATAGTTGATCTAGTTGATTTGCCAGTATGATGGCTGACTAGTACATAAATATTTTTTGCTTTTGAAATATTAAAAGAGTCATTTGATTACTGCTTCAGCTTATAAATAGAGTAAGAGAACTATCAATCAGCTTTTCCAAAACATGCCAACAATTAATCACAGCCTGGCTAAAAGATTTTAATCGATGTTTGCAGAGTCACCCAATCAAGTCTAATCAATAACATTCAGTGAACAAGAGTGACTTTTTGAAAATTAGGTTCCACAAACAAACTTTGCACCAAACAAAGAGTGCTTAGACCGCACTAACAAGGAAGTCACGGAAATTCGAAATCTTGGACATGGAAATCCAGCTCTTTCTCCGAGACAACTCTGAGATGGAGTTTATGTTGTTATCAGTTTTTTTAAAGTGGGCAGATATTCTTTTTGAGTAAAACAAAAAAGATTTGGCCTTTTTCACAAAAAGGTGGAATTGTTTACGTTTCACTTTTTATAAGAGTTGCTGAAATAGCCAGCCATAATATTTCCGGTTGTATTTAAGGGTTCTCAAAATGTGTTAGATTTAATAGATTTTAATACCATTCTATAAAGATTTCAATTTTCTTCTGCTTTTTTACCTTTACTTTTGTTGAAAACTTCTTCTATGTTAAAAGTTGTAGGGCTAGATTTCTGGCACAAATTTACTTTTTTGACCATGGAAGAAGTTTTCGACAAAAATATTAATAAAAAGGCGAAAGGAAATTGGAATGTTCATAGAAACTTTAACACGTGTTAAATCGATTAAATTTATCACGTTTTGAGGACCGTGGTTCATAATATTTCATTGGCTGCTTTTCGCCATGTTGTTTAGAGGACCATGGTTTTGCGCGCAGCGGCACACACAAAATTTGAGTTGGCGGGGGACACTTCGTTTCGAATGACTCGAAAGAGAACACTGCTAGACGAAAGAGAAGTGTCCCCCGCCAACTCAAATTTTGTGTGTGCCGCTGCGCGCAAAAACCATGGTCTTTTAAACAACAAATTTTGAAAAAAAACTTGATTTGAAATTTTAAAATAAAGTTGCAAACGATTATGGTCAATTGTAGACTGACTCGGCCATATTCCGGGAATATTCCGATTTAGCAACTCTGCTTTTTATTTCACTTTAACACTTTACTTTTTTATGCTATTCATATCTAAATTTTTTCTAATTAGCGTATCCACCAAATAGGTTTTTTGAAATAGTACAAATTTTTTACAAGACATCTTTTAGTGACCGTCATTGGTATGTGTGCGATTTTGCGATGTGATATTATTCGGTTTGGCGCAAAGATTCGTATACGCATCGCCGAAGGGGCTGGTTTGAATCCACCCAGGTGCAAAGCTTGTTTACAATCCTAGGTGACTGAATATACGGAACTTCTATAAGTCGAATTAAATTATAGCTTCAAAACAAAGTCTTTATTATCTTTTGCGTGAAAACGCTGTTTAGAAGTGGTTAAAACACTCTTTGAAGTTTTTTGAGTTTTTTCTGACTCACTCACCTTAGACATGATTCCGAGAAGTACTCTTGATCATGAAATGCATATAGAGGCTCTTTTTGCCCAGCTCCAGTGACCAAAACGCGGTAGGATACCTTAATACCCGATATTTAGTTTGGGGGACCAAGGCAATCGGTGAACTTATGATAACTAAATTTTTTTTGGAAACTACCTTTTTTATCGTTTTAGCGTATAAAAATTAATTAGAAGACGTCTAAACACTATCATAGTTGACCAAAAAAGGTTGGTCTCCCTGCTTCTGTGATTTTTTTAGGCTTAGGCAAGGGTAGGCCAGCGTATGTGGAGACAAACTCAAACATGTTTCTCGAAGTTAAAAAATACATATATTTTATATCAAAATATACCACCTAATGCATTTTTTAAAAAGCTATTTAATCATCTACAAAATGACATGTTAACCGTTGTCTTAAGATGACCCGAAACTGAGATTCGGATGGCTTGATAAGAAAAATAAAGAAAATCTTGTATTTATGTGACCAAACAATCATTTTCCTTAGGTTTACTTTGATTTTGGCTGGAAATGACACTTTTACGTTGATGGTCTAAACTTTTTGCAGAATGATAAAAAAATAAGAGTTTGACCTTTGCTAAGATTCAGGGCTTTTAAAAAATACGAATTAACACACAAAAAGAGATACCAAATGTAATCGAAAAGCATTTGCTGTAAGTTTTTTGGACGCTAAAATTTTTTTAGTATGTTTGAAACATTGCATCTTCTGTTTGTTGAGAATTCATTTTGAATATCTCAAGTCTAGAGTGTTGTGGTGTGTGTGGGTGCGAATTTTAGACGTGTGATGTTCACACAATATTTTATTAAACAGAAAATAGAGAGCGAAAAGCTCCAATATTGAACAAAATGCACAAGAGTTTACATCTTTTCTCCGTTTGGTTTCAATATATTTGAGCTCTTGCTCTCATAATGAACCACCATATAGACAGGACATTTGTACTGTCAGATTGATTTTTTTGTTTTTTCTTAATGCGTTCAAATTTTCGTTATTTATTTTAAGAGAAATTTGAAATATGATAGTAAGTTTGAATTTTAAGAGCACCTTTACAAGCAAATCGACTATGCTGAACACGAATCCGTCAGGAACTTAGACCAAATGTTTTTAAATGGTTTTTTGTCATCAAAAAAATTCTTGCTGGTCAGATGGTGGCATTTTTCTTCGGGCGTTACTTTTTTTGCCGCAAATATACACTTTTTTGCCGCAAATATACTTTTTTTTGCCGCAAATCTGCTTTTGCCGCAAATATACTTTTTTTTGCCGCAAATCTGCTTTTGCCGCAAATATACACTTTTTTGCCGCAGATTTCACTTTTTTGCCGCAAATTTTCACTTTTCTGCCGCAAATCTGCTTTTGCCGCAAATATACACTTTTTTGCCGCAGATTTTCACTTTTCTGCCGCAAATATACTTTTTTTTGCCGCAAATATACTTTTTTTTGCCGCAAATTTACTCTTTTTTGCCGCAAATTTAATATTTCTGCCGCAAATATGGATTTTACAGTTGCCAGATGCCTTTACTTTAAGTCTGTCTTTTTTTAGGAATATGGTAAAAGCTTGGGTTTTTCACTGGTCTTTAGCCAATATACACACCTTTTACAGCTTATTTTCAGGTAGATGTCGCAGACTTCACTGGAAGGACTTTCAAAGCTTTATATTTGTGATTTTAGGTTAGCTAGAAAGGTAAATTTTGATTTTTCACACGTATAGAAATGCGACTTCATGCGGCTGGACAAGTTCATGAACTAGTGTAACGTCACGTCAATTTTTTTTTTCAATATGTGTCAACAGTTGATTTTGTCGGGCTGTATGTTGTCGAATGCGACTCTCTATGTGCCTTCGTGCTCCACCCCCCAGACAGTATGGCTAGGCCGTTGTAACATAACTGTCGGGCACGTTAACTTCAAGAGGCTGCCTAGCGAGAGTTAGGCTCTTCTAAGATTTACTTCACTCATTTTCAGATTTTCTTGGAAATTGAACTCAAGCGAACTCAAAGCTGAACTTGATCCATTGATTTATGGTTGGTCGCAGACACCTGTAATCTGTAAGCTGTAAGATTATGATAAGACCTAAAAATGAGTGAAGTAAATCTTAGAAGAGCCTAACTCTCGCTAGGCAGCCTCTTGAAGTTAACGTGCCCCGACAGTTATGTTACAACGGCCTAGCCATACTGTCTGGGGGTGGAGCACGAAGGCACATAGAGAGTCGCATTTCGACAACATACAGCCCGACAAAATCAACTGTTGACACATATTGAAAAAAAAAATTGACGTGACGTTACACTAGTTCATGAACTTGTCCAGCCGCATGAAGTCGCATTTCTATACGTGTGAAAAATCAAAATTTACCTTTCTAGCTAACCTAAAATCACAAATATAAAGCTTTGAAAGTCCTTCCAGTGAAGTCTGCGACATCTACCTGAAATAAGCTGTAAAAGGTGTGTATATTGGCTAAAGACCAGTGAAAAACCCAAGCTTTTACCCATATTCCTAAAAAAAGACAGACTTAAAGTAAAGGCATCTGGCAACTGTAAAATCCATATTTGCGGCAGAAATATTAAATTTGCGGCAAAAAAGAGTAAATTTGCGGCAAAAAAAGTATATTTGCGGCAAAAAAAGTATATTTGCGGCAGAAAAGTGAAAATCTGCGGCAAAAAAGTGTATATTTGCGGCAAAAGCAGATTTGCGGCAGAAAAGTGAAAATTTGCGGCAAAAAAGTGAAAATCTGCGGCAAAAAAGTGTATATTTGCGGCAAAAGCAGATTTGCGGCAAAAAAAGTATATTTGCGGCAAAAGCAGATTTGCGGCAAAAAAAAGTATATTTGCGGCAAAAAAGTGTATATTTGCGGCAAAAAAAAGTAACGCCCTTTTCTTCAGCTTTCTGATAATGTTTTTGGTTTTTCGTTGCGCTGTCAAATTTCAAATTAACCTAGTAGTTTTATGAAAATTTTTTGTTTTTAGTAAACTAATGGCCCCACATCTCATATAACAAATTATTTTGGAAAATGAATGACAAAATCAGAACCCTTGAAACTTTTTAGACTAGACTGCCCAAAGACAACTAACCAGGTACCAAAAAATTGTCGAACCTTATGTAAAAACGAACTTTTTATAGTGTCGTTCAAAAAATCATAAAAATAAGGTTGGATTCAAAATGCTAAATTTTGATGTGTTTGACACGCCGTGAGTCGGGAACGAACTTGGGGTGAGCGCCGTAAAATCGAAATTTGACTGTATAACTTATTTCTGCTAAAATCCCCTTTTGAGTATTCATTAGCAAAATATATAGTTCAATTGCGCTCAATGTTTGTATGTAATATGGGGGGAATTTAAATAAGTTTTTCAGTAGATCTAAGCTATTTAGTGAATATAAATTATTCTTTTTTAAGATAAACTTCTGAAATTTTACTGTTTGTCTGAATGTTGTTTAAAAAATCTAATGCAGAGTGATTTCGACCAAATTATATGCATTCATGGTGGAGCAGGTTTGTATTGCTTGCTAATTCTTGCCTTCGCTAAATAACTTTGCGCAGGTGCCCACAAACCAGGCACAGAAAAACTGGTTGCAAATGCCTTGAAAGGATGTAAAGGCAGTTTCATACAAGCAATCATGGTAAAAAAATTATTTACTTTATTTTTATGTCAGCATTATATAATCCAGGCTCTTGAAAGTGACCCGACTTTCAACTGTGGTTTTGGTTCAAATTTGACTATTACTGGCAAAGGTAAGCAGCTGTGACATAGTTTTTAAAATCGAAACTCAAGGAAGGTGGCAGCACCAAACATAGAACATTTTCCATCTACAGTGTGCGTCATAATTACGCGACCTCTTTAAAAAAATTAGCTATGCGGTTTCTTGCTTGGTCGATATTTGAATTTCTTCGGGCCATATCCCTCGAAAATCTGTAACTTCACTTGGATTCTAAAAAGGGTTACAATATCAGTTACAGAAAAAGTATTCGGAAATCAACTTGGCAGAAGGCTGCATAACCAACTTTTTCGAAAAGGGTCTCGTAATTTTGACTATGTTATTTATAATGGTTGGACAAAAGGCCAAATTCAAGTTCTAAAAGTGTTTTTCTTTCTGTTTCCCAGAGTAAACCAGATCCACATCCAAAACCAGAGCAAGGGATCAAACAAAACAATTAAATTTAATGTAGTGAAAAGCTTTAAGAGGCAAACCTATACACGACAGCGATAAAAATTGTGCATCATTTTCAACATTTTATACCAAACAAGAGTGTCCGTCCAATGAATTTTCGGCTTTAGAAAAAAGTTATGGCTATTACAAAACCAGTGCCCCATCGCATAAAACCAACGGTCTAAAATTAAAACTGATTTTCGCATTACCAAATAACTTTTTAGTGGAGTGTGAAGCCAGTTACATGTCCTCCAACAAACTGGCGTATGGAGCAGTGGCATGTGTAAGCAATTGCAAGCATCCTGTTTATGCAGCTAAGAAATTGTCGGAAGCTTACAGCCGAACCACTGATTGGACTCTGATCCCCCAATGGTGCTGGCTGGTTTTGGTGCTGATCAGTTTTGTGATTCGCACAACATAGGCCTTAAATCCAACCAACAACTGTGCTCTTCTCAGGCACAAAAAGAGTTTGCCAAGGCCAAATCATTGGTTAATCAGGAAGGAAATGGTCGACTGGATACAGTTGGCGGGGTAGTTATTAAGGTGGATTTCCCGAATATTTCAGGCAAGCAAAAAGCTAACTCTAATGTTATTTTCAGGCAAATGGCTCATGCGAGTCTTGTGCCTCAAGCGGGGGACTTATTCTAAAAGCAGATGGTCGAGTGGGCAGTAGCGCCCATTTCGGAGCAGCTATTTGGTCGGAACAGCGAGCCGACAAGTCCATTTCAGTCTCCTTGTCTGGTTGTGGAGAGGCGTTGATCAGGACTTCACTGGCCCAGAATTTGGCTACTCTATTTTTTGAATGGTCAGTTTATTTTGGTGCATTCGATTGAAATAATACTTTGAAAAACTTATCTTATCGATCTTCAGGGATGAGGACGATGAGACTGTGATCACTCAAAAGTTCAGCAAATATTTAGAATCTCATTTAATGCATTCTCCAAGGTATTCATTTTTTTAGACCAAAATTACTAAAAAAATCTCAAACCTCAATTCAGTCGACTCTCTCGATTAACGGCACTTTTGATCAGATCTGATTTTGATCAGATCTCAGGATCCAGATTCAGGAAGACATTTCACTATAAGGGGTGACTAACCGAAAAGCAAATGCGGAGACTTTTCATTAAAAAGCAAAGGCTTTTCAACTAGAAGCGGAGAGTTTTCGGAGCGGAGAGTTATTCTCTCCCCTTTTTTAAACTGAAAGACTAGCTAGGTGTGGTCTCTAAAACATTTATAGACTTTTAATTGAAAAAGACGGCTTTTTCTCAACTCCAATTTTGCCTCTAAAATAAATAAACAACTTTTTGAAACATAACAAACAAATTTAATAAAATATTCTACCATATAGACTCTACCATAGCATTCGTAAATTGGCAAAGACGTCAAAATTAAAGTTTAAAATAGACAGAACCTAGTCGGGATTGAACTTTTTGGATTGTCATCATATCTAGGGTTAACTGTAGCCTAATTTTAGACTACAATGTTTCCCTTCTGATCGCATTTTGTTTGGCGGCATTGTGCTGCTGAGGTACGGTGGATTGAATGAGCTTGTTGTGGTGCACAACACTCCTAATTTTGTTTTGCTTATTCTGCTGGCAAATCCATCAAAAGACAAATATCTTGTTTGCAAAATGCGGGTGGACTAGTTTGTGAATCTTTCGTTTTGTGATACTATTGTTTTGGGTGTTTGTTAAATAATAATGTTGATTAACTATAAAAAAAATTATAAGAATGATAGAAAAGATTTTTGCTGTTTTTTACACGATAGAGCCAAATTTTTTATTTACGATCAATATGCAGTTTTTGTACATTTATTTATTTACACTGGTATTAGAGTAGCTACCAGTGTTCAAGATTTTACCAGATAGTATAACTATATCTTGGATATCGGAACCAGCATACCTAAAAATGATAAAATTTAAGCCTGATCATTTTTTTGAAGTTGTGAGGATGTGTGTAAATCGTCCGCAATTTTTTCTTTAAGTGCTCAGACTTCTTTTCACTATCCTCTATTAAAATCAATAAAAACGGCCATCATTTCCCAAAATAGTTAAAAACAGCCAACTACAACTTTTTTTGATAATGCGCCTTTTGTGAAATATTTGCACTTTACTCCTGTGATAATCTGTATGCAATGGTTTAGGTGGCAACCGCTCAATCCATAGCAAATCATGCGAAAATTACAAAATTTTGCGCTACTCGGTTTATCAACACCCCCCCCCTCCCAATAATTTTTAGGCTTATCAATTACGCTTAGTCCTTATGCTTCGGGCCTTAGGCTCAGGGACAATCCGTACTAATTTCAGCTTTTTTTAGGAAAAAAAATTATGGTTCTAGGTATACCTGAAAATTATTGGGGGAGGGGGGTTGTATAACCGAGTAGCTTTTTTTGCGAAGGGGTAGTGGTAAAAACGAGTATCGTCCAAAATTAGGCACCAGTGTCACAAACCCCCAAATAATTTTTACTTACACCCGTAAGCTAAAGCTTAGGCTCAGGGCCTGCCCATTACTAATAAGGTCTTTCGTAAAATTTTTTTGAAAAATGATGGCTTTAGGTAGCCTCCGGAAATGGGGGGGGGATAGCGTTCAAATTTCTCATCAAAAGGTTACCCGCTTTGTCAACTATATCTTTAATGTGCAGCAATGAAGTTGTCAGTTGTCTTGAAAACCTTAAAACCTAAATCATAAATAAATTTGCCAATTTTAAGGTTGCTCACCTCTTCGCACTCGTTTCTACACAGCTTTCAAAAGCAGTAATGCTGAAGAGGAATTTGGACTCTTGAGGGTTATAGCACACAGCATAACCAGTTGAGGTAGCTGGTCCAAACCCCATGGGCAAATCGTGACGGGTAGGCACTTGGCTGGTTGACAGTTCAAATTGGAACAGTCGCTGATAGGCTGGGGTGGTAAATAATTTAGGCAAAGGAATGTCCATCTCAAGCGCCGTCAACTTCAAGCCGAGCAAGTGGCGATCGATGCCTTTTCCATTCATCACCTGAGAAATTCCAACAGTTATATTTTTATTCGAAAGTTTGGTATTTTTTTTACTAAATTTGAATAATGCTTGTGACTTGCAATAGCCTTCTGAAGTAAATCGCCCAATTCGTGGTGATTTGGAGATTCAGCTGCAAGCGCAACAAACTCGGCTGAGGCAGCGTTTGGAAGTCTTATGGTGTCTGTTCTGCCTTAAAATTTTCAACTATCGATGCATTAATTTCAGCTTTATTGGCTATGGACAGGGTGCACAGATCGAAAATAGCAAAAGCAGGATTTTGTTTCCAAAAAGCAGAAAAAACAAACTTTCCAATGAAAAATATAACTTGTCACTGCTCACCACGTTTTGGTCATAATACAGTGACTAGAAATACATTTGACATGATCTCAACGTATTGGTTTCCGAGAAGAATTTTCAGATCTCAAAGGTTCTTCTAGAAAAAAATATTAAAAATTTCGACCTTTTTCAAAAAAAATTAAAAAATCCTGCAAATAAAAACAGTCGCTAGTTGGTCCTTCCTAAATGCTCTCCCTTCTTAAAAACATAATTATCTGAGCTATAAAAAACGGGATTAATATTATTTTTACTACGTAATCAACACTATTCCCACCTTCTTTGAATTTTCTGAGTGTCCCTGTTTCATAAGTTGGTGGACTGAAGCCGTGGATTTGGTAAAAAGCAAGTTGCAAAGCCAGTTGGATATAGCCTGCAAATATGCAATAGACTACTTTCTCACACCAAACAAATTAAGCAGACTATCTGGACTGAGGTGAGCCGCTTTAGGCACATTTTTTCCATAGTGGTCAAATGTCAGAGATACAACTTCTAGATTTTGGGCTGCTCTGCAACAAATAACTGTTTGTAAAGATACTAATCACTTGGGTGAAGTATGGCCTAACCTATTTATTTTCTCTGCTGATGTCACAATCGCTTTTTTGTCGTCCTCAGTTAGCTCAAAACACAACTTCTTGGGTGGGCTAACTCTTTTGCTTTTTCCTGTTGAGGATGTAGGAAACGCGTTTTTATCGCTAGATTAAATTGTGTACTCAGAAATCGGTCTTATTTTACATGAACACCTATGATTTTGCTTTTGTCTGCCTGTTGATTTTTCGGGGTTTAGGCGCAGGGTGGACCAGTGGATGTTAGGCGGACTCAGACATGTCTACCGAACTAGAAAGAAGGCAGAAAAAATATGTTTGAGCCCGTGGCCTACCTTTTGTCTAAGCACAAACCAGCGTAGAAGCTAAGGCGAAAACTGCCAACGTGTAAAGTAGGGCCCAAACATTTTTTATGTATAATTTTTTGCCGTTCTTCACTAGTTATTCTATAAGGATATTTTTTTCTATAAAGGAACCTTTTTATAATTTATAAGGAACTTTTTCAAACTGTCAATTTTGTGGATAGACATTTCCCATAATTCAAAGTGTAGCAGTAGTCATTCCAAATTTTTTAGGAATATTTTTGTTAGACGCAGAAATAGTTGGCGGAGAAAACCCACACAGTTATATGGAACTAAGATTTATGCAATTCTGGCAGTTCTCAATTCCCTGCTTTTCAGGTTTTTATCTTTCGATTGCTAGAACTGATTTCCGAATCCTAAAAATCGTCGCAAAAAAGCCAGCTTGTTTTAAAATATGGAAAATTTAAAAATTCAAAAAATTTCTATATCTAAGCTTTGTATTTGAGGACGCATGGTGCTTAGAGGTATTTATTAAAATAAAACGCTTCACTCACAATTGATCCAGCACAAAATCAAGTAGCATCGCAAGGGGTGGCCCTTCAGCAGGAGTGTGCTCGTAGGTTAGGCCGGCATATCCGTTGGTGTTGATGTAGAACTAAAAATCTAACCCATCTAACCCGCAAAAACATAAATCCAGAGATACCTGTAAAGTCTTGTCAAACCACCTATTTATCGTGTTGTGGTGAGTGCCGCCTCCATGAATAGCTTGCTTCATATTTTCGGAGTCATTTGGTGGATTTAACACATCATCAGCGCATCTGTCGAGCGCAACCACAAATAAGGCATTCTCATAGCTTTGGGTGCTGCTGAGACTGCTGTCTGAAGTCACAAAAGAATAATACTGAAAACCACAAGGTAAATACTTTTGAGCCTGTTGTAAACTGTAGCCCAAGCATCCCTTTCATCACTGGAACACACATTGATCGGAAATTCATTCACAGATTCACTCTCAACCAAAATTCTGTGCAATTGAGTTTGAATTTCTTCAACATTCAAGTTTTCGCCTGAATCCGTGTAGACGGGCACATGGAAACTCTAAATAGTAGTACAGTTGAATACTAGAATACAGCCAGCCCTCGATATAACGGTCCCACCGAAATCTCACGAATTTGGTCACGCGTTTTTATTTATATTATTTTCCCAACTTAACGGCACCAGTGTTTGGACTTTCAGAAAAGGGTCGTACTCGTACCTCGTACCTCTAAAATTTCTTCTCGTACTTCGTACTCCTAGTACAAGTACGTGTACGAGTACGAAGTACGAGGTCGAAATACTGAACGGCACCACAAGGCCAGTCCTTAGGGGTGACCGTTATATCGAATGTGCTTGTTTCGGGAACTCAAATCTTAGAAATGGGTACGCGACGTTTTGTCGTAATCAGTGCTGGCATTTCGAAATTTCCGGCTCCGGATCTGGCTCCCGGTTCCGTTGGGGCAGATTTCTCGCTCCGGATCTGGCTCCGGCTCGGAGCCGGAGCGAAGCCGGATCCAGAGCGGGAGCAGAGCGGCTCTGGCTCCGGTGCAATAAAGTGTCAACTAAATAACTGATAGAATGAGCCATATCAACAAAAATATGACAATAAGTACAGTAAAGGAACACAGTGATAACGAATACCGTATTCTATCTAATAGAACGCCAAAACTAGGGGGTGAACCATGTTTCATTGCATTCTTAACACAAAGTCTAAATAAATTTTGGAGGTTGAAAAAACGCCATGGCGTTCTATTAGAGAGAATATGGTAAATTGGGAATAAAAAACACACAAATCCCTCACAAATCGATCAAATTTCCGGCCAGCGTCAGCAGCACTTTCTCGCGAATGCAGCCTTTTGATTTTCGGTGGTGTAGGGTGGAGAATGGATGGAACAATAATAGGCGGAAACTAAGGGCATAGCAAAATTAACATTAGGATTCGTGTCGCGAGACAAACATTTACTTGGGTTTAATTATATAGACAATCCATAAGTGAAGGTTTTTTGTCACAATTTTTTTTTTATTTGACGGTAGATTTTATATCCGAACTTTTCGGGTAACTAAATAAACAAAAACTGGCTCCAAAATGGCTCCGGAAGTCCCAATTTTCCGCTCCGGATCTGGTTCCCGGCTCCTTCTGGGTAAATTTTTCGCTCCGGATCTGGCTCCGACTCGAAGTGGGAGCCGGAGCAGAGCCAGAGCGGAGTCGGAGCGGATTGCCAGCACTGGCTACATGATTATGTTAAAACTTTTTTTCAAAAAGTTGAAAATTTTCAATCTAATTACGCAAAACAAAATTTGCGCCAGAAAAAAGTATTGTCCATTTTAGGCCTATTTTTGGCGAGAATTTGAGATAATTTTTTTCAAAGATTTTTTTTTGCTTTGTGATAAGGACAATACTTTTTTCCGGCCCAAATCCACGCTTTTTTCAAATTGTTGGCTGCTCAAGGCTAGGTAACGACGATAAGCATGATTGTTTGGACTAATTTTCGTAGTTCCTACACTGATTCAACCTGTTTTCTTTGTTTTCAGTTATTATTTACATGTGATTTTGCTTGTTCAGATATTATCATGGACTCGAGGGATACGCAAGCTGTAGTCGGTCAAGGATTGCTAGTCAAAGCAAACCATAACCAATCAAAGATTTTGTCACGGTTAGATTTAATTTATTTCTTTCCAATCCTCGACCAACAGCTTGCGTATCCCTCGAGTCCATGATATTACCTGAACAAGAAAAACTAAATGTAAACAAGGTTGATTGGCGCCTTACAGGTGCCTAGTTAGAAAAGCAATAAAGTCGAATTCGTGCAGGGGTCGTAATCAGTGTTGTTCCAGCGCCGAGATCGGCGCCAGCGCCGGCGCCAAACCTTTCCGAAAAAGCGCCAGTGACCTAGAGTAGACTCTAGTCTACAATTAGTAGGGAACAATAACTGATTTGATCAAAAGCAAAGACAGAAAAGGAAAGAATACCTCATTAAGAGACTTGAAAATCACAAACAAATAGTATTGCCAATAAATTACAACGCTACAGTATGGAAAGAAATAAATTAAATCTAACCGTGACAAAATCTTTGATTGGTTATGGTTTGCTTTGACTAGCAATCCTTGACCGACTACAGCTTGCGTATCCCTCGAGTCCATGATAATATCTGAACAAGCAAAATCACATGTATATAATAACTGAAAACAAAGAAAACAGGTTGAATCAGTGTAGGAACTACGAAAATTAGCCCAAACAATCATGCTAATCGTCGTTACAGTCCAACCTCGATTTGAGGACATCTGTTTTTGGGGTCTTCTAGTTTTGGTTTCTTACTTTTTGGTATAATTGAACCTCGATTTAAGGACAGCAGTTTGGCCGGTCCCCAGGCTGTCCTTAAATCGAGGTTTGACTAGACCTAGCCTTGAGCAGCCAAGAATTTGAAAAAAGCGTGAATTTGGGCCGGAAAAAGTATTGTCATTATCACAAAGCAAAAAAAAATTCGTTGAAAAAAATTATCTCAAATTCCCACCAAAAAATAGGCCTAAAATACGCCTAGTTAGACCGAAAAGGCCTAGGCCTAAAAAAGGTCCAGTCAGGACTAGGCCTGGTTCAAACCGAAATCATCATCCCTGGGTCCGCCCGGGTTAGCTTACAGAAAATTAAAAGTTTCATTATCGTAAAGGAATTTTCGAAAATTAAGCAGGAATTAGCGTGTAGATCAGCTCTAGTAGCTGTGAAACACTGTTCCGATAACCTTGTTGGATAGCCAAGAGCCTGAGGGCCATTTTTTATTCACCTTGCAAATAAAGTGAATAAAAAGGGGATAAAAAGGTTTGCACCCAGTGGGATTCGAACCTGCGAGTTCAAAATATTCTCATCTCGATATGTACCCCCTCCAGTGTTCTCAATAGTCAGAGGCAGAATAGAAAGTCAGAATGAAATTCAAAAATTCTGACAGTCAGAAAGCGCGGGAAATTTTTCTGACTGTCAGAAATGAGAGTCAGAAAAAAAATCGATCAAATCACGCTGTTTTTTCCCTGTCTGATCGTCATTTCTGAGAGTCAGAAAGAGTCTGACAGTCAGAATAATTTCCCGCGCTTTCTGACTGTCAGAATTTTTGAATTTCATTCTGACTTTCCATTCTGTCTCTGACTATTGAGAACACTGACCCCTCCCCCGTTTAAAGATTAAAAACTGCTAACAGATAAAAAAGATCTAACTAATAACATTTCAAGGCTAGGGGAGATTTGCCAAAAACGAAATTTGCCAAAAACGAAATTTGCCAAAACGAAATTTGCCAAAACGCAATTTGCCAAAACGAAATTTGCCAAAACGAAATTTGCCAAAACGAGATTTGCCAAAACGAAATTTGCCAAAACGAGATTTGCCAAAACGAAATTTGCCAAAACGAAATTTGCCAAAACGAAATTTGCCACAACGAAATTTGCCAAAACGAAATTTGCCAAAACGAGATTTGCCAAAAGACAAACAGGGGGACCAAGGCAGTTTTTTTACGTTTTTTTTTTTCAAAATTTTTAGATTGTGTCCAAACCACCCCAGACCGACCAAAACCACCCCAAACCACTCAAAACACCCAAAACCTCCTAAAAATGTTAGTTCTTTCTAACTACTGCTTTGGGTGGCGGTAAATTGATCCAAAAATTTTTGACCCAAGTGGACGATCACTTGGTTTAGTTAATACGTGAATTACCCAGTAAACCTAGGGTTGTATTATAGAAAAGATTAAAAATGATATGACTTACAGGAACTCCAGTTTTGGAGTAGTTTCGTATCTAGTAAGGTCTCCAGGTGTATGGAGGTGGTAGTACCAAGAAATTGGTATCCAGGTGGTTATACCAAGGCAGTGACGGGGTATCGGTACTCAGGTGGAAGTGCTTAGGGAATGGTACTTGGGTGCTGGTAGAATGCGTTTTCTAAGTAGTGGTATCTTGATTGTAGTACTCAGTTGGCAGTACCCGAGTTGCATATTAGACCATTAAAACCAAATGGTCGTTCACTTGGATCAAAAAATTTTTACGTTTTCATGTTCTAAAACTTGTTTTCTGGACTAATTCGGACAAGCTGAAGATGGTTTGACAGTGGTAAAATAAAGTTTTGTTGTCCACTTAACTGAATCTTAACTGAAGTTGGAAATTTAAATTAACCGTGCAAGCAGCTAGTCATTTTTTCAGATGACCAACGTAAACGTAAAAAAACTGCCTTGGTCCCCCCTGTTCGTCTTTGGCAAATTTCGTTTTGGCAAATCTCGTTTTGGCAAATTTCGTTTTGGCGAAACGTACATTTGGCAAATTTCGTTTTTGGCAAATCTCCCCTAGCCCATTTCAATAAAACTATAAGCAGTAAATTATTTAAAAAAATAAGAAGCTCACAAATCATTTGAATGGGTAGAAATCCAGAAGAAAACCAAAACAACCCAATTGAAAACAAGGTCCGGACCGGAAAAATTAAGGCCAGTGCCCAGCCTTGATTCTGAACAAAATTACTGTCCACACTTTCCATTGAATCGACTAATTTATTGATAGAAACTAACTTAAAATTAACCAAAGTTCGACAAGTCACCAGAGAGTGAACTGATTGTCAAAAAAATAAAATGTTAGTGTCAAAAAATTCCTTATTTTGTCCTCTACTAAATGAAAAAAATCTATGGGATAAGTTAGTAATCTAAAAACTTATGACTAATTCTCGAGGCAAGCGAAATGCTGCACCCTGTATCGAATTTTAAAGTGATTATGACCTTTTCAAAAAATGATTTGGAACTTCCAAATTGGAAGTAAATTAATTTTTGATTAATAAAGCATAAATAACATAGATGATCTATTGAGGAATTTTAAAATGAAAAACGGCTTTCAAAATACTATTTTCGTCAATTGATTTTTGTTGGTGTCAAAAACACGATTTTTTCTAGGTCCCCCTATGTTTTGAGTCCTGGTCATAAGCCGTCCTGGTCATAGTCCTAAGCCTAAGCCATCTAAAGAATAGGACCATAACCACAGGGAGGACCAAGTAAGAATCGTGTTTTTGACATTATATACCAAAAAGTATTGTTGGCGAGAAATATTTATTGACAGAGAAAAAACAGAACTTTGAAAAACGCTCCACGGAAAAAGTTACAGCAATTTTAAAAAGCTAAGATACCATGGTACACCCTGTATGTGCGATTAAAAGCTTACTTAGCTTGCCAGCTACATTGTTGGAGCAAATGTCTTATTTTTGGGGTCAAAATCTTAAATTTTTCGAAATTTGTATTATTTCCAAAATTTTCGTCTGAGAGGCCTGCGTAATACCCAATTTGTGGTACTTGATGACTACTTAATGATTTTACGAGATAAACTTCGCATCACAATCAAAAATAGCGCTCAGAACCGGAGAACGAAATTGGCTATGTCCGTTTGAGGGCCTTGGGATTACTGCATCCAAAGTCGATTACGAAAACAAAATACAAATATACTCACATGTCCATTGCGTACTACTATAATGTGGCGCGCCCACTCTTTTTGGTCCCTGCCATAACGGATTTCATCCTAAATACAATTTCACTGAAAATTCCACATTCGATGCAACAAAAAATAAACCTTAGAGACGTTTGGAACACGGGTGGTACCCACCAAATTTTGGTATTGACTCATGTCCAGTAGAGCTCCTCCAGCCTTGTCTGGTGCCAGTTCGCCACTGAAAGAGTTACTCAAATTTGCAAAATTCATAAGAAAAAGCCCAACTCTAAGATCACATGATGGTACTTGAGAACAGAGTGAATGAATTTGGCAGCACATTCCACCTGACCAGTAACACCCGAGAAGTTGAAGCGAGGAAAAGTGATTCCTGGAGAAGTGACTATTGGCAGGGGGGTTCGCGCTTCCAAGTATGCCACATTTAACCACCAGGGAGTTAGCTGTAAAATAAGGTACTTAAACAGGGACCAGTAAAATGTTAATAGAAATACCCAATTGGACAGGTTTTTGGAGCGTTTCTCCTAAAAAGACAAGATAATACTGTGATGATTGTTGTGAAAATAGAATGCTTACCAAGCTCTGCTGCAGATGTTGAACCTGAGAGTTTTGCAAGAACTCATTGCTAACCTTGAAAAGAACCATTTAGAAGTATAGTCGAATTGTGATACGCCGGCAAATCCTTCAAATCGGACTACCAAGATATATCCGGCACTTTTTTTACCTCAATATCTGTAATTTTTAAATAGTCTGGTTTCGGAAGTTCGAAAAGTCGAACCTCGATTTAACGACACTCTGTTAAACGACGCCTTTGATTTAACGACACTTTTAAAAAGATTTGTTGGTCTTAGACAAATTAAATAGAAACTGACCCTCTATACAACGACAACCGATTTAGCGACACATTTTTGCCGTTCCTCAGAGTGTCGTAAAAGCGAGGTTTGACTGTATTACTATTTTAGTGGAAGTTTTTGCTAAACACAACATTTTTGCAATTAAGATCAGCAACCTGTTGAGGACAATAGCAATTTAGAGTTCTTTGAATTGGCAGGGGACAGCCAAAAATACGTAAAAGGTTTTTTTAGGATAATTTTTGTATTTTTTGCATTTAAAATTTAAATTTCATTTAGTAGACGAGACGAATAATCTTGGTAACCATAATGGCTTATAGCTCAATAGAAGATGGCTAAGTCGTCCGATCTGGCAAGGTCAAGCAACGTTGTGCTCGAAAATTGCTCGAAATTTTGAATGTAAATAAAAAATAATTCGACAAACCTTTTCGAAAAAAAAGAGCTGTCCCCCAAGAATTCAAAAACTCGAAAATGCCATTGTCATCAACGACGATGGTCCTTTAAAAAGGGTGCCGGGCTCCTTGATAGTCATGAGTGATAATAAAACAAGAAAAAAGTACATTCAAAGTTTCTTGAAAGTCCTTTTCACGTAGTACCAGTTTTGAAAATTCTGTGAACTTTTGGACGGTTTCAGCAAGTGGAGGAACGGGCAGTTTTGGTAAATCATTGCTGACACCTGAAATTAGTCAGTAAAGTTGAAAAAGTATGGGAAAAAAGATCTTATATAAAGTCTCCACTACTAATTTGGTCAGCGAGCAGTCAAAAGACAAAAGTCCCTTAAAAATTGGAAAAGCGCTGCAAGTCGTCCGATCTGGCATGGTCAAGCAACGTTGTCGAAATTTTGAATGCAAACAAAAAATAATTCGACAAACCTTTCCGCCCTTGTGGTGGACGGAAAACTATAAGTACTCGACCTGATCAGGCTGATCAGCCGGGTGGATCCCGAGGGTTGTCGTAATTTTGCGTGTAAAAAGGGGCGCGGGATTCATCCTGTGATTTCATGTAAAATTCCGTCCTTTGAAACACAAAATTGAGTTTCTGGCTCAAGCGTAGATATTGGCCAGTCCATAGTCGGGGTCAACTGTTAGGGTCAAGTTTTTATTAAATTCAAAAATGTTAATATTTCTCTTAAAACTTTTGTATTTTGGTGTTAGTGACCCTAAGGCAACTTTTTGTGCTCTACAAAATTTAGATAGTTTTTTCGAGTGGTTTTTAAAATTTTGACGTATGAAAAGTGGTGCCCGAAAAAAGCTGAGGGGTCAATAGGGTCAACTACAGGGTCAACATTTGCTACAATTTTTTAGAAACAAGATTTCATATTTCTGTTAGAGTCATCTTGTACAGCTCAAAGAGTTGAATGGGGGTCGTAAAGATCAGATTTGGCACTTTCTCATCAAAAATTGATATTTTAGCACTTTTGAAAAAAATTGAGCCAAAAAGTTGAGGGGTCAACTCGACTGTGGATAAAGCCATTGTGGCCTTTTTGGCCAAATCTCTTAACTTCCAAATCTTGGATCCCTTTGCTTGATTTTTTGTGGGTAAAAAACCTCTGAATATATTGCAAATCAGAACCTTTATCATAGTGAGGAGCACAGCCAAGCGTTGGCGAAGAATGAAGCTGTGATTTCAAATTGGGCTGACCTAGTTTCAATCTGCCCATTCTTTTTGCCTAAGAAAAATATTTGCTAAGCTAACCAATAAACAAATCAAAAAAATACCAGTATGAAGGTTTGCGTTCTCATCATATCTCTCCAAAACAAACTGGATAGTTTGGGAAGAGAGAAAGAGTAACTATAGATATTGTGCTCTTCCCAGTTCAAATTTCTCTTCCTATGGGTCAAGGAGTGCTGCAAGAACAACAAGTACAAATACAAGGTGAAAAAAATATCGAGGTTTTTCGAAATTTTTTCAGCAAATTTTGTCGTTTCTTTCAGTACAATAAAAAAATTATTAAAAGGGGGGTGCGACTTCTACGGCTACTTTTTGACATCGATTTCTACTTCACTTCACATACTTTTTTCATATATTCTGTTTTCTTATCTCAAATGTTTCAGCTGTGTTTTGTATTGAGATTTTTCTCTATCGATTGAGTGGTCAATACCCTGATTAAAAATAATTTTCAAGAAAATCACAGCAAATATAAGGTAAAAGATCACTAAGGACCCAATTGAATTGTTGCCCTAAAGTCTGAATTCTTGCCCTTTTTTATTATTTCTTGCCCCTTTTTCACATTTCAAATAAAAAAACTGAAATGTTGCCCCCTTTTTTTAAATGTTGCCCCCTTTTTTTATAAAATCGGATAAATTTCTCCGATTTGGCGTCTTCGATGAAAAATCGGAGAAATTTACCCAATTTTGATTAAAAGGGGCAACATTTCAGTTTTTTATTTGAAATTTGATAAATGAGCAAGAAATAATAATAAAAAAGGAGCAAGAATTCAGACTTTAGGAGCAATATTTCAGTTAGACCCCTTCACTTAAGCGCCAATGTGAAAAATCGTGGTTTTTAGGGTAAGGTTGGTGTGATTTCCTCAAAAATCTCAGTTACAAAATGGTGTAAAAACATCTGAGAAAGAAAACAAAATATATGAAAAAGGGTATGTGAAGTAAAGTAAAAACCTATGTCGAAAAGTAGCCATAGAAGCAGTGTTGGGAACTCGTCCTCGTCCTCGTACTACGAGGACGAGGACGAGTGGCTCCAAAAACGAGGTACGAAGACGAAGTGCGAGGCTCAAAAAATTACAAGTACGAGGACGTGGACGAAGGGGCGAGGACGAGGACGGAAGACGAAGGGTAAAGACAACTCGTCCTTGCTCGAACTTTCTTAATTCAATCTGTTTTTTCACTGAAAAGTTTATTTTTAAGAACAATCCGATTATTTGAAAAAATTTTGAGCAACAGTTTTGATTTTCTTAATCAAGCATTTGCTTTTTTGTGTTGCTAGCTTTTTGACTAGTTATTTGAGGTGATCATCAACAATGCGTTGATTCTTTTCATCGTAGTCCTAAAAAGAGGATCTCCTGTTTTATCAGTGGCAATATAGTTACCAAGCAAAGCCACAAATCTGATACTTTGTCTTTTTAGAGATCTCACTTCACAATAGGCGAGAAAAATTGCAATGTACCTATTTTGTAATTTTTTTAATGAAAAGTCAAATCTTGAAATTATTTTGAGGAAGTCGGGCTCTGTTATAATTTAACAACAAAATATTGTAAGGGAGGCAGATAGCAGAGAAATAAGAAAAAGGCCTGGGGCGATCCGATAGCTCAAATGGTTAGAGCGCCGACTTGCAAGGAGGATATCGTGGGATCGCACTTTATGCCAGGCCTGTACAAAAGCCGTACGCGGCCACTGGCGTACGCTTACTATATATAAGCTTTGAGCAAAGGTGTAAATTTGTTTTTTTTAATAAAAACTTACTTTTTGACTTTTAATTATGAAGTACGAGCGAAGTACGAGTGAAAACACGAAGGACGAGAAAAGGACGAAGACGGCTACGAGCAATTTGAAAAAGTTGATACGAGGACGAGTACGAAGTACGAGTCCCGAAAATTTTTGGTATGAAGTACGAGGACGAGGAAGAGAAATTTGAAAATTCCAACACTGCGTAGAAGTCCCCTCTTTAATTTATTTTTTGGTATCATTGCGTTGCAACCTCCCAAAAAAAATCGTGACCTATGTCAATAAACATCCACTCCCTGAGGTTTTATAATTTTTACAGCGAAATTTTTAAAAGTGTAAAAAAAAACCTTGTCACCAAAAAAATGCAAAAGAAAAATGTAAATGCAAAAAAACATAAACTATATTATTTGTAGCAATCTTGTTGACTTCAAGAAGAACAAATACTAAACCGTTCAAAAACAGCTGCTTGGTGTTTTTCGCAAAATATTGAAACAAACAGTTTGAACGAACGCCACTAAATTGTCAAACTAATTTTTGGCCAAACCTTTGCTATTTTGCCAACACTAATTTCACTATTTTTTTATTGTAAAAAAATTAGTTTCTACTAGACAATTATGGAAAAACTTATTTGTGCTGTTCAAAATTACGAGTGGGGCAAAAGAGGTGCTCAAAGTGTTATTTCTAAGCTGAATTTTGTAGCAAATGTTGAAGACAACAAGCCATATGCAGAGGTTTTATTGAGTGAAAATAAAGTATTTAATTTCTGCATGTTTAGTTATGGATGGGAAGTGAGTTCAATTTCGCTTTTTTAAATTTTACTGACATTTTTATCACTTTATCATTTTTTAATAGTATTTTTGCGAGAGAATCACGCAAAGTCTCACTAGTAATTTTTTAAATTATCATTTTTTCGTCTAGACCCCCCAGTGCAGGCCAGCTCACGAACTTGAATTGGTTTTTTCTTACCTTTTTGTTTAGAACTCAGAAAACATGTTTGAATCCGTATGCTGGCCTACCCTGCGCCTTGAGATGAAGAACTAGGTCTAATCAAGCTTTTCAAGTCAAAATATTCTCATAAGAAATTGTCCAACAATGCCCAGACTCCGTATAATAATAGTGATTTTAGCTCATCCAAACGGACCATCCAAGCTTGCTGACAAAGGATTAAGCCTTGAAGAGTACATAAAGTCTAATCCAAACGTCCTCGGTGCTCATGAACAGGGCAAACTTCAATTCCTTTTCAAGATTTTGTCCGTTGGCAAGGCTCTCTCCATCCAGTCACACCCCACAAAGGTAACAATAATCTTGACTTCCATCCATCATTTTGCAATCAACTGGTCCACTTGCAGGAACAAGCCCGAGAATTGCACGCCAAAGACCCCAAAAACTATCCAGACAGCAATCACAAGCCAGAGTTGGCCATCGCAATTTCCGACTTCCAGCTTTTATGTGGTTTCCGACAGTGTCATCAAATTTTGTCTAACGTGAAGGGTGGGTGATTGGAATTTTGATTTGCACTTTTTTGATTATTATTTATTTCAGCACACAAAGAGCTTTTGGAACTTATAAGTGAGGATGATTTGGCAAATTTGGCTTCTGAACATACTTCTGAGTAAGTAGGCAATTGTCGCTGCGGTTGACCATTTTCTGTATTTTCGACTGAAAATTCCGACATTTTTTGGTTTTTGGTCCTGGGTACGTTCCAACTAACCCGAAGTTTTTGTTAATAAAAAGTAAAAAAAAAGTCGCCGTCAGAGTCACAGTGACAGTAACCATGGGCAGCATCAGAAAATACATGTTTCACTGCAGCTCCGATATGCCGGCACCCCCTTAAGTTCGCTCCTGTCTACGGCCCCACACTTTTTCGGCTAAATTTTTAAAATCTTTTGCTGCATCTCTAAAATTGCTTGAATATTTTTCCGGTCATTTCTAAAATAGAGTGCAGGGTTATCGGGACTCCACTGTATGAATCTCTTTGTATAAAGGACAAAATTATGAAAATTTAGGTCAGAAAAAAACAAGCACGGATTGCAGGCAATATTTTCCACCGTTTGGAAAGCTCCACAAGCCCAAATTGCTAGAGTTATTCAAGAGATTGTGACACGCCTCTCTAAAAGTGATTTAACTTCTCCTTATTTCTGTCCTAATTTCTTTTTTAGCTGAAAATCCCGCTCCAGTTGACAAACTTATCCTTCAATTGAATGATCAATATCCTGGTGGAGATGTGGGCGTCTTGGCACCTTTCTTTCTTAACTATTTCACTTTAAGCCCCGGTATTTTTAAAATAATAAAATTTTAAAGTTTTACTTTCTCCCAATGAGGAAAACTTATTTTTGTCGCCGAAAAGATTTTTCTTTATCCAAAAAATTATTTTTGTATTGAAGAGAAAATTTTTTTGGATAAGCAAAATGCCTTTGGCTGACAACTTTTTTGGTGACAAAAATAAGTTTTTCGGTGATAATAATCAGTCTTGTGGTGACAATACATTCAATTCGAGACATAAAATTACCGTATTTTCTGTATTAAGTCCCCGGGGAGTTATTGCTCAACCTCAAAAAGTCGGAAAATTTTGAGGTCGATTTCGAGATTTTTGGGTGCTCAACCAAAATATGAAAAGTGGAATCAGGAAAACTCGTGATAATTAAGAAAACGCAAAAACAGATTTGCAAAATTTGCCAAAAAGTCTTTTGAATATCAACGTGTCATACCAAAATGGGGCGACGGTGAATTCATCCAAGGTGAATTCATCCAACGGTGAATTCATCCAATTTTTTAAAAATGAGAACTCAAAGAAAATTAATCAAACATTTGTTGTTATCTTTATGAAAAATGTTAGAATTGTATAAATTGGTTGTAATGTCAATAGAACATGCGGAACGAAAAGTATTTAAAGAAAAGGTGTCAAGATAAAAAGTTGGATGAATTCACCTTTGGATGAATTCACCCTGGATGAATTCACCTAGAGCCACCAAAATGCCTTTCTGAACCCGAGTCTGTTGAGATCAGATACGAAAATTTCTAGGGAGCTGAGATATCCTTCAAAGTGGGTAAGTAGTACTAATTTCAAGGTGGTCTGTTCAAAACAGCTAAATCTCAGTCCCCTGTGGTTTTGTTGACTTGATCTCAACGGATTCAGGTTTAGGAAGACATTTTGGTATGGGAAATTGCTACTCAAAAAACTTTTCGGAGAATATTTGATGATTTTTTCAGAAGTTTAAAAAATCTTCGAAAAAAGTGTCGGGAGTGGAGTGTCGCGAGTTGATAGCCGTCCTCAAAAACATGGGGTTACAATAAAAAAAATTCACAAAAATATACAGAATCCATGCTTAGCTGATTGGCTAGTTGCACATCCAAAAAATTTCAGGAGAGTCAGTATTTGTGGGACCGAATGAGCCACATGCTTATTTGTTTGGAGGTATGCATTCAACTTTATTCTTATTGCTTTGCTGAAAATACCCTTTTCGGTTAGATTGCATCGAGTGCATGGCTTGTTCAGACAACACCATCCGAGCTGGACTAACTCCTAAATATAAGGATGTGGACACCTTGTGTCAAAACTTGACCTATAAAATGTCTGATTGCCCATATTTCCAGCCTAGTGAATATTGTGATGGTGTTGTGGAATACTCTCCACCTGGCATCTCTGAGTTTGCTGTTCACAAAATTAGTGTGAGCAATTTATTCGGCATTTGTGTCTTCCTTATTCTATTTGCCTTGATACCCCTTTTATTTGGTTTGCTTGTGTTTGCGCTCAGAGAATCTCACAGACTCAAAATTTTTTTCCAAACTTTAAAAATAAATAAACTTTTTTCAGTCCGAACTTACGCTGAAACTCTCTCCTGAGCACAAGCTGAAAAAGACAACACATAATCACAGCCAAAATTCAAGGGAACGAATAAAAGACACAAGAGCTACCGTATTTATTATAATAGACGGGCACCTCCAATTCAAAACAGTGCTTTTGGCATTGTGTTTTTGACACATTTTTTCAGAAATTTTCAGAAGTGTTTTTTTTTTTCAAAGACTTTATTGACAGATTTTTTGCATATTCTTGTAGAGCAGTGCTCTAAGAGCACACAGAAGTTATATAACAAAGTGCTGTTGATATTTCCATGTCCTTTGAAAATTAAGGGACAAATGGCCACCCGAAGTCACAGAAAACGCATGATAAAACCACGCAGGTATCATGGTTTTTCGGTAACTTCGGGTGGCCATTTCTCCTTTATTTTTCAAAAGACCTGTTATATAACTTCGGGGTGCTCTACAAGAATATGCAGAAAAAATCTGTCAATGAAGTCTATTCACAAATGATCGGGTTAATATGTTCTCTTTGTTAATTTAATATTTCCTAGTCATTTTAGCTGTAACTGGTTAAAATTTGTTGGCTGAAACCTCAAAAATGTTTTTGTGGTTTCACCTACATTTTGAAAATATGTTGTCATAAAAGATACCTCGTTAGAAACTAGAAAAGTAGGGCTACATGATGGTGCTGTCATTTTGAAAAAAAATATAAGAAATTGTAATAAAAACATGCAAAATAAAAATTTGCACAAAAAAGTGAATTTGCCCCCCCCCCCCAAAGTCTTTTTGCTCCAAAAAAGCTTTGTCCGTGGCCGCCCATCTATTAGAATGAATGGGTATCTGTTTGATTCTCTGATCTAAACATTTCTAACTTCTCCTAACCTTAATAGTTTAATTTATTATTGCAGAGTGAAGCAAGTTTTCTGCCAGAACTTGGATCCAGCTCGATTCTTTTGGTTATTTCCGGCCAAAGCACGATTCAAAATGAAGAGAGCTCTAAAAACTTGAAGCCTGGAGATGTGTTTTTCCTTCCTAAATCACTTTCTCAATTATCTTTTAAAGATTCAAGTGCTGATTTTGTGGCTTTTCGAGCTTTAAGCTCAGCTTAAGTAAATAGTATTATTTAGCGAATGACCTGTTTAAGGCTTAACATTAATAAATAAATACAGTAGGACCTCGCTATAGTGCGACCCCACTATAGTGCGACTTCCACTATAGTGCGAGTTCAGGACCAGTTTGGTTGGTTTTGCCCCAAATAAGGCTGACTAGACCTCCAATATAGTGCGACCCCACTATAGTGCGACTTCCACTATAGTGCGAACCTGACGCGGTCCCGACAAATAAAATGACTCTCGATATAGTGCGATTCATAAAAATTTATGTTAAAAATTACAGGATTTCGAATTCCCGCCGAAAAATCAATTATTAGTACAGTCGCAAACAACTACTAAGATACTAATTCTTCTTTTAGTCTCTGACGTGTAACGCCATTGTAATTTTTATTATTTTAGTTATTTTGCAATGAGCACTACTAACAACGTCGCGCTTTCTCGTTGGAGTTCAAGAAGGAGGTTATTGATGCAGCTGAAAAGAATGGCAATCAAAGCGCACTGGCTCGGCAATTCAAAATTCCAGAATCAAGCGTCCCAAATATTCTCAAAGGCAAAGAATCAATTCTCAAAGCAGTTGCAGATGGAAAAGAATCAAAGCGTGCGCGGCTAACACCTGGCAAGAATGAAGAATTGGAAGAAGCACTCATCATTTGGTTCAAGCAAGTTAAGAGTGAGAACGTTCCTGTTAGTGGCGATTTGTTCAAGGTGACTTTTTTTTTCCTTTATTTTTCTCCTGCTTTATTACATTGTTAAATACATTTAGGAAAAAGCTCTGGAGATCGCAAGCAAGTTGGGAATCGAAGAATTTACTGCCAGTAACGGATGTATGGAAAATGGTTTGGAGACCCTCGATATAGTGCGACTCCCACTATAGTGCGAATTTGGGTTGACCCCAAGGGGTCGCACTATAGCGAGGTCCGACTGTATTTAATTCATCCTCCTACACACTATACTGAAGCACTTATGTGTGTATGTCATCACGACAGTCTCACCTAATTAAGCGGAAAAGTGGTGAATAATATTTATTATTATTTATTTATTTAGAAAATAGTCTTTTATGTCATGTAAAATTTTGTGATGAAAATCTCTTTTTACGGCGCCATGCAAACGTTTGGGCTGTGAAACACGACTAAACAAAAATAATTTCACCTTTTTGGACGATTTGAAATGCCGTGAGTAAGGAATAAGATGAGTTTGGTCGAAAAAACTTTTTTGTACTCTCTGTCTCTCCCAAATTCATATTAAAACCCATTTGTTTCACAAAATTTGGTTGTTAAATCATCGAAAAAAAGAAGGGGGAGCATTAGCTAGTGGAAGAGAAGCAGCAATGCGGACAGAAGCAGGCAGAAATGGCAGACATTATTTTTTTGTACTGGTCAACAACAACAGCTATCTGTGAATGATGTGTCATCCTTGTACAATTGTCTCTTGGCACTTCTTTACTTGGGGGGGGGGGGGGGGGTCTTTTTTGGTCACCTGTGAATAGTGTTCGAGGAAAAATTTTGATTACCATAAATTTGACCAATTGCCTTGGTCTTTCAAGCTAAATAAACCAAAAAGGGTGCCTTTATATCCTTAAAAATACTGAAAAGAAAGTATTTGAACGTAGTTTTGTCAACTGGAGCCTACCGCATAAACAAAACTCTGCTATGCATACATTTTCATGCATCCAGAGTTACTTTCGAGTGATTTGTGTCTAAGGTATGTGGGTGTGCGCATCTCAACTCCAAGCCCCCTCCATCCATCCAGAGTCACTACCGGGTGATTTGTGTTGGTATATCAATGGTATATCAATTGATATACCATTCACTAGAACATTTCCAGGGCTACAAGATGACATATCGTGCACAGAAAATTGAAAATTAAAAATGGTCCTACGGTGCCCTTGAAGGGTAGGGTTTTTTTTCTAGGCTAAGCATGTCTGATCCAATTTTTTTTCGTAATTTGTTTGAAATTAGTCTTTCTGGTTTTGTAAAAAAAAACTCCTATAACTTAACACGTTTGTGTGTAATCCAGCTTCAGTTCTATTGCATAATCCAAACCAAGTGACCGTCCATTCGGTGCGAATTTTTTTTTATGTTTTTCGGGTTCTAAAACTAGTTTCTTGCACTCATCCGAGCACTCTTAAGAAGGCTTTATAATAGTAAAATGCTATTTTGTTTGTTAATTTTTTTTAGTTTTGTTAAATTTAATCAAATGACAGTTTTCTACCTTCAAACTAGTTTTAGATTATCGGAATAGTGCACGAAAAGATTTTTGTAGCTGAAAATAAGAAAAATAAAATTCGTCCCAGGTGGACATGCAGATTTACCTCTTTAACTCTCATATGGATTCATCGGACCAAAACATTTAACTTCCTTATTTCAATCTATCAGCCGGGTATCCATTTATCAGAAGTATAAATTCATAACCAGATATCTCCATTGTCTTAAAACACCAATACCAACACTTAACCAATACCTTGACTACTATTGCCCAGGCACTTTCACCTAAATACCGATACCGAGGCATTCCTCTGTACCAACACCTGTGTATCTTTACTTAGATACAAAAGCTGAGTACCACCTGGATACCTCACAGGGTATGAAACTAATCCAGACTCGAGTTCCGGCAAGTGAAATTGCAAAATGTCGACTCAACACTCAACACTCTTATATTCAAAAAAATCTGTAACAGGGGTTATATCGCTTGTGTGAACGTGGGGATTTACCGAGGGTGAAATGAGTAGGTTGGGGCAATCACTAACAAGGAAAGTATCCGAGGTGTGATTATGAGGATGAAAGATAATAAAAAAATTTAGTGCCTTCTTGTGAAGCACCCCCAGGTTACGTGTGAAAGCGGTTGGCTCACCTCACGCGATAGTCGAAATTTTGAGAAATAATTAATTCAAGTTCGAAATGTGACCATGATATGGGTATAATGGTTTTGGTGGAGTATGTAATCCTTCCCCCAAAATTTAATTTTCCTCAAGGGACAATCACCCGTATAATCGTGATTCTTGAATCTGGTAACGGTAACACTTGGTTTTCAAAAAATCGAATTTTTCTCGGCTTAGCCTTAGTCCCGCTAAAAATAGTCAAGATTTTTATTTGTTTAAATTGGCGCTAAAACAATTCTACCATGTTTTTCCACATGGCTCTTGCAAAAAACCTTTATGCATTTTTAATTTGTGCATCAATTTAAACAAGATTTTTTCTTAACAATTTTAGTTTTTTCGCCCTGGTAACCAGGCCTAAACCAGAAAAAAAATTCGATTTTTTGAAAACCAAATGTTACCCTGCCTATTCAGGAGTCAGTATAACAATCATATAATGGTTGTTCCTTGAAGAGAAAAAAATTCTTGAGGAAAGGATTTTATATATCATGGTCACATTTCGAACTTCAATTAACGGGTGTAAAAAAAGTCCTGCAACACTTTTAAAAACAAAAAAAGGATTAGAAATTTAGCAACTATTAAAAATTCAATTAATAGATTTTTTAGCCCTGCGTCCCCTCTTCCAAATGGCATATTACAATTAGCTTTATTATTTCAGATAAGTTATTATTTAGCCCCAAACAATTGTCAGGTCATTTTGAGAAGTTAACCAGCGTTTTCATCACTTTAACTGGTCAAATGTTTCATTGAATTTCAAGCGTATCTACAAAATTTCATCACCATGTTGTAGCGCAACTCAAGAGCTAAAAAACCCATATTACAGAATGATTTTTGAAAATCTGAGTGTTGAGATATGGCCTTTTGGAAAAAATCAATTTCTTGAAAAAAAGACCAAAATGAAAGATCTTGCCAATTTTTCGGATTTTGGTCATTTTTTTCAAGAAATTGATTTTTTCCAAAAGGCCATATCTCAACGCTCAGATTTTCAAAAATCATTCTGTAGTATGGCTTTTGTAGCTTTCAGCTGCGCTACAACATGGTGATAAAATTTTGTCGTGACGCTCAAAATTCAATAAAACATTTGACCAGTTAAAGTGATGAAAACGCTGGTTAACTTCTCAAAATGACCAGACGAGTGTTTGGAGCCAAATTTTGACTTATCCAAAATAGCTAAAAGCAATATGCCATTTGAAAGAGGAGATTTAGGTCTACAAAAGCTATTTATTGGTTTTTTAATAGTTGCTAAAATTTCTAATCATTTTTTGTTTTTAATAGTGTTGCAGGACTTTTTTACACCCGTTAATTATTTCTCGAAATTTTGACTATCACGCGGGGTCTAGCCAACCACTTTTACACGTAACCTGGGGGTGTTCTACAAGAATACAATAAGGTTTTTTAATGTCTTTTGTCCTAGACAAAAGATCCTCACAATCTCCGTGTAAGAGCAAACTAATGCCTGTGAGGAGTGCTGAGTGTGTATTGTTCAATATAATAAACAATTCCGAACACAATTCCGAAAAACAAAAAGTTATTAGGGGGGGGGGGGTAGAGAGCAGCATTTTAGTGAAGGGGTCAACAGACATTCTTGGCTTCAAAATGTTGTAGGTGAACATTGGGGCTAACACAGGGCTGCCATATGTCCTTTTTAAAAAAATTTGTCCTTTTTTTGGGACCCCAAATATTTTTTTATTTTTGAAGTTTTAGTCAAAATCTTTTTTTTTTGCTTTAAAATGGCAACAAGCACTGGATAAAATGCACGTTTTCCTTAAAATTTGTGTTTTTTGACCAAATGTCCTTTTTTTAATTTTGAGATGGCAGCCCTGGGCTAACATAAAAACCTTTATGCATTTTAATATTAAACGAAAATTTGTTGAAGATAATATCAACATTTCAGGGTCAACAAAATGTTGACTCCAACTATGGACACTGCCAAACAATATATTCTACCTAAAACGTTTATCGCACAGCACAAAAGCGATCAGAAACATGATTCACATGAATACGTGCGAAAAAAAGTCAAAAGTGGGTGTTAAACCTCAAATAAAGTTTAAATCAAGTCGAACTTCACCCAATTTAAAGTTCAAATTTTAAAATAAAAAAAGTTCAAATCGGGTAAAGTTAATGTTTAAATAAACTTTAAATTTACCCATTATTCACTTTTCCAGGTTAGTTCAAAGTTTAA
This sequence comes from Ditylenchus dipsaci, assembly GCA_004194705.1. Taxonomy (NCBI): domain Eukaryota; kingdom Metazoa; phylum Nematoda; class Chromadorea; order Rhabditida; family Anguinidae; genus Ditylenchus; species Ditylenchus dipsaci. The sequence continues at coordinate 276,761 of SADC01000803.1, read as the reverse complement.
ATTAGGTCATGTTAAACTTTAAATTGACTTTGAATCCTATTTTAACTTCAACATTACCCTATTTAAACCTTGACCTTACTCTATTTAAACTCGAACCCGAGTTCCTGTGTTAGGACGGACTCAAACACCTTTTCTTACTTTTTTCAAATTCGAGACATTTTTGAGCCCGTCCTCACGTACAATTGCTTATCCTTGCCTAAGCCTGATCCTAAAAATGTATAAATTATTAAAAAATATAAAAACTTTTCAAAAATTGACTTTTTTCCAGGGAAATTACAGAAACACAATCTAAAAAGGTACAATGGACATAGTTAAACTTAGATATATGGGTCTCTCCAATAAAGGGACCGTATAAGCTCAAGTTGATTGATTTTACTTTGAATGTTGCAAAATGATCTCCTGAAATAGTGGTCTTAAAATATAACCCTTTGACTTAGAAAAGTTTGGGGACTGACATTGATAGTGTTGCGGTTTGTATTGCATTAATGGCAGATCAGATGCCTAGACATTCATTTGCACAAATCTTTGTGTTAACAAAATCTGGATGTGTAACCTCAAAAATTCGGAGGGTGAATTTAGCAGCGGGGGAATTTACCACCGCCCTTAGTGACCAATCACTTGACCAATCACATGAACCAAAAAGAGCCATCGTTGTTTTTTTCGCTTTGTTTTGCTGTAATGATTATGCTTTTCGTTGCTTTTTTTTTTCATTTTTCAAAAATTAAATTGTGTGCAAAAATCCGTATTCGACACGGACCGTATGAAAAACACGGTCCGTGCCGAAAAATTATCGACCCTGCATTCTGTGTTTTCACAAAAAATTTTCCGATGTTTTTTTACAGGAATGCTTCTCATAAATTTGGGCGTTTGAATAAATTAAAAGTGGCACTCAAAAAAATAAATGTACCTGCTAACTAAAAAATCGGCCTAAAAATTTGACGGACCGTATCACGGTCCGTGACACGGACACGACCCATTGGATGTTAATACACGGACCGTTTCACGGCTCGTGTTTACGGCCCGTTTTACGGACATGGATACGGCTCATTGTGCACGAAAATACGGTCCGTGTCACGGACACGGATGCATCAGGGGCAGCCCATTAGGGTGGTTTAAAGTGGAATAACATGCAATTCTGAGCGATAAAGTCCATCTGACTGGAAGTCTGATCCGCTCAATCGATTCGAAAAAATTTAACCGCTTCTTAGAAAACCCCCAAAAAACAGTTTTATCCCCAAAAAACATACTTTATGTGTTAGAAAAATAAAAGGGAATGCATAATTACAACTAAAAAAATTTGCTCCAAAAAAAAATTTTTGCCCCAAACAAAAGTCTTTTTGACCCAAAAAAAGTATTTTTGGACCAAAAATATTTGACCCAAAAAAGTCTTTTTGCACCAGAAAAAAGCTTTGTCCGTTTAATTTTAGCGTCAGTTAGTGATTTCATGATTTAAATCAAACAATCAGTGTTTAGGTTGAAATCTCTGAGCATCCCTCTCCACGCAAATATTCTACCGTTCTTTAGTGGCATCTTTGATAAGTTGCCGCAGCTTGTCTCCTTGAAAACATGCAATAAGCTAGATGCGGTATCTTTCAAGGAGGTATGTATTTAGCGTTAACAGTTACCGTATTTCCTCTAATAGAAGCCCCGGGGCTTCTATTTTTCGGATGCCCTCTAGGGGGGGGCTTATATTAGAGGGGGGGGCTTGTATTAGAGGGGGGGGGTCTTTATTTTTTGAACTCGCCGCGCCGAAGACGCGGAAAAAATTCTGGGTCATAATGTTCTTACGTCAACCTCCGATCACTTCTAATTTTTCACATAACATTAATAAAACAGCGTTTCAACATCAAAACCACTGTTTTTCTATAAACACCGTTTACCCGTTTACCAGTTCACCCCTCTGCCAAGTTTCTCTTGGAGGCGTTCTTCCTGCATTTTTTTTGGCGTATTGGAAATTTGCAGCATATTATCTTGATTTGAATAATGTGATGCTGAGGGGTAGTAGTGGCCTGGGAACGTACGCAAGAGGAAAGGTAAAGCTTGGTATTCAAGGACATATTTTAGGATAAAAAATTAATAATTGAAATCTCACTAAAAGAGAATGTTTTCCGATAAAAGTTGGGCGCTTGTAGGGCGCCTGTCTACCCTCGTTTTGAGTAATAGCTTTGCGGTACTAATTCGGTTTAGCCCACACCTCCAATTTTCGAATATTCCTAGGGTAAGAGTATTAATACTCTTGATCACTATGCGAAGGCACAAACAGAAATTTGGATTGGAACATAATATCAACATCAGCGAATTTCCTTCGCCATACAAAATCAGATACGTAAGAACGAAAGATGAAACGATGAGTGCCAAATTCCTGTTTGTGCCTCGCATAGTGATCAAGAGTATTAATACTCTTACCCTAGGAATATTCGAAAATTGGAGGTGTGGGCTAAACCGAATTAGTACCAGCTTTGCAAAATGTGGTACATAAAAGTAAAAGTATGATATAATTTTGTTTATATTTTACCTATTCGATCCATTTGACAAACCTTATTATAAACTGTAATCGCAGTGCTATACGATGGTGTCTATTTATTTACTTTAAAAAAAGGTGTGAAAATTTAAAAGAAAAAGACGAAACAAGAATTTGCTGCGAAATACCGTCACAATTTATTTCCTTGTTCTTTAAACGTAAACCGACGTCACTATTTACCGTTTATTCTTGATTTTCTGCTGATGATTACTGCATAAACCAACAAAGTATCCGCTAAAATGGTTCTTGAATCGATGCCCTTTTGCTTTAAGATTCACTCATTAACAAGTATTCCAGCGGTCCACTTTGAAAGATGTGCTTAGCAAATACATAAAGACATTCTTTGCGCCTTTAACCACCATTAACAATAGCTATTTATCGAAAAAAAATTGATTCTGGTCTATATAAAAGGAGGGGGCTTATATTTTTAGGATACCCACCTGTGAGGGGGGGGCTTTTATATTTTGGATGACCTCTAGGGAGGGGGGGGGCTTATATTAGAGGGGGGGGCTTATAATAGGAGGGGGCTTCTATTAGAGGAAATACGGTATGACTGTTACTAGTATGCATGGAAAAAATGTTTTTAGGTTTTGTGCTCTATGATGGTAAATGTGAAGCAGTTGCAATGCCTGGATATATCTATTAATGAGGGTCTTGGTCCTGCCAATCATTTGATCGAGCTGGCTAATTTGGACCATTTGACTCATATCTCGATTTGGACTGGTCACACAAGAACTACAAACGCAGTCAACAATCTTTTCAATGCTCTAGTTGAAAAAAGAAAATTGCAGGTTGGGCTTGACAAAATTTAATTAAGCGAGAACAACTTATTTTTAGTGCTTTCAAAAGGACTCTGATCTTGACGGAGATTCGGTGTGTGAAGCGCTGCGGAAATTCGAGGTATGTTTTGCTTTACTCGTCCAATCTTTTTATCAAATGTCTTGTTTTTCAGGCCCTGACTTGGATCTCCTTTTTCTCGCAAGATAAACTTTCAGTTCCCAAGTTGTACAAAGCATTAGACCAGATTCACGGAGTAGGAACTTACCAGCTTCATCCAGGGATCCTCGTATCCGTCACTTCTGTATTGAACATGAGAGTTGGAAGGCAAAGCCACGGCATGCATGGGCTATCTTTTATAAATCAACTTCAGAATTTGGGTGGAAGAAATTTGACGACTATAATGTTTTTCACATTGAATCTGTCAAGCGGTAAGTGTTAATGCAGGGATTTGAATGAAAATTTCGGAAAAATTTTCCTTCCCCTCCCAATACAGCCCTTTGTCTCTTTTAAAATTACTTTTTGGTCCTTTTATGGCAAAATTATTGCATAAAATGGTTTTTAGTGCTTATAAAAAACTTGGTTTTTAGAGGGGGGGCGTACTATGGAATAGGTCGAGATTGGGGGGGGGGTCGGTACACTGGAATAGAATTGGGAGGGGGGGGGGCTACAATGGAATAGCGGCAAATCTTTTTAAAAAGTACTATTCGCATCCCTGCGTTAATGGGATAGTCTGAAAAAAAATATATTCTTGATATTCGGTTTTAGGGGCGTGAGTTACCATCGAACACGATGCTATTAAGAAGACAAGTGTTGATCCAGTGAAGGAATGAATCGCACATTGTTAGTTATGTTTATCGTCTTCTTTTGATTTTGGTCTTCTCAATAAAAATATTTGTCAATTTGACTTTGCGGTTATCAATTTGCGTCAGCGAGGAGCACAAATACCAAAAACCTGGATACAGTTAAGTAAAGTACCAGGGTGATACAGTTGTCTATTTCTATAAACACTTAAATGGCTGACCATTTATAACAGCCCAGATCTTTGACTTTTTCGCTTGACTTTTGGAACTTTTTTTGTAAAGTTTACTTACAGCCCCTATGACCAATTATAAGGAAGTTTAGGGTATCTTTTCGCAAATATCTATTTTTCTTATGATGAGAGTGTCATGGTTTTTAGACACCCATGATATACCTATCGAGCAAATCTTCAAAATATTTTCTCGCCGATATCTTATACCAACGGTATTTTCAGTCTAGTTTTTTGCGAAAATCATGTTATTTTTGCTTTAGGAATCATGTATTTTTTATTTTTAGCTAGTTTTAGCATACCCTGGATTTCTCAAATTTAAATATTTATTGTCTGAACAAACGCTCAGTGCGAAAAATATACCCCTCATCATGGAAAAATGGATATTTAAAAATAATATACAAAAAACCTGGGCTGTTATAAATGGTCAGCCATTTAAATTTTAAACGCAAGTAGGTATATAATGGCAAAAAAACGGAGAACTATTACTGTAAAACAAATGATAATTTCGGAAGAATTGACTTGTATGTTTTGTCTTTTTGTGGATATTTCATTCAAGATCCAAAAATATTTATTTGGGATCGTTTGAATAATTTCTAAACTACCGTATTCCCTCTAATTAGCGCACCGGTGGGTTCATTTTTCAATCACCCGAAAATCGGAAAAATTTAAATTCGATCTCAAGTTTTTCTGTTAAAAATTGTAAATCTGAAAAGCGATATCGGTAGAGCTCGCGGGAACTAAGAAAACGCAATAAACAGCTTGGCAAAATATTCATCCTGTTCCGAGATACAGACCCTCAAAGTCGAGGGGGTGGGTTTATTAGAGGGGGTGGGCTAATTAGAAGAAATACGGTAAATTGAGATCACTGATTTGAAATCTGGCCTCAAAAAGTAAATTTATTCATAGAAATAGTACCAACATGGTCAAAAAATCCATAACATATATAGTGCCCAGAAGGGGAGTCATTTTTAGAGTATTTTTCACAACGACTACCTCTGAGTCACTTATTCACCTCAATCTCTTGTAAACTCAGTGCTACAGCTGCAACTAAAAGCATTTCCAACTCAAGCCTATTTTTGTAGTCGACTAATATAAGAAAGTTTTAGCAAAAATTCAGTTTTTCGGTGAAAAAAAAGAAAGTAGAAACCGTTTGCAGCCCTGCTGGCCATAGGGATCACTCCGGCCAGTCGTCCGTCTCGGCCGGAGAGGGCGGGCTTTGACTAGACGGATTACGTCTGATAAACAGGCCGGACGGCCGGCTTTATTCGGCCGAATTTTTTTTTAAGACGGGACGGTGGGTGGCCGGAATCCTTGAAAAAATTCAAGGCGGGACGGTCGGCACATTAAAGAAAAAATTAGGACAGTCAGCAGACGGCAGTTCTAATTTTTGGCTATTGAAAACACGCATAATTTAACATATTATTAAAGATGTTTAAATCAAATTCGGACATTTTCGGCCGGCCTTAGGCTCAAAATTTTTAAACAGGACGGTTCGGTGGACGATCGGCAAAGTTTAAGAATATCAGAACGGGTTAGAGGATGGCCTGTGAACAGGCAATATAAATTAGACGGCAGGAAGAAGGCCGGCTCCCTGGTTTAAAAATAGGACGGCCGGTTTTATGGCCGGCCAAAAACACACGGACGGCAGACGGGATGCCGTCCATTTTTTTAAACGTGGTCACTATGCCTGGTGCACATTATTTCAGGCCAAAACCACGAAAGGCTGGTTCAAGACTCAGAAGGCGGATGTCCAAGTCGGAAGTTCGTTTTATTTTTTAGTCTTCCAGTCTAAATATTTGAATGCCATTATTTCGGGGAAAAGACTTCGACATATGATAAAATTACATTGCAGAACAAAAAAGTTCAAAACCCGCAGAGCCAGCGTACTTCAAAGACTTCGGCATCCTTAATCTAAATAAATTTCTAGCCATACAAGTTTCCCACTCCTTTGACATGCTTTGTGGTTGATCTTGTTGTTGTTTGAAGCATAACATGCCACATACCAAATTAGATAAGTGAGTTGCTGCTGTTTATTTACTGCTAACACACACCTTGCTAATTGCCGCTTACCCAACTTTTTACTGATAATTGAAAGTTATGGAAGCACAGGTGTCCATGGCAACTCCCTCCTTATAGGTTGACACCTCTTTTTGATATTATTTTTATTTGCTTTTTGAGTTGAAATTGTGTGTGTGGGGGTGCTTTGTGACCTTATCTTAAATCTTCTTATTGTCGCTACTGATCTGCATCACCTAAGGGCATGACATAGACCTGGTCTGTGTGTTTACTATGGGCACTTGCTCGTCATGTTTGAGGTTGGATTTTGGGGTTAGCTCCCACAAACATCAAGTTTTTCAAGAAACTAGACAAATATATTTGTTTTAATTATATTTTGAGCTATAATCCATTAGACGAGTTAGACAAGTTTAGAAAGATCATCGGTCAATTAGGACAAATTTTTTTCTTGCCGCCGAAAATATCTTTTTTTATCGCTGAAATTTTTAATTTCTAGTCAAAAAAGAATTTTGTCCGGTCAATTATTTTATAGCTCATGGCTCGAACACAATTGCCGAACCCTCAATGTTTTGGTCAAAATCAAACCAAGGCTCAATTTTTCGAAAATATTCTGCCGGAATCTTATTAATCCATTCAAAAATTTTAACTCATATTTTTAGGAAATTTAGTGATATGTTTGAAAAACGGAATCGGGAATTTAAAACTGATTTTCTGTAATTTGGACCAGTTCTTTATTAATTTTGTTACCTCGGATTTTGACGAGTTTTTTTTCACTCCTATCTTGTAGAGCATGTTTTTTGGGTAGGTTAATGCGTGTTTGCTCTATGAAAAGTGCATTCGTTGGCGCAAAACATTTAAAAATCTGTTTTGAAATTTCTAAAAGTCTGGACTTTTCCTTAAAATTAGGTTACTAGCTCTAAGGCGCCGGCAGTCGCCGGCGACTAATTTAAATGAAAATTTCTAAATTTGGTATTTTGTTATCATTGTATATATCTATATAGTATTTGGAACGGGGGGGGGGCGTCACACTTTTTGTTTAAGTTCAATTTTCTGCCATTTTTCGCCAACTAATGTCGAATATCTTTCCAAAACCTTAAAGTTTAACATCTTGGCTTTCTTTTAAGCACAAACATGTATGATTAAAGTTGCTTCTGAAAAAAAATCGCCCTTCAAATTGGAGATGGTGGATTTTAGCCTGAATTTAAGGTGAATTTTTGTAAAAAAAATAATCAAAAAATGTGGAGGCATGATCAAAAAATGTGGCAAAAACCTCTTCCGTCTCCCTCGCGCATACTCGAGTGCCCTTATCAAATTTTTTAATAACTGCAAACTTCTTTTCAACATTCTTTGACTTCTTTGCTAACCGCGACCACCGAAGGGCCATGATCCGTTTATCACCACCTGAAGACCACCATTTCGGCAACAATGCCCGTGTACCACCACCTGCGCACCATAGTTTGGGCACCATTACCTGGGGTCATCATCTAGATACCATTACCTAAGAATCACCCTCTAGGTACTGCTACGTTAATACTGCCAGGAATACCTAGGTAATGCTGCCTGGGTAGCATCGTGAAAGCCCAAGTGCAATACGCCCTCGCCGCCCCCCCCCCCCCTCCAAAGAGTATTTTTCTCTGAGCCTACTATTTTCGGTTCTCTTGATTTTTTCACCTTAAATTATTACAATGTGGAGTGTGCTGGTCTTTGCCCGCGTAGCGGCCAAATACCCTTGGTTTGGTGTGAAATCGGTGAAAAGTGAAAAAACTTAGCTTAGGAAAAAATACTCTTTACATGGGGTGGGTGCAATTGGGCTGCTGTCCGGTAGCATCACCTGGGGAACACGATTTGCGTACTATTAGCTAGAATTAAATGCTTCTTTTAAATCCTCCGGCAGAGGTCATCTGATACAAATATTTCATAGCCATAAAGAAAATATCATAGAAAAATGTCTTGAAATCTTGAAGTTCGAAATTTTGAAATTTCGGTAACCCTAAGAGTGCGCTGGAAAATTTTCTCTACATTTCCACTTTTTTCTACTGAATTTTCTCTCAAAATGTAGCTAAGAGCCTGTCGGAGGTCATCTCATACAAATATCTTACAACATTTGATAAAAAATATTATGAAAATGTATTTGAATCTTAAAAATTCAAAAAAAAATTTTGAATTTCAAATTTTGGCACACCCTTAGAGTGCGCTGGAAAATGTCTTCACTATTTTAATGTTTTTCAACTGAATTTATACTCAAAGTGTAGCTGAGATTCTGGCGGAGGTCATTTGATGCAAACATTTCAAAGAAATAAATAAAAAATTGGATAAAAAGTCCACACAAATGAATTTTTTGAAAATTTTTCTGAATTTCGAATGAAAAATAAACGGTAACACTATAGAATGCCCCCCCCCCCAGCTAGCGGAAAATTTACTTTTCCTGAAAGGGAAAGCACCCGTCTCATTTTGATTCTCGTGCTCTGAATAGGCACGGAAACACTTTGGTTTCCGAAAAGTCGAAAAAATTTTTTTCTCGATTTGCCTTGGTCCCCAAGGTAAAAAATTTAAGAAAATTCAAAAAAAATATTTTTTTGAATTCCCGCCAAAACATTTTTAAAGGAATTAGGGCTGTATTGGGAGGGGAAGGGAATAAAAGGGGCCACCTTCATGGCAAAATTATAAAAAAGTGAATTCTGGACTATTTCGGATGTCCTGCCATGTTTTTCAACTGGGCCGTTGCAAAAAGAGACTCTATATGCATTTTATGGTCAAGAGTACTTCTCGGAATCATGTCTAAGGTAAGTGCGTGCGCGCATCTCTGACTCTCAAGCCCCTGCGCCCCCTTCGGGGCGCAGGGGCTTGGAGTTGAGATGCGAACACCCACATACCTTAGACACAAATCACTCGAAAGTGACTCTGGATGCATGAAAAAGCATGCATACCAGAGTTTATTTATGCGGTAGCCCCCAGTATTCAAAACTATGTTCAACATCTTCTTGTTAATGGGCTCTGTGTGATTAGTGGCCCTCTTTTGTCCCTTCCCCTCCCAATACAGCCCTAATTCCCTTTAAAAATGTTTTGGCGGGAATTCAAAAAAATATTTTTTTGAATTTTCTTAAATTTTTTACCTTGGGGGACCAAGGCAAATCGAAAATTTTTTTTTCGATTTTTCGGAAACCAAAGTGTTTCCGTGCCTATTCAGAGCACGAGAATCAAAATGGGACGGGTCCTTTCCCCTTCAGGAAAAGTAAATTTTTCGCTAGCTGGGGGGGGGGGGGCATTCTATAGTATAGCCAAATAAACTTTTTACAAAAAAAATTTTTTTGGCCACATCACAGGCTCAAATTTGCTGATTACCTTAGTTTGACCTAGACGAAACGTTTAAAAAAAGAGTGCTCGAAAAAGTGAAGAAAAATTGTTTTAACCAGAAATCAGGGTGCTCTCTTACTATATAAGGATTCGTAGTGAATCAATTTGACAATCATGGAGTGTGATGGCTCGTTAGAACCCTGAGATTGAGCTGTATTATCTGGCATTGATAGTTTTTGCAGAGAAATTTTTAATTTTGAGAATTGAGCCTTTTAAGTTAAAAATGGTTTTTCAAAAGTTCAAGCTAGATCTAAAAAAGCCTCTAGAAGAGCGGTATTGAAATACCTAATTTTTTGCAATGTTCTATCAAATTCTTCTACTGTTTTCACAGAAGAAAAATAAAATTTTCCGGAAAAGGTGGTATCATTGGAAAACGCGGGCTTTTGAAGAGTATCATGTTGGAAATTTCAAAAATCACAGAGTTTTTTTCTTTTAAACATATGTCAGCTATTTTTTTCACCCCAATATACAAATAATATAATATTTGACGCAGAATTACACGCGCTTTCATCCTAGAGAGAAAAAATCTGCAAGTAATGCAAAACTTTTCGAGAATTATGTGGTTAAATGGGAATATTTTTTTCTCGAACACGTTTTTTTACTCTAAAAAGAGATTTTCATGACGAATAAAGGGGCTCGCTCAAAATTTTATTTTTTTTTATTTGAAAGCGCTACTAATTTTGCATCGAAAGTGTGTGGTTTTAAATAAATTTTCATTTTCACACACGTATTGTATCTTATTTTGCAGAAGAGGAAATGCGCTTCCTAATTCACATTTCACTTTTAATTTTTGTTTTTGGTCTGCCTTTCAAATTAGGTGTTATTTTTAGGCCACAGAATTTTTGTGAAAAAGTGCGTGTGACTTTTTCCGCAACGGCTATGATCAATTTTCGTTATATGCCAAAAGATAGAGCAATTAATAGCGGTCATTTTGACACCAATTGTAGTGGTAAATGAGAATATAATCGTAATGAAGTATGCAAAATGAATACAACATGTGGCGTTAATTGCTAAAAATTTCTTTCATTCTCGCCAACTTCATATTAACACCGGATTCTTGTTCAGCATAGTCGATTTGCTTATAAAACTGCATTCAAATCTAAAAGATAAATATCGAATTCAAATTCCGTTGAAAAAATATTCAAATATCAGAAATCAAATTTTTTTGTCTTGAGCGGAATTTGAATTTTTACAGTGAATACGTTTAAGAGTACTTTTATTAGCGAACCGACTAGCCTGAACACAAATCCGGCAGAGACTTCCACGTTTCCCTAACAGAAAAAAGTTAAAGCGATTCACGTCACAAGTCGTTTGTTACGATTATATATTCAACTACAGTCGAATCTCGATTTAAGGACACTCGATTCAAGGACACTCCTGATTTAAGGACACAAACATTTCATTTACTTGGTTCAGACTAAAATTATAGGAAACCACCTTTCGATGCAAGGACACTCTCGATTTTAAGAACAGGGTTTTTGTGGTCCCGTCTTATTAAATGCCTCTTGATTTAAGGACAGCAAGTGAAATTCCCGAATAATTTTGATTGTTTTGTTGTCTCAATAAGATTTTTTTCTAAGAAGACGTCTCTTTCTTCATCCTTCTAGCGTTCCTTTCAACATTTGGTCTATTTTTTGTGTAAATTTGATATGTAACACTGTTTTTCGCATCCGAATGGCAACTCCGGCAAAAAACGCAAAGCTTTGTTTCAATGATTAACGTTATGTTAGAATGTTCAGCCCGTGGAAATTGATCTAGTGGAGAGTAACATGGGCGACTATTTGGCGGTGGGCCATACGTAAACTATACCTGGAATTGAACTCTATGCCTTGTATTGCCTTTTATTGTTGAAAACGGAATTTAAAAATTTGTACAAAACTTCAATGATTAGAAAAAATTGAATTGGCGATAAATATTGACGAAGTCACGAATTGTGAGGCTTAAGAAGGTTTGCAGGTAAATCTTCCAATCCAATGGTAATACAGCTGTGCAAAATCGTGAAGGATTTAGTGGCAGAAAAACGCGTAAAAAGATAACTCAGAAAACCTCTTCATTCATTTTGTTGTAAACCAGCAGTCAGTGTTATTGTTCTGTATGTTTTGATTCCAATGAAATGGTCAACTCTCCGTTTAAGGACAGCCTTTTCATCGGCCTCTTGAGTGTCCTCAAATCGAGAGTCGACTGTACTACTACAATTGGTGTCAAAATGACTGCTATTAATTGCTCTATCTCTTGCTATATAACAAAAATAGTTCATAACCATTGCATAAAAAGTTACAGCCACTGTTTTCGAAAAAAAAAATCCTGTGATCTAAAAATGACACCTAATTTTGAAAAGCATTTTTCTAGCAATTTTTTATAATAGGGCTTTCAGCAGGTCCGTTGCCCTTCTAAAAAATCTACCGCGATAAAGAGATTTTCTATGAAATGCTGCACCAAAGCCAACTGGTCTCACAGTCAAGCCTTGGTGTGTTAAAAACATGGTTAGGGTTTTTTCACACCTAGCACCAATTAAAGATCTTGTCTTTGACATTATCTACCTAACAAAATGTATGCTTTTTTGGGGGACTGCAAAAACACTATTAGTCGCAATTCAATCCACAAAATTCAGGGCTTTTTGAAATGCTGGAAACTTTTTGTGCCTATTGGTTCGACCCACCTCCACCGGCTTCCGCTGCTCAACCACTGAGCTAGCAAGATTGTTAGATCCTTATTGCTTTTTCTGAGGGCGATCGAAACAACCTTCTCAGAAAATGTTTGAACATGAGAAACTCGGAAAATTGCATAAAGTCCTAGTTTTAGCATTTACAAGTCTTTTTTTTTTAAATTTCCACAAAAGTATTATAAATGTGAAAGTCGCCTCTAATGTTATCATCTTTTTTAATTTTAGCTATTTTAGAGTTATTTTGGAGACGGAATCAGACGTCAAAATTCATGTGATAGAACCAACTACAGTTGTCATGGATCACAATTCCTTGGCAGGTCATCCGGGTGGTCAAATGCGCCATGGTTTGCACCGTGCCTCTGTGCCCGCCGATCCTCATTTGTCAGTTCCTAATAGGCGTTGAACGCCAATTTCTTATTTTGTATAACTTTGATGTGAAAATGCAAACAATAAAAATGGGAAAACAATAGTTGTGTGAAATATCTTTGCAAAAATTCACACTTTTGCAAGGCCTTAGTTTAAAAATGAGCCTTTTTAGAATCGATCCTTAGGTGAAATAAATTATAAGGCTAAGCAGAATTCTGTTGACACTCTATAAGTATCGTCAAGTAGTTAATTTACTCTGTTGCCCATCCACAGGACATCCATCGACCAGGACCAAAACCAGAAAAGAAAACCAAGCAAAAATCGTGTTTTTCACTTTATATACCAAAAAAAAAAATTCTAAGCGAGTTGATTCGATCTGCGTTCACAGAATTTCAGAAATCGAAGTATGAAAAAAGCTATGACCGTTCAAAGTGTTTAAAAATTCTTGGGACACCCTGTACAAACGATTACTTTGGGGGATCCCTGACAGAAGCTGTTTTTTCTTATGTACTGTCCACCTATCATATATATAGTTTTGTACAACAGCATAGCCATATTGTCCACAAAGAAGCAGAGGAAACGGCCTTTCTGTTAAGTGACGAATGCTCCATAGCTAGTGTCCACCACGCCATGCCTGAAAAACTTCAATTTAACTGTACTTACCATCAGTGCTGGCATTTCGAAATTTCCGGCTCCGGATCTGGCTCGCGGCTCCTTCGGGGCAAATTTTTCGCCCGGATCTGGCTCCGGCTCGGAGCTGAGCCAGAGCAGAGCCGGAGCGGATTGCCAGCACTGCACTTACCATACTCCATACCCCAAAGTTGTGCATGAGATACTTGGCCGATTTCTGCTCGATACGGTGCTGCTTATTTTAATTGTCGGTGTCAATTACCTAAAATCAATATGATATAACGAGGAATGATGCAATGATAATGATGAACATGAAAACTGAAAAATACAACTGACTTGAACCGTACAACTTGGCTCCCCAGCTTGGTGTGTTCTTCGGCATTTTATAAGCATAGTGATTTATTAGAAAAAATGTATTGAGACTGTTAGGCCTGAGTCAGGGCTGTACCGGATATCCGATATCCGATATCCGGCACTTTTTGGCATCCGATATCCGGTATCCGATATCCGAAAAAATCGTCGAATTTCGGATAAATCAGATGAGCTTAGGCTTTTTACGATATTATTTTAAAGATTTTTTTCGAATTAACTTTTCTAAAACCATATTTTTCGGTCATTTAATGCACAATCACTTCTTCATTTTATCTTTTTTGCATTTTGAACCTCACATTTCCGGCTTTTAAGATGTCTAACGACCAGAAATGGGATGCATTTTTTGTAAGAAACGGAACCATAGTAAAGTGCAAAGCTGAGCATTGCGACTTCTCTGTTGATCTTGGACCGAAGAAGGGAACAAATCAGATGAAGTACCATCTTCAAGGAAAGCATGCAGAGCTGTTCAAGCGCCGAGAAGCAGCCAAGCTGAATGAGAAGAACCGTATCCAGAAACAAGCCGGTTCTCAGCCTAGTATCTCGTTTGCCTTCAATCCAGTAGAATCGAAACCTAAACAGCCTTCGCCCAAGCGTGTGAAAATTACTAGTGATCCCAAAATCGACGAATCTTTCAGTTAAATATTCTTTTCTTTTCATGGTGAAAGTCATTTACTGTTTTCAGATCAGTGGACAAACACCGGGCGCAAGTCCATTGCTATCGATCGAACTATTGCGGAGATGTTTGCGTGGATGCAGCGCCGCTTGCCATTGTGGATAGAAAGGGATTTCGTCGCCTTCTTCATATCGTCGCACCACTGTACAAAGTCAAGTAAGATTTCCTTTTTCATCTTCTTAACTATTTAAGGTATTTCAGGTCACGTAAATTCTACATGCAGACAGAAATCCCAAAAATATATGCACAGCTGAAGCGCAAGATCATCGCTGATTTATCAAAAGTGCCGTACTTCTGCTTCACCTACGACGCTTGGAGCTCAAAGGACAGGTTGTTGAGATTCCCAAATGAACTTTTTAGGGTATTATAAATTTTAGTTCTCATTCGTTGATCTCGTTGACAGTGCATTTTTTGGACGCCGACATGAACCCTTCTTTTCTTGCGTTGGCCGCAACTCCGATCAAAAGTCATAAAGCAATCGACCTCTCTGTGGTGCTTCTGGAAGTCATCGAGGAATTTCAAATAAGTGCTGACAAGATTCACATGCTGCTTCACGATGCTGCACCAAATATGCGATTGACCAGTCGGCTGATGCGAGTCGAATCATTTGACTGTTTTCTTCATAAACTTCAACTGGTGTGTTCTATTTTTCAACAGATATTTAACTTGTTTTTTAGTGTGTCAAGGACGGCTTGTCTATTCTTCCTGAATTCAGCTCAACTCTGGAGAACGTAAAAAAGCTGATCCGAAAGGTACGCAAATCACCAATCAACCGAGAGTACTTAAAAGAACTGCAGGAATCGCTGGAAATGCCGAAACACATCTTGATCAAGGTAGCTCATTATATTTAAAGTCAAGTTTACTTTTTTATTTTAGGCAACAGAAGTTAGGTGGAATTCGACTTATTTGAACCTGGAAAGGTTTCTCGCCAACAAAGCATCTCTCATTATGTTCACCGCTGAAGTCAAGGGATCACCAAGCTTCTCTCCAATGGAATGGGAATTAATGAGAAAACTCGTCGAGATGCTCAAGCCAATGTACAATGTCACAATTGATCTGCAATCAAGAAGGGCTACAATTTCTTCAGTAGTTCCAATCTTTCGTGCTTTGGTTCATCTTCTGCAAAGACCTGGGATTCCTCTCGGCAATGTTTGCGCGGCAATTGCGAATTCTCTGGAAGTGAGAATGCTTGGATGGAGAAACAACAGGCACAATTTTGCAATAAATTTTGCTTTGGTTTTGTACAAAATTTAGTTTAGAAACCTGTGCTTGGCTACAATGCTAGATCCTCGCTACAAGCTGGCCTATTTCGAGGAGGAGGATCGTCCGATGTATCGAAGTTGGCTTGAAGAACAAGGTCTTGCAATAAGTCAGGATGTAGAAAGTGAAAGGAACACTATTGTCGAATCGCCACCGGATACCGAATAAACTCTCTATTGGAAAGCTTTCTTCTGGTAAAAAAATTATCTTCTATTGTCTCTCAATTTGTGGTCAATTCTGTTCAGGATCGCAGCAATCAGCCATCAGAAGTGCCAATGCAGGACTTTGAGAGAACATCGAAGACTATGATAGAAGTCGCCGAATATCTTGCTGTGCCAATTCAGAGCAGTTCACTCGATCCATTCGTCTACTGGCGCAGAAATGCGAGCAAATGGCCAGTTCTCACAGTTTTGGTCAGAAAGTATCTCAGTGCGCCGCCTGGTTCAACAGAAAGTGAACGATTCTTTTCTACAGCAGGGCTTATTGTGAAAGATCTTAGAAAATCTTTGTCTCCGCTAAATTTAAAAATGCTATTGTTGCTTCATCATAACCTTAGTGCTTACAACTTTGAATATGAGTGTTGATTGTTTTACGTGTTGTTATGAAATCGGCTGAATAAAGCTTTATGAGAAAATTTTTCAAAATATCCGATATCCGGTATCCGATATCCGATCCGATATTTTTTGACATCCGGTACAGCCCTGGCCTGAGTGTACCAATTGAGTCTTCTGGTGCAGAATTTCACGGAGAACCCGATAGAAAAAAGAACGAGATCAAAACACTTGCTTTTTGACACTTTTCGAGGGTTTCAAAGTGGCTGATTTCAGACCACCTACACACACCCAATATTTAGAGTATTTATGGGTGGTAGTTGTGCAAATTTATGTAGCACCTAGACGTGCAATATCTCAAAATGTAGCACATAATCAGAGCTATCTATTGCACACAAACTTGTACCTGAGTGATCACAATTTCACAGACAGTTTTTGATTTTAAGTTTGTAAGCCATTTTTGAGAAATCGTCAAGTCTGATATAAAAATGGCCAAAACTTTGTGTAGAAGTGGTGACTAGCAAAATGCTGATGAGGGAAAAAAATTGAAAAATTTTTATAAATCGTTTTTATAAGTCGTAACCGCTGAATATTGATTCGGTGTCGGAATCAGCGGTTCGCTTAGTAGAAAATTAGTTTATTCTGAAGAAATGTAAAATGAGGTGCCTGAAAACTCAACCACTGCGCCATGTAAACACGGTTATGTGTGACCCTTTTTCACGTTTTGAAAAGTCGCGACCCTGTACAATACGTATGGAATTTGCCTGGTTTTTGAAAATTAGAAATTGAGAAATAAAGTGATTTTGAGCATTTTTGGCATATTTTTGCAAAAATTTTTTGGCACTTGTGCACTTGGGGGCCCTTTTTTGTTAACTGTAAATATGGTTTAAACGTCCCCTAAGTAATTTTTATACGCCAGAAACGATAAGAAAAATTGTTTCTTAACAATTTCCGCACTTAGAAGTGAAGTTCTTAACAAAAAGTTAGTTACCAAAGATTAAACAACTGCCTTGGTCCCCCAAGGTAATTAAACCAAGAAGGGTACCTATACATCTTAAAAAACCAAAAAAGATGGAATTTGAACATAGTTTTGTTAGCTGGGGACTACCGCATGAAGAAACTCTGGTATGCATATTGTTTTTATGCATCCAGAGTCACATTCGAGTGATTTGTGTCTAAGGTATGTGGGTGTTCGCATCTCAACCCCAAGCCCCCTTCGGGGCGCAGGGAGCTTGGTTGGTTAGAGATGCGCGCACTCACTTACCTTAGACATGATTCCGAGAGAGACTCTTGATCATACATGCATTAAAGACTCTTTTTGCCCAGCTCCAGTGACCAAAACGTGGTAGGATACCTTAAAATACGATATTTTACCTTGGGGGACCAAGGCAGATGGTAAATCTTTGGTAGCCAATTTTTTTGAGGACTTCACTTTTTAGTGCGGAAATTGTTAGGAAACAACTTTTTTATCGTTTCTGGCGTATAAAACTTACTTAGGAGACGTTAACCATATTTACAGTTAACTAAAAGAGGGGCCCCAAGTGCACAAGTACCAATCTTTTTCGCGCCATCTAATTCATTACCTCAACCACAAGCTGTACAGCCGCAAGCACCTATCCCATATTCAGCACAATTTCCGCAAAGAACCTCACAAACGTGATCTACGTCCGCAAACCAAGGCCAGGTTTTATAAAATCAAAATTTTAATCAAAAAAACTTAAATCAATTGCAGATCCAAAGTCGCACACTGCCCATAAAAATCAATTGGATGGTAAATGGTTTAAAATTTTAAAACTACATATTTTTCTATTGTTTTATCTCTCTCCAAATAGGCACTGTATCTTTCAAAGCATTAAAAGCTCTAGCAATAGCTTCTTCTAGATATTCGTTGACTTGTTATTCGTTGACACCCTTCGACTTTTCGCTTAGGCTTACTGGCTACAAAATAAGTGTCAAAACAAATGTCTGCAAAACTAGTCGACAAACTTGTTCTTGTTTGACATACAATCCAAAGTCTCCCTAATCTGTGCTTTGAACTCTATAAAACAGGTTGAAAAAAATTCACAAGCTCTATTTATTACTAGCGATAATAAGTTAGGATGAGGATGAGGGAGTATCACTTTTGATTTTCACAAACAACTGCTTAGATAATAGATCACAACAAGAATAACTACAAAACACATATGAACATACAATACATCTATTATTCCAAACAAAAATATATAAACTGCTACCAATGTATTTGGAAAAGAGACAATTAATCCAGTTCAATCACTTCAGGTGGATCACATTTTGGTGGCACTAAACGCGTCGTCTTAGAAACGAATTTACATAATTTCTGAACAAAACCTAAGGATCGAGCATCCAGAAGATTGCCATCTTGAGTTCGGAAGTAAACACCTGAAATTTTTGAGGGCTTAACTGATTTCGGAGTGGGTTGAAGTAGTAGATTACCGCCCGCAGACCGAAGAACATTTACTGCTTCACCAGGCCTTAACACAAAGTGTTTGCCCGCGTGTATCACTGAAGGAAGTTGCACTTCTGAAAAAGTAAACAAAAATTAGTAATTTTCTTTGAAATTTGTGGTTTTTGATAGCGACCAGTGTTCGAATAATTATGAAAATGTAGGTTTTAACCAAATCAAATCTGAAAATTACATGATTTACCAAAAAGCGATATTTTGTATACCTTTGCTAAATTTATACCATACAGACTAGAGGATCGTTTTTGCCTTTTACCGATATAACGATACCATAATTTTAGGCAAACTTCAGACCGATCGATATAACGATACGATATTTTTTTCGCCAACGATATATCGCGACATTTCACGATATTTTTTTAAAGCATTTATTCAACTCAATAAACATCACAATCAACAAACCTAGTACTCAAAATTTAACAACGGAAGGTTTCTGTTCAAGAAGATCAAAATTTCAGCGTTTCTTGCCTTTAATCTTGACCTTCTGTAGTCGAAGACATCCCTCGCAACAGAAAAAAGCTGCTCACTTGGTTGGCTTGTTGCGGGAGCGGAAAGAAACCGTTGCGCGATCTTGGCCAAGATGGGATACGTTTTTTCGTTTTTCTAAAGAAAAAAGCAGCTAAATTAGAAGTCAAAAATGAGAACCAACCTTTTAATATTGGCTTGGCACGAATTGCACTTTGCTTCACTTGCCCTTGTTTTCGTGAAGAGAAACCCACTTGCATGTTCCTCTTCGATTACAATTTTCCAAACGAGGCTCATTCTGAGACAGAAAAAATGTAAAAAATTCGGCAAGAAAGCAAAAAGACACAGAACTTGAATCACCAAAGCACAATTTTTCAAAAAAAATCTTACGAAATTGAAAAACGGGTGTGCGATATTATTCGTGTGAACGATACGATAAACGATATTTTTCGTTCTCAACGATCGATATAACGATACGATATTTTTGGCGATATTCTGGAACGATCGATACGATATAAAGATACGATATATCGTATCGACGGGACCTCTAATACAGACCAACGATAAAAAGGAGTCTTAGAATTTAACGTATGAACATACTTGCGCGCCATTTAAAAATCAGCGCCAGTGCCTATCAAAGCACCTGGCTTTTCAAAACGCTGGTATTTAATTTCGTCGCTAATCTGGAAAAAGTGGCCGCTAATTTGAAATTGAATCTAAAGTCGCCGCTCGACTTAACGACACCCCAAAAAATCGTTCCGCCTAAGGCCAACGCTTTTTTACCTCTATTTTCGAAAATTTTTGACCGTTCTCTTTTAAAGGAGCATGATTTCCTGTTGATAAGTCAATTGTTGAAATTTGAATTCCCGGGGACAAAATCCTACACTATGGTTTTGGCACGAATTGTTTTTTTCAATGCAAGCATTTTTTTATTTCAAATATTCTTTTCGAATACTTTTATTACGTCAAACCCAGCAATTATGCGCACAGTAAAAAGTATGATCACTCACTGAACCGGTAGCATTTAGCAGGATCGGATCCCGAGGTTGAGCATGAGTCAGACCTCTTCGGAGTGTCATGGACTTCGAGTTTTGGATTTGCTGAGCCTTTGGCTCCGCCTTACAAATTTTTTCGGCCTGATCAGTAGGTAAGCCTTTGGTTTGACTTTGGAATTGTTTTTGGTCTGATTAGTGGGTAAGATAATTTTAAATGAAACACAGATTTATATAGAGATTTTGGTATTAGGGCGGAATTTTCTAAAATATCGTTACACTGGCGAAATCACCAACTTCCATAAAAAAATATCGAGAAAATTCAATAAGACTCGGTATGAACAGTGGTATTTCACTTGCTCCGGCATTTGTGTTTTACACAGTAAAGACCCCACAGAATGAAGGCCGAGCCAAAGGCTCAGCAAACTCGTAGTCCATGACACTCCGAAAAGGTCTGACCCATGCTCAACCTCGGGATACGACCCGGCTAAAACTACAGGTTTAGTGAGTACTCATACTTTTTGCTGTGCCCATAATTGCTGGGTTTGACTTAATTACAGTATTTAAAAAGAATATTTGAAATAAAAAATGCTTGCATTCAAAAAACAATTCGTGCCAAAACCATAGTGTAGGATTTTTGTCCCGGGAATTCAAATTTCAACAATTGACTTATCAACAGGAAAGCATGCTCCTTTAACAGTCTGTTCCCAAATTTTGCAGGGACTCCAATTTTGCCAATTGTTTTTCAGAATTATGAAATTTTTCTGTTCAAAAAAGCAAAAACTTGATTTAGCAACACCATTTTTTGATAAAAGGGTGTCATTGAATCGAGATTTGAATTTTTTAGAAAGAAAAATTTCATGCTTCTGAAAAACAACTGGCAAAACTTGTATCCTTGCAATATTTGGGACCAGAGTGTCAAAAGAAACGGTTAAAAGCTTTCAAAAATCGAGGTAAAAAAAGTGTCGGACAATAGGCCGGAACGAATTTTTTGGGGTGTCGCTAAAATCAAGCGGCAGCTGTATTTGTTTCAGAACTATCCTGCAAACCAGGAGCTCAGCTTTCTAAAGTGCTATCAAACTCCATGAATCAATTTAAGAAATGTTGAGATTTAGGAGCTTGAAATATAACTAAAAAACTATAGTTACTTCATTCAAACCCAAAATCTCTACATTTCTGCTACTATTTGGTTTGATAGCTCACTAGAAAGCTGAGATCATGGGCTACATTATAATGCAAAAAATCCAAAGAAAACGTGAACTTCAAATTACAAGGCATTTTTAACGAAAATTTCGGGAATTTTTTTAATGAAATTAGCAGGCATTCTTCATAGATTAGCAGCGGCAGCGCATGACGTTAAAGAAGCGCTTGTCACTGGCGGCGGTCGCTCCGGCGCTTATGTTTATGACTTAACCGCAAGGAAAATCTCGGGCAGAAATTTTCACTCAACGATGCGATATAAATTTTTTGGCCCACCCTATTTATAACAATTAAGGTTGCTAAAAAAGTTGAAAGTTATTTTTTTATTTTGATAATGCTAATATCAAAAGGTTGGGCTCAGAAGCCCTTTCAAAAATGAATATTGCTTTCCAAATATGTACCTCTGCTGATAATGAGCATTCCACTGTTGCCACTTCTATAGGAATTATGTGTGCCATGTTGGTTTGCACCGCCCATGTTTTGACTTGGTATAAATGGGTTTGGAACAATTTCATTGCCACGGCTCTGACCATTGCTTGCAGATAAATTTGAAGCCAGCTCCAAATTTTTAGGAAACGGGGTAGAAATAGACATTGACTGGTGTGGATTCGGGTTATACGGATTATTCCTGAAACGGATTATTCCTTTTTGTTTATTTTGAATGCGAAAAACTAGCTCACGTGTGTGAGGGGTATGGAGGTGGTAAATTATTGTGTGGATGTCTAGATGCACTAGATCCATAAACAACGCCACCACCAGGCATGCTGGGAGGTGGTTGGTCATTTATGAAGCCACCGTTTTTCTCCCGCTCAAACAGCAATTCAGCTTCTTGTTTTTCTCTCTTCACTCAATTTTTCTTCCCTTCCAGCAATAAAGACTAAAATTTTGTGTTATTAGTGTAAAAAGGAAATGCAGAAAAGAGTATTTTATATTTTGCTATCTCAATCTTTCGAAAAAAAGTACATTGCTAAAAAAGTGCATTTCAAAGTGCTTTAACAAAAACATGGTAATTCATCCATTGCTTTAACAGTCGTCAAAATTTGATGGTCCAGCGTCAGGAGCTTTTTCAGGCCGTCCCAAACCTACCAATCCGACTGATTCCAGCTCGTGTTTTGGGCATTGAGTTAAAGACCTCCTATCGGGCGCAATTTTTAGATTCATATGTAATATAAATTGTCCGATTCAGTCTTTTAACTTATGCAAAATTTTTGTTTGTGGCAATATTTGACCTTAGTATATTACCCCGATTTAATATACCAAGAATATTTCAGCTTAAAAGATGTGCTACGATTTGGGTGGTGATTTTCCAGTGAACCTTGGCGCCCTCTGTTGTGTTTGACGCCTGATCTCAGGCACGTTAGCCCTCAATTTATTTGTAGCTACCAGCTGACCACTAACTTGCCTGAGAGCAGCTTGGTAAATAGGTTAAAATTGTTTCGAACCTTTTTAGAAAAAAGTTACTAAAACAGGATAGTGAAACTAGTGTATGAACAATTATTTGTTGAAAATACATAAATAAAAAACCGACAGAAAAAGATTTGAAAATCAATCAAGTGTTCGAAAAAAAGGTAGGGTTTGAAAAGTGAAAGGGTTTAATCACCTCGTGTAGGAATGGACACTGAAATTCAAAAAAGGTCATTTTTAACAGATTATGTCTAAAAAAGTTACTTCAGCAAACAAAGTGGAATTTTGCTTAGCCACATGAATCAACAATTCATCCTCCAGTTGCCATTGGTCAACATCCCATTTACCACATATTACATCTTGAGACTCCTATAAAAATTTAAGCTTGATAAAAAAAGCGTTAGCCAGGACGCACACACTCACATCATAAAACAAAAGGCTTTCCAACTCTTTTGAGGTCACATTTGCATCGATGTTTTCAGCGTCCACAACCCTTTCTAAACCAAAATGACCATTTTTAGGCTAAAAGGAAATTTAGTCAAATGATTAAAAGCTTCAGAAAATAACTTTGGCATGACACCCACCGCATTTCCAATTTTTCAGATGCTGAGACCTGTCAGCTGTTTGAAAATTAAAAAAATAATAATTTTTGATCGAGATTTTAATTCTTCGCTATAGCAAACTATTTTGCTGGCATTCTGTCAAATTTATTACCAAAAACTTTCTGAACTTACAAGGTGGTCCAGTATATTTCTCTAATTTTAATGGCCTTTCTCTTTTACTGTCTTGTTCGTCTACTATGATCTAGGGCTCATTCGAAAGCCCTGTGTAAGCCATTTCGTGTAAAAAACACATCAGCTCAATTTTGTTGAAAAACATCAAGATATGACTGTTTTTGTTAACTGACTCTTTTTAGCCGATTGTCTTCAGATTTCTCGTAGTCGTCGTACACTCCAGACTTAGTCCGCTGCGTTTTCTTTTGTTTACGAGAAAATCAAAAGCAAAGTATACGAAACACCAATAGATGAGCTGCATAAACCAATCCGGAGAATTCACGAAGATTTCTGAGAGATTCTACTAAAAATGATAAACATGTCTGTTGAATCTTATCGTTTCAGACTTTACAGGTGCATTAGGGCTCAACGCGTGCCGCGAGAGCCCAAATAGTGGATGAAATTTTCAGCAAACTTTAAGTAATAGTTGTGCTTTGTTACGTCAGATAGGATTTTGTTACGTTATTTTACAAATAATTTTTGTTTGCCAATGTTGATTTTTCTGATTTCAGTCCGATATTGTTAGATAAAACCAGCTAAAGACACAGTGTTCACAAAAAGAGTCATATCTTATTGCTTTTCAACAAAAATGAGCTAATGTGTTTTTAAACGAAATGGCAAACACAGGGCTTACGAATGAGCCATAGATCATAGTAGAGGAACAAGAAAGTAAAAGAGAAAGGCCATTAAAATTAGAGAAATATACTGCACCACCCTTTATATTAAAAAAGATAAAATACTGACGTTGAAGGCCATTTTGGATATTTGCCTGTTGAAAATGCCTTTTTCCATAGAATTGTTGACTATGAGTCGGTATATGAATGTCCTTTTCTTTTGACTAAATTTTAAAAATACGTCATTAAAAAATTGATATCTTATTAATGAAAATACAAACCCATAGCGATATACCCTAAAATTGAATTTTTTCAATAGCAAGTATAATTTAGAAAGCAAAAATAATTGCCTGCAAATAGCTTGTGCATCATGGCAAGGGTTCCATGAAGCGTCAAATATAATACATCTGTTTGCAGATACCTAGACAAAATTTGGTTTATTCATGGCTTGTTCACGTTGTTTGAGTTCGAGTCCGTGTAAGAGGTGTTCATGTACTCAAAAACCCAAACTCTTACTCTAACTCGATGGTGTTCACGTACATCGAGTCAGAGGTCGAGCTTGAAATGTTCATGTATATATAGCTTAGATAGCTCAGAATCTCACTCCAAAGCCGTCTAAAGCCACTAAAAGTCAGTTTTTGGGGGGTTGCTAAAAGAAAAATCCAAGTTATGTGCATCAAAACCTTCAAATATAACCTCGAACTCTAACTCGAGGTACATGAACACCCTCGAGTTAGAGTTCGAGTTAGGATCAGAGATGTTCGCGTAACCAAAATCCCGAACTCGAACTCTAACAACGTGAACGAGCCATCAAGGTTTTTTGAAAAACTGCTTCTACTAAAGCAGTGGGAACGTTTTTTTCTTGGTCCTCCCAGCTGATTTTTTCGGTACAGTTGCCGCTCGATTTAACGACACCCTAAAAATTTCGTTCCCGCCTACGGTCGGACACTTTATTTTACCTCGATTTTTGAAAGTTTTTGGCCGTTCTCTTTTAATAATCTGTTCCCAAATTTCGCAGAGACTCCAATTTTGCCAATCGTTTTTTAGAATTATGAAATTTATCTGTCCAAAAAAGCAAAAACTTGATTAAACGACACGCTTTTATCATAAGTGGTGTCGTTAAATCGAGTTTTTGCTTTTTTTGGACAGAAAAACTTGACCCTAGTAGCGAATAACCCTCCCCGGAAGATTTTTTCTTCTAAAACCTGAGTAAAAAATACCCAAGTATATGACCTAAGCCGAAGAAACGTGCCGTACACAGTTTTTTGTCACAACTTCCGTACGCTGGTCTATCTCCAGCCTAAGGCTAAGCCTAAACTCGTTCTCAAAGGTAGTTACAGCAATTTTTACAAGGAAAATTTTTTAGGGGGAGGGGTTAGAGTTAGAATTTGGGATATTTGCTACTAGCGCCAAAAATTTCATAATTTTGAAAAAAGATCGGCGAAATCGGAATCCCTGCGATATTTGGTAACAGACTGTTAAAGAGAACGGTCAAAAGTTTTCGAAAATCGAGGTAAAAAAGTGTTGGCCTTAGGCGGGAACGAATTTTTTGGGGTGTCGTTGAATCGAGTAGCAACTGTATGTGCTTAGGCTTAGGATAAGCCAGGCTGTGTTAGGGCAGACTTTGTTTTGTAGTTTGGGAAATGTGTTTGAGTCGGCCCGGGCTTCCGCTAGTCTACCCTGTGTCTAATCACACCCGAAAAAAGTACATAGGGAACGAAGGCGAGAAACCGTCCACTTGAAAATAAGACTGAAAAGTGTATGCCAACTAACCAAATTAACTCCAAGAGAGCCTTAAAAATATTTAATGGATTACTGAAGTGAAAGCTAAGTAAATCTAGACCAACCAGCTCTTGTAGAAATTAGAAACAAGGATAAATCTGGGTCATGATTGAAACGGTCTAAATTACTTTGGTGGTTTTGCAAAAATTATTGATAAAAAACTTACTTATAAAGCGTTCTCTATCACTAGCCTGAAAACTGGTGTCTTGATTACAGTCAAATCTACATATTATATATTAGATGCTAATTTATATCTATATTTTATAGTTAACTTTTCTTGGTAATTATTTCATCGTAAATTAACACAGTCGTATATTTTTCAGCTTACTTAGCGCTCACCGGCAAAGAGGTAAAATTTTGCAAGCTCAAATTCGTCTATATGTTGAATTTTAGGAAGCCAAGTATTCTGAAAGTCTCAAGTCCACAAACTGCTCTGTGTACGCTAAAAACGCCTGTTCAAAGGATGCTAAAGAAAAGGAGAAGGCACATGTGAAAGATAGTCCGCCAGTAGACATTGGAGAGGACAAGAATACTGGCGATAACACATCACCTTCATGGTTGCCAAAGGTGGCGTACCGTATTTCCTCTAATAGCTCCCCCGGGGGAGTTATTTTTTGGATGCCCAAAATCGGAAAAATTTGAGGTCGATCTCGAAATTTTTGGGTGAAAATTTAAAATCGAAAAAGCGAAATCGGTAGAGCTCGTGGGAGTTAAGAAAACGCATTAAACAGCTTTGCAAAAATTTTACTCTGGGCTGAGATATAGGTCCTCAAAGTTGAGGGGGGGGAGTTATTAGAGTAGGGGAGCTATTAGAGGTAATACGGTATTATCGTAATTGCCGGTTCATAATTTTTTTTCGTAATTGCCGGTTTATAACGCAAGACCAAATTAGTAACCTAATGAAAAGAAAAGACTTTGCAATAAAAGTGAAAATTTATACAGCCTTGGTCTCTTAAATCTCAGATCAAGAAACTAACGAGGAGTGGTAATCAAAATAAAATCTCGGTCTTTTTTAACTGCTTACATTGGTTGAACCGTCGAATCCTGCAATTAAAACAATTGAATATCACAATTTTTATAATAAAACATACAGTCAAAGCCTATATAAGAACATTACAAAAAATTTAGCTAGCTCGGCACTTTTTTTATCATGATTTTGAAGGTATGGTGCCAACAGTCGCAAGGATGCTGATTTTACATTCCTTATTTAAAAAACCAAATGCCTTTTCTCCTAGAAGTCAAAAACCCAGGCTGTTAAATTTTGAGTGTAAAGTCTAACCACGATTTAAAATGTTCTTTGAAATAGAGGCGCCGTTGTATCGGGTTCTGACTGAATAGGATAGAATTTATAAAACAAACTCACTGCAGTAATTCACGTTTTTTCTCCACTGCTCTTGTCCCTCTTTTTGATATTGTTTTAGATAGTTTTCAAACAAATCCAACGTGAGCACACTCCGCTAAAAATAATTTTTTTATAGACTACAGCTACTAAATTTTAAAAAACCTAAAAAGCAGAATCTTTTCGCCTCTTCTCATTGTTTCGTTGATTATTTCCATTGCTTAAATTGTTCTATTTGTTTTTTATATAATTAAAAAAACATGCTGACCGATCACCATTTTAGCGCTGTTTTCTAGTGCTCCAGAAATGTAGTTTCTCAAGATTTCTTCAGCCTAAAGCAGATTTTGAGAAATTATTAGGTCAAGGATATTGCTGCGAGTTGTGGAAATATCCGCCCTTTTTGACATATATCAAAAAGTGAAAAGCCAATTTCCTTTGATCCCGTCATTTTTTACACGGAAAGTCCACAAATTGACCGAAGTGAACTTAAAACAAAAAATGCCTACCCAATCAAATTTTATAGAGTTGTCTTCAGGAAGTTCTTCTTCATCTTCCATCTCTTCTTCCAGCACTCCTTTATGACACCTCTTTTGTCCTTTTTGAGAACTGTTCAGATTGACATCTAGACATCCACCATTACTGCCGAATCTCACAGCACCATTATTACTTTTGTTGTTGCAAGCATTACTTTGTGGATGTTGTTGTCTTTCTCCGCAAGCACAAGCAACTGAAGAATTTGATGCAGAAGTAAAACACCCATTTCTTCCAAAGTCAGCAGTAGGATTCCGAGCTCACTTTTAACACCAACATAACTGTTTGTTGGTATACTGGTTGCATTTTGACTATTTTGCATACAGTTAAAAAATTGGTTTTGGGCATTCCAAGAATCCCAAGAAGACGACGAAAAATCATTCAAATGGGGGTTGGGCAAGCCATATGACTGTGAGAAATAGCTGCTGTTTAATGCGGATTCTACATTTGTGCCGTTGCAGCCCACAGTTAATTCATTTGTGTTGGGGGATAGCTGACTGTGTTATTCATATTCCAATGTGACAACTGTGAACTACTGTTACTGTTGCTACTATTGCCGTAATAAGTGGACTGAGCACTATTCAAGCTCCAGTCAGAAGCTGGGTGTGTCTCACTCTTGACGTAACCATTTGAAGTGGATGGATAGTTGGTAGCGGCAGTAAACTGTAGAGCGCTCTGATAATATTGAGCAGGGTTCTGTTGCTGCATATGGCTTTGATTAACTGTAGCATTGAATTGTTGTTGCTGCTGTTGAGCTAGTTCTTGAATGCGAATGCTCTCTATTCGCCTCTCTTTTTGATTCTTGAGCGCTTCTTGATAGATCTTCTTCTTTTTTTGTAGTGCGTTGAACAGTAGGTCAGGATGGTTGAGCACCTGAAAAATTCAGATTTGAAATTTCAAAAATATTTTGAACTAAAAATTAGATAGATTACTAACTTTGGAGCAAATGCTGAAAAATTTTATGATATTTATCGCAGAAAATAACCACAGTCAACCCTCATACAGGTGACCGAGCTTGGGCACAAAATATTCTTTGTCAATCACTTGTATCCACGCTATGCCTAATTATCCTAATATTATTGGGGTGCGGATGATCGAGGGTTGACCGTAGTAAAAATGTTTGCACCTGTAAGCCTTAAGTGGATTAAACCAGTTGGAGTTCTGAGATCTCATTTCTTCGGAAGCATATCCAATGAACCCACGATACAGTTCATGTTGGATCGGCGTTTTCCTTACTAGCATGATGTATTCACGGCTCACAGGCAGGATTCTGAATTTTATAACATCAGCATTGCATCATAAAATATATCGAGAAAGGTGCTTACTTTTTAAGCAAATGCTGTGTTCTCCTAAAAATGGCGTTAATGGTTCTAAATTTTGGTTCTTCATAAAAACTGTCATACCTTTGGATGAAACCGTGGATAATACCTCTTAGCACATGAGTTCTTTGGCGAGCCAACTTTATATCTGCAAAACAATTACTTTGCTCGACTTGGTAATTTTGATAACTCAAGCTCTGATTCTAAGTACCGCATGGGCTCAAGGTAAGCTCGCTGGGATCGACCTATTTAAAAATCAAAATAAAATCAAATATCACATTTTTGAATACAGTCTACTCTCGATATAGTGCACTCTTGATATAGTGTAAATCTCGATACAGTGTAACTCTCGATATAGTGTATATTTTTTGCGGTCCCGACAAAAAAAACAGCTCTCGATAAAGTGTATATTTTCTAATTTTATTGAAATTGCTGTCTCTAAAATGTAAATTTATCCGTTTTTTGCAAATTGAGCAGTAAGTAATGAAAAAGAGTGAGGTTTGATTACTTTGAACTAGAAGAAATCAGTAATGGAAGTTGCCAAAAATAAAAGCGCCAAATTCATTAATAAGAGGGTACGATGAGCTACAATTGAATTCTTGGATCTTTTTTGCCGAGGTTAAAAGAACCGAAAAGAAATTTAGTGAAGGGCAGTGAAGGTAAAACAATTAAGAGACGGTTGAAAGCTTATAGAGCGATTGATTTTGCCAGTCATTATATAAAACAGCATTCTGATGATCATGCGGTGCTTAGTTTTGCCCATGCATCAGAAGAATATTTTTACGAAGAGAGGCGAAAAACAGAAACATGATAATGTAATGGCTTGTTTACGTTGTTCGAGTTAGAGTCAGAGTTCGAGTTCGGGTTTTTGATTACGTGAACACCTCTGATCCGAACTCGAACTCTAACTCGAGGGTGTTGACGTACCTCAAGTTCGAGGTCGAATTTGAAGGTGATGATGCATATAACACGGATTCCCTTGTAGTAAACGGCCTGAAAACTAACTTTTAGTGGCTTTTGACCGCTCAGGGGCGAAATTCTGAGCCATCTGAGTTATATACATAAGCACGTTCAAGCGCGACCTCGAACTCTAACTCGATGTACGTGAACACCTTCGAGTTAGAGTTAGAGTTCGGATTTTTGAGTACATGAACACCTATTACCCGAACTCGAACTCTAACACTAACACGAACAACGTGAACAAGCCATAAATGTACATCAAAAATGACCAGTTTCTTCTCGTCTAACCGTTTATTCATTTCTCACATGGTACCATTATTATTTTTGTCGAATAAAATATCTTTTTGATTTGGGGTTCATGTCATTAAGGCGAAAACTCTCGATATAGTGTACAACATTGACTGCTTTGTTGGGAAACCTTCGATATAGTGTACTCTCGATATAGTGTAACTCTCGATTTAGTGTATATTTTTCCAGTCCCCGCGCACTACACTGTATCGAGAGTGGACTGTACCACCAATTTCAAATTTACTAACCACTTTTATGTACAATTTTTATTTTTTTGACTAAGGTGTAGATATGAAGGGAATTTCCTGCAAGCTACAGGGAAATTAGGGGAAGGAGGAGGCTGTGATTATTGGGCCAGATTGAGCCAGGCCGAAAAAAGTGTTCTCCGGGCCCGATATTTCAGGCCCGTGCACAGACATGTTACCGTCCATACCCTTTCTCATAAGATTTAGTAATTCGATGAGAACCTAGAGTACGTAAAATACAAGTGTAAGTTCAATCCGCAGTACTTTGAATCAAAGTTGAACTAGAAAAAATGCAAAATATCCTGTGATCCATCGAATAACTAACCTTTTGGCGTTGAATCAATACACAAGCTACAAATATTTTACAATATTTTCGAAACAGCCAGCAGTCCAAATTATACTCACCCCTTATTGATTGGCTTTTCAAACATTGTGCAGAACTCTTTCTTAGTTCCCAGCAAAGAAGGCCTCACAAAATCCACCATGCAGTAGTACTCCATCAGGTTGTTTTGAAGAGGGTATCTATTTGAATTATTTGAATTTTTAATATTATCTTTAATATTAGTACCCCGTCAGCACAATACGTCTCCTGCAATAATATATCAGTTGGGTGACAACTTTCGATGAAAAAAAGAACCTAGTATGAATGGCATTCAAAGCAGCAGCCACTTCAGTCTTAATGTTCTTAATTTTATGGCCCTCATCACAAACCACCAAATGGGGGCCTGGAACAAGCAGCGCTTCTACCAGTCCTTTACGAATTTCAGCATTCTTCAAAATCTGGGCCTCATCCAACTCTTTGGCCGTCTTTTTAGACCTCGGCATCGGTCTGACCAGTTGGCGGAACTAAATTTTTTTCGTGAATTGGGAAATGTTAATATTGACGTAAAAATTTACCATTTCATAGCCAATAAGCAAAACTCCACCATCGGCATGCCATTTTTCTGAAAAAGGGATATGGGAAAAAATTTAATATACTCATGTTTACCGATGAATTTAGCTCTGTTGTCCAGTCCTTTTACAGAGTCACCTAAATTTGGTACAGTTGAATTAGCAATTTTACTAGTGTGGCTAGATGTGAATATTTGCGTGCATAAAATCAAGCTTAGTGAATTGGTCATAGGCATACCGAGGATTTTCTGACTCGAGGAGCTAAATAGGCTAAAAATCCTGACAAGGGTTGTGGGCTGAAAAGGAAAAAAGCTAAATAAGGCTAAAAAACCAAAAAAAATCAAGCTAGCTGCTTTCTGGGTACGCCTATTATCCCGGTTATGACTACAAAGAAGGATATCGGAATTTTGGAGGAATTATAAAGTCATCACTTTTTAAAAAATTTTCTCAAAATTCTTACCTAATAGAAAAACTTGAAAATCTCGTATCTTCGTGCCTAATTCATCAAACTCAGGCAACCACTTTTCAAACTCCATCGCCCAGTTCTGGATGACATTGATTGGACAGATGATCAACACTTTTGTGGAGCGAGTGGCGCGGAAGAAAATTTCGATGAAGGATATGACCTAAAACAATTGCACAGTTGAAAAATCTGGTGAAATCCACACATAAAAAACTAAGTATACCTGTATACTTTTGCCCAATCCCATACCTAGAAATATTAAATTTATTGGTCTGTGAGAAAAGTTTAGCAAAGACCTCTAATCGACTTTTTTTAAGCTTCTGCAAATTATTTGAAGTCTCTGTATTTTTCTCTGCCCGATGCTTATTGGAATTGTAAGATTTTTGACACGCTATGGTATATATCAAGTGTCAAATTTAGTCTATAACACTTTCATGCACGTGGCATTTGATTTCGACGTAAGTCGACGTCCAAATCGACTTTTCACGTCGCTCCACGTCCAAATCAAAGGCCACTTTCATAAGAATTTTCGGTTCTTTTCCTTTATCCGGATGACCTCTATAAAATATTTATAGAGTTATAGAGGTCTTTTATAGAGGTCATCCGGATGAAGAAAAAGAACTGAATTTTCTAAACTTAATTTAACGCTTTATTTACCATTGGGCTACCGCACATTTTCAGAAATTTTCAAATTCCCGCATTCTGAAATTTTAAAATATCCCTATTTTTTGACGACTGAAAGGGGCATACCAGCGCGTTACACTACACACAGCAATTTATTTCTCTCTTGGCCATTTTCTACAAGCGTTTTACCGGGTCCGACGAAAGTTTTCTGCCTACTTTTTAAAAGTAGTATAAGGTCATAAATATCAGATTGGAGTTGAACCGAGTGGAAACACGGACGATTTTTGAAAAACTGCTGGTCCCGCCTTTATTTGCCGTTTAACGCGCTGGTATGCCCCTTGAAAGAGCTGATTTTTTTAGGATCAGTGAAAATAGTTAAGAGAAACTAGTCCTGAAAAATTAGCTTAATTCGCCGTCAAAAAGTGAGTTAAAATGTTTACATCCGTCGGACAATTAGCAGGAGTCCGCTCAATGTCCGGTTGCCTAACATTGTGCAGCAATTATTGTAGGATTTCGAAAAAGATATCAACGAGAGAAAAAACAAGAGTTTTGTTAAAGTTAACATCCAAAAATGCCCAAAAGTTACAAAAATTGCATGTCGCCAATTCTACTAATAATGTTTTGGAACCCATCAGAAAGTCCTTGTTTTGTGTGGTTTTCCGTCAACCAAGTAGTTGGGATAAAAAAAGTAGCCAAAATATATACTGTGAGCTAGGATGCAGCCAGCACCATCAGAATTATTAAAAGACTCGATAGATTCTATGATGTTGTCGTAAAGAAACTTGACGCCTCCAATCTGATGGGGCTGGAGAATGCGAGAGAAATGAGGAGAAAAGTGGACATCTGGGTCAGAGCTGGGTTTGCCTGCATTCACCAAATGAATACCATCTAAAAGTCAGATCTTTCTGTACTGGTTTGACTATTTTTGGTTTAGAAAAAGGATACCAGCAGTCAGATCATTATTGTCGTATTCAGCTGAATTTCTTCTCGGCCTTTTCTTGTTCTTTTTAGCTGTTAACCTCTGTATTCTACTGCCATTTCGTTGGAACTAAAAAACATAATCACTTTTAGATTGTTTTTTTACTTATGAAACTTGGAACGGACCCTGCTAATTACATTGCTGGCAACAGTGCTTGGAGAGTAGTGCTGGTGGCGATGAGGTCCTGAAAGTTCAACCAATGCATACACTGTAAATCAAAAAGCGTGATTGTCGAGCATTGCTTTTGGCTTGCACGTAATATTGTGTGCTAATTTCTATCAGGCAGCTAGAAAAGTTAAAGTGGCATGCCCGTGCGTTTCAAAAAGTTAAGGCGGGGGACCAACAATTTTTTCGAATCGTTACATTTTTGACTCGGTTTGCGTCAAATCTAATATTGATGACCTTATATTACGTTTAAAAAGTAGGAAGAAAATTTAAAATTTAAATTTAAAAAGCTAGATAAGAACGCCTGTAAAAATTGACAGTGAAAGAAAAAAACTTGTGGTCACCGCCTTTTCTACCTGTAGCGCATGGTATGCCGTTTTAATTAACGAGATAACCGAGAATAATGACCACTTCCCGGCTAGCTCCCAAAATTTTTGATTCATAAATCTCACAATAAAAGTGTCTGATGAGTTTCATTATTAATAAGAAGAATTCAAAATTAAAAACCCATCAAACAGCCGCAATTCAAATTTTTTAACACTTCAATGACTTATATTCAGACCACATCTAATATTGTAATATTTCAAAATTGCCGCTGGAATCTGCTCTTTGAATAAAGTATGTGAAATGCAATATGTTTGCAAAATGTGGGACAATCAGCGTCCAAATCACAAAACAACCATTTTCTGACCTGTCAAATTTGCACTTAAAGGGAGTCTGGAGCACGTCACAGCTGCGGATAACTGCTTGATGCTTGGTCAATACTTGTGGAGAAATTCAAGAGCTACAAGATGAGCGGAAAATCAGCACAAAAATTCGACAAAATTCTTAGAAATTACGGCAGAAGAGGTAAGGCCAGCAGTTTTTATAGTATTGAAGTTTGAAGCATACCTGGTTTGGCATATTCCTGGCCAATTTTGTGATAAAAATCGAGAGTGCAATATATCAAAATGATCAGCAGGAAAAATGCAACAGAAGTAGTCCAAAGACCAACAAGACAACAAGCAAATATACCAGGGTTCCCAAATGGGCCAAAAATCAGCATATATAATGGCTGATTTATCAGCCAAAAATTTTTAAATTGCATTTTTATCATGTTTTTAAGCGGAATTTTGCCAAAATCTGCCCTCTGTACTCAGACAGTCTTACCTGTGATCTAACACTTGCATCTAACACTTCGGGTTGCCATTCCCTCAAATTTAATGCTGAATCGAACTGTAAAAACAGAATTTTTCGTTCATTGATAATTTCTAAGTACACACCATTTTAAAAATCACAGATTTTCGAAAATTTTCCAAATCTGTGATTTTTAAAATGGTCTGTACTCAGAAATTATCAATGAACGAAAAATTCTGTTTTTACAGTTCGATTCAACATCAAATTTGAGGGAATTGGCAACCCGCAGGGCAGAATTTTGGCGAAATTCCGCTTAAAAACATGATAAAATGCAATTTAAAAATTTTTGGGAACCCTGAACACTTGGGAACCTGAAATATACTCAAATCTTTGCCAGAACAATTTGACCTCGAAATTCTCCAAAAAAACCAGGGATTTTGGACGAAAATTCAGGTGGTTGTGGCTTGGTTTCCTGATTTTTTTTTAATTTTATAGGACATCTTCTGAATACAAAACAATCACGTGATAGAGCATAAAAAAGGAATATCGCTTTCCAACACAGTGAAACAAAACAATAAATGTCCATCCATGATTAGGCAGACAGGCCACTTCTTCAATCTTCTCAGAAATAAGGAAAACACAGTCTTACCTGTGATCTAACACTTGCATCGAATGCAGTTTTTTGTGCTCTATCACGTAATTGTTTTGTGTTCAGAAGATGTCCTATAAATTTTGAGAAAATTACGAAACTAAGCGGCAACCACCTGAATTTTCGTCCAAAAGCACCTAGTTTTTGGGGATTTTGGGTCAAATTGTTTTGGCTTGAATATTGTGATATTTGCTTGTTGTCTTGTTGGTCTTTGGACTACTTCTGTTGCATTTTTCCTGCTGATCATTTTGATATATTGCACTCTCGATTTTTATCACAAAATTGGCCAGGAATATGCCAAACCAGGTATGCTTCAAACTTCAATACTATAAAACTGCTGGCCTTACCTCTTCTGCCGTAATTTCTAAGAATTTTGTCGAATTTTGTGCTGATTTTCCGCTCATCTTGTAGCTCTTGAATTTCTCCACAAGTATTGACCAAGCATCAAGCAGTTATCCGCAGCTGTGACGTGCTCCAGACTCCCTTTAAGTGCAAATTTGACAGGTCAGAAAATGGTTGTTTTGTGATTTGGACGCTGATTGTCCCACATTTTGCAAACATATTGCCGCTCACATATATGCATTTGAAAGAACAGATTGCTGCGGTCATTTTGACATATCACAGTTCTGTATGTGGTCTAGAGAAGAGTGGAGTTTGCCTCTCGGAAGATTATTTACTTTCCTTGAAATGGTCACTAATTTCGAATCGGCTTCAGGTCACTTGACCCGTCCGAACACCCTTACACATTTTTCGAGAAATGATTCACGTGAATTTCTGCGTCGAAATGAACCGGTGTCCCGACTAGTAATTGACGTGTTAATAAGATCTCAATTTTATAACGTGTTGTTAGTGTTTTTTCTGAACCTTATCTAATTGTGAGGACCAATCATAAAAGTGTTGGTTTCTTTGAGTCTTGTCCGCACTTTTCCGACAACTTGATTGCACTAGCTAGGGGAAACTTGGCAAAAGCCAAATTTGTCAAATGCGAACATAGCCAGAACGAGAATTGCCAAATCGAAATTCGCCAACTCGAAATTTACTAAATCCTAATTTGCCAAAATAAAATTTGTCAAAAGTCGGTTTCATCTGAAAAAGTGTGCTCAATCTTAAATCGCATCCATATTTCTTTTAGGCGAAACCTACGTTTGGCAAATTTCAATCAGGCAAATTTCCTCATGGCGAACTGTGAATTGGCAATTTTTTTTGGCAATATTCCTTTTAGGCAAATTTCGATTTTGCCAAGTTTTCAATAGCCATTGCACTTATCAGAAATACACTTATTCAATGGAGTAGAAAAATTGTCTTCCCGAAAAGTTGTAAGATTTTAAGCTAATTATGCTCATCCAAAGAATCTTGGATACACAAAAAACCTTCGAACCTAATTATTATTGGTTGTGTAGCAGTGCGGTTAGATCGGATTACTATCGATTGACTGCCAAAAAATGAATTTGGCTAATTCACCCTTGGGTATTCATTTAGTACCGGCTATTGCTTTTTTGAGTTTACCAAAGGCATACGTAAAAGTATAAGAAAAATCATGTTATAAAATTTTTCTCAAAAAATTAATAAAAATATCAAATTAATGTATAAAAAAACTGCACTTACCCTGTCCATTGTTCAAAATTGATTTTTTCTCATCTTCGTCACTGCTGCTGCCCAACTCCACCAATTCCACCTTTTTTGCCGGCCGAACAACTTGTTCTACAACAATTTCATCGTCGTTCACATTGTCCATCGCCATTTACCAAGTTTGACTGCAATAAATGAGAACAGTAAAAACTATTTACACACAACAGTTTGCATACTAAAAGTAGAATCACGGGACAAAAATGCAAATCAAAGGCAATTACCAAATACAGCTGAATCACATTAACTCACTCAAGCTGCCAACAATGTAATATAAACAATGGCAAATTAGCCTTGTAGCTAGCTAGTCAAAAGAGGAAGAAAAATAAAAAACTACTTTTGCAATTGGCGCCAACATGCACAACAGCAAAGCGTTCCTCCTCCTCCCTTCCATCCCTTGGCTATCTTCAACGACAAAACATTTGTGCAACCCATTCAACACCAAAAATAGGTGTCAACTTTTTTTGCTAAAAATTTAATTGGGCCGACATTTAGTGTTCGGAAATAAAAATTTGGTTTTTGGTGGATTATTGTTTTGTATGCTAAAAAATTTTGGAATGTGTCATAATTTTTGATAGATTCTTCAAAAATCAGCTGTATTTTTGTTTTCTTTTCAAATTACGAAATTGTTTAGTGTAAAAAATTTTCCGACACAGCAAGAAAATGACATAACTTTTTTTCAAGCACGAAATTAAACGAAAAGTACCTTTTATGTTTTGATTGGCAGTTTGGAGAAAAGAATGTGGTCACGTAGGGCGGATGGCAGTGCTGTAAATCTCAAAATTTCGACACCGACATCTGAAATCCTGGCACCGGAACCGCGCCGGGCACCGACCAAAAACATTTCGGCACAGGTGCCGTTACAGCACTAATAAATAGTCGAAATTGTAAAGCTAATATTTTTTTGAAAAAGTGTCAAATTGAATTTTGAACTGGTCACGGGTTAGGCTTTCCCCAAGTCATGGTCAGATCTGACTGCCTATGAGGATGAGAAAATTTTGAAAAACTGCAGGGTTTTGGCTGCACAATCTCATAGCGCTTAGTAAGCAAATAAATGTTAGAGAAAAATACGCTATCTAACACGGGAAAGGCACGAACATAAGGTTGCATTCAGACAAACTTTATACACCATTCGAAAGTTTATGGCCTGCCTCTCACTGCCATGATTGCCAATTTCTCCCACGATCAGTCTACGCTGAGAAAATCAACTTTGAAAGTGAGATATTTTTATGTACAATATGCTCAAGTTTTGTCTTGTATTCTTCGATACGAGCACTCTAATTTTAGATGTCGCATGTTCGATCCCCAGTAGAGCATATTTTTCATTTTTAAATATATATTTTCGTTTTTTACTCACTGGTTGTTTATTTTAAGTTTGTTACATACAAATGCTTCATATTATTTCAGTTTTCAAAAGAAATTTTTTTTGCAGATCTTGTGCGGGAGTGTGAAATGAATTTCTGTAATCATTACTCGTTTTTTTGCCGTCAGTATTTATGCTTCGATCACCTTAATAAATAGACAATAGGGGAAAAAATATTCAAAAATTAAAAATGTGTTCTGCTGGGGGTCGAACCTGCCGGCGTAAGTACTTTTGTCCCCTTTTACATTTATGGAAAAAGGGGACAACGAATTACGTAATTCGTTTGTCCCCTTTTTTCCACTTTTTGAATTCGCGCCTTTTCATTTTTTTATTTGGCTTCTGTTTCACTTTTCTTTAACTTTTTTTACTCTTAGTCGAACCCTTAAGCGCAGTGTAAGCCAGCGCTAGTCCAATTCCAACCAACTTTAACCTTGAGACTCCAAAAGATGGGGTAGGTGTCTCCTGTTCAGATAGGTATCCATCTGGATGGCCTAGAAAATTAAAATTTCTTAAAAATAAACCATTTTTTCTAACTTAAAGTTGTTTGGGGAATGGGGGTTGTTAAGTCGGAAATTGCGATTTTACCCATCCTAAATTCAATACTTAGGTGAGTACCTCCCGGTTAGGTGGATATCCACCTGGATATCTCCACCCAAACGACCCTCATCCACTTGGAATTTTTTTTAGAGTTTTCGGGTTCCAAAACATGTTTTCTGCACTAATTCGAGCATGCTGAAGATGGTTTGACAGTACTAAAATCACGTTTTATCGAGAAACTCTTGAGTTACTGTGAATTATTGATTTATCAAAATCAATAATTTAGAATAACTTAAAAATTTCTCGATAAATCACGATTTTACCACTGTCAAACCATCTTCAGCATTCTCGAATTAGTCCAGAAAAATTGTTTTGGAGCACCAAAACTTTCAATTTTTTTATAATCAAAGTGGACGACTACTTGGTTTGGTGCATGGATCACCCAGTAGAACTGAGGTTTGATTATAGAAAACATTTAAAATGATAGGAGTTCTTTGCAAGACAAATAAGTTAATTCAGAAATTTAAAACCAAAAAAGGCGTGAATTCAAAAAGTGGAAAAAAGGGGACAAAGGCTACGACCAGAACCTGCGACATTTGAAACTAGAACCTGAGTCACATCCATTGGATCACGCTAGTGACGAAGAATGAAAGACAAAACTTGAACATATTGTACAGAAAAAAATATCTCACTCTCAAAGTCGCTTTTCTTAATGTACACTGATCGTTGGGAAACTTGGCAAGCGTGGCAATGAAATGCAGGCCATAATCTTTCGAATGATGTACAGTCAAACCTCTACATAAGGAACCCCTATATAACTAATACCTCTACATAACGAACAGCTTAACACTGACTAAAAGGATAAGATCTAAAGAAAACCTCTTATAACGAACCCTCTACATAACGAACGGTTTCAGCTGGTCCCCTGGGCTTCGTTATATGGAGGTTTGACTGTATAAAGTTTGTCTGAACGCCACTTTAAGTTCGTGCCTTTCCCGTGTAAGCCTTTTTGGTAAAAATTTTGAGAAATGTCAGGATATTTTATTTGAACATGTAGACATCTCAAGAATAATTTTAATCTTATAAGACTTTCAGGATTCTATGAGCACTCTAACAGCAGCTGAGTATAAGGACCGGGGAAATAAATATTTCCAGTCTGGTCGATTCGAAGATGCATTGGTGAATTTGTACAAAGTTGAGATTTTGTTACAATATATTTTGGAAATATAGGCGGCTTACTCCAAAGCAATCATCAAAAATTCCAGCGATCCCAGTTATTTCACGTAAGTTGATGGGTTTCAGTCACTTTTTTGTTAGTTCGCAGTCGACTCTGAGACCGTCCAAATGGTGTCCTAAATGAGAAGGTTGACTGTACTATATTTCCCTTTTTCAAGCAATTTAAAAACTTAGCAGACCTATATTTTCAGAAACAGAGCTTTGTGCTACTTAAACCTAAAAGTAAGTGCTTACTTTACATTTAATCTTTTGAGCTCTGATTTTTTGAATTGTTGTTTGTAATAACATTTTTAAAAGACTTAGTCGGCCTTCATGGCTTCCAAAAACACGTCCATTGAATCAGCGCCGAATGAATTTAAACATTCAGAGAGTTTAACTTCATAAACATCACATTAAAATTTTCTGACGGGTTTCCAAATTCAAAATTTGAACAGAAAAACTCAAAATTTTAAACCTATTAAACAATTTTATTGCGATGTCTTTAGTATAGTTTTGGAGATAGCAGTGTAGTTTCAATTTTACAGCACGTTCAATTTTACGACACTATTTGTGGACTTATAAATAAAAAAAAATCCGACGACAACGCCAACGACGATGACAACGACAACGAAATTTTTCCTTCAAATTGAGCAAATATTGCATTTCAAGCCGAAATTTTAAAGGAGCACAGGATTTTTCACACGTTTCACCTCGAAATCTTGACTGAAAATGCAAAACTTCTCCAACTTCGAATAAAAAATTCAGTTGTCATTGTCGTCGTCGTTGGCGTAAAAACGCATTTATAAAACATTTTTCCAACGACATCGCCAACGACGACGACAACGTTTCTAAATGAGCCATTAAGGCATGCCGTAAAACTGAAATTCAACTGTATACAGTTGTCTAATTTTCGGCGCTTCTGTAATACAAACCACCCCCCCCCTCCCTCCCCCCAATAATTTATGCTTAAAGGACCATGGTTTTTGCGCGCAGCGATCGTCCGCCGCCAATTCAAATTTTTTTCATTATCATTGAAGTTCTGTACGGATTTTGCAACTAGGTTTCTAACAAAACAAGGCCTAGAATTTAATTTTAGGTATAGTTTTCTTAGAAACCAAGTTGAAAAGTCAATACAGAAGTTCAATGATTGGGAAAAATTTGAATTGGCGGATGACATCGCTGCGCGCAAAAATCATGGTCCTTTAAGCCCGTAAGGTTAGGTTTAGGCTCAGGGCCTAGCTATTCGTGACAAAGGCTTTTGTACAAGTTTTTTTTGAAAAATGGTGGTTTTAGGTACCCTTCGAAAATTATTGAGGGGGGGGGTATATTAAAGTACTGCCTAATTTTCTAATTTGAAGAAATGGGAAATGGCGGCTGATGACTGCAGGAAAGCGCTTGAACTGGACAAAAAGAATATTAAGGTTTAAAAATTATGCCATGAATTTCTGTTTTTATTCTATAAAAATTTAAGGCCAACTACTTTCTGGGCAAAACATGTGTATATTTGGGGGAATACGATGAAGCTATCAAAGGTTTTACTACTATTTGATGTGTATTATTGATATACCAGTATTTTATATTCAGTATTGACTCGAGCAAATGAATATGCCATCAACCAGGTTGTTAATTTTCACATTTGGCTTAGGTATATTTTAGCAAGTCCTCAAAAAAGTGTTTTTAACTACTTTTTTGTGTGTTTTAGGACCTGAAACGTGTAAAAACATGTTTTTAGGTGGGGGCGACACTTTTCGAACTTTTTTTGACTACATTTTGACTTTTTGCCTTGAGGGACCAAGGTGATTCAACCACAAAGGGTACGGGGATACTCCAAAAATAAACTCTGGTATCCATGTTTTTTGCATCCGGAGTCACTTTCGAGTGATTTCTGTTTAAGGTATGTGGGCGTGCGCATCTCCATCCCAAGCCAGCAAGCCCCCGAAGGGAGCGCAGGGGGCTATGGTTACTTTTCTGGGGACGCAACAAACTCGCCAAGAAAAAACTCGCCAACGCCATAACTCGCCAATGCGAAAACACGCCAACGTAAAAGACTCGCCATCGTCAAATCTCGCCAACGGCGAATCTCACCAACGGAAAACTCGCCAACGCAGAACTTGCCATTGCGGAACGCAGAAATATAAATTCTAAATCTTTTTTTCAGGAATTTTTAAATTTTCTTTTTTGTATAAGAATACATACATTCATTTCAAGAATAAGTATGTCATGTGAAAATACAATTACAAGCTACTTTAATTATTACAGCGTCTAAAATTAACTAATATACCATTAAAGGGAGCGGGAACTTTTATACGCATCGGCCACAGGTTCGACTATCACTGGCTGCAAGTCTTATTTTTTCATCTCCCTCTTTTTTCTATTTGTAAGTTTTGTGTCTGAATGATCCTCACACTCTTGACTGCCCAATGAAATAATCAGCGCAGAGTTACACACCTACCGGAGTTTATACATAGTCTAAGATAGGCTAAATACCTGAAAATCGATCGTTTATTGGGGATTTCTTTGACTGGGCTGGTTATTATTTTTTGAATTTTCCTACAAGTCACACGACATTAACAACATTCCATAGCGCGCATGGCGCAGGCAGAAACCCCCAGGATGCACATGGCTTATCGGCATGGTTAGCATTGACTACCTAGACTTCTGCCTCCATCAAAGGTTGCTGGATTTATAAGTGCTCTCAACGCTTAGAGAATTAATACTCTTGGACACTTATTGGCTCTCAAACAAGTGGCCCTGTTTTGTTCCTTCCCCTCCCAATTCAGCCTTTTTCCCCTTTGAAATCACTTTTCCGGTCATTGCACGGCAAAATTATTGCATGAAAATGGTTTTTGAGCAGTCCTGAAAAGGTAATTTTTGGGTGGTTGTGATGCGTTGGCGAGTTTTTGGTTGGCGAGTATCGAGTTTGGCGAGTTTTGCGTTGGCGACTTTTTGGTTGGCGAGTTTTGCCGTTGGCGATTTTCGCTGTTGGCGAGTTCGTCCGTTGGCGAGATTTGACGTTGGCGAGTTTTGTTGTTGGCGAGTTTTTTAGCGTTGGCGAGTATTCGCGCTGGCAAGTATTTTGCGTTGGCGAGTTCTGACGTTAGCGAGACGGTTGCGTCCCCTTTTCTGCCTCAAAAGGCTTTTTTCCTGCCGCAAATTTGAAAACCATTTTGTTCTCGGTAATTTTCTAAACAATTTTTAAGTTTTTCTTAACCATCTTGTAGCTCTAGGTCTCAGTCTACTAACAAGCTTTCAACTGACTAGATGGGTTTTAATAAGACTCGAGGAAAATATCTTTGAATGGAAAAATTCGTCGAAAAATTTTGCTCTTTTCAAAGACCTTTTTTCTCAAACTTTCTGAAACTTTACTGAGTCAATTGATAACTTGTCAGAAAGCTGGAATTCAGAACTACAAGATATTATTAAAAATTGAAAAATGAATTGAAAAAACACCGAGAACAAAGAGTTTTTCAAATTTGGGGCAGGGAAGGAGCCTTTTTAGGCAGAAAAGGTACCATTTCGGGTCTAAAAGAATTACAACCCATGCCAAATACTATATAAGTTTTTTTTACTTCTTGCTTTTTGTAGAAACTATCCTATGGCGATGAAATCACGCAAATGTTGAGGAATGCACGCAGAGAAAAGTTTCGTATGGAAGAAGAGAGAAGACTAACACAGGAAATTGAACTTCAGTCCTACCTCAACAACCTGATTGATGAAGATATCAAGAAAAAAATCGACTCTATACAAGTCAGTCTTGGCTTAGAGCATATTGAAATAAATTTCTTGTTGGTTTAGACCAACCAGGTGGACCGCAGTGAAGAAGCCATAGAAGACCGTATTGATGTGGTCAGGAACGAGGGATTGACAAACAAGGACAAACTGAATAACTTATTTGCTCAGGTAACTCTAATGGACATAACCTCAATGAAACCCTACCCCTGAGAACTTTGGTCGAATTTCATGATTTAGTTGCCAGCACTAGAAAGGACTTCTTATGAGTTGAAAATTTAAATATTTTTAAAATCGGTTAATTTAACCTCCGCAAGAGGGGCAAAATGTGCCCAAAATAACTTTTTATTTTTACTTCATCCTACATTTTTTATTATCGTCTAAATGCTACTCTCCACGAAGGACGAAAGGTCGATTTTTGGTCATTTTTTTTCGGAAAATTGCTTTCCAATCGGCTTTCCGCCTTTTATTTACTTGGATGCGGCGAAAACGCAAAAAAAAACTAGGTTTAAACTGGTGTTTGAGCCAAGGCAGATTATGCACTCTGCAAATTTAAATGTTAA
The DNA here is from genome assembly GCA_004194705.1 of Ditylenchus dipsaci. NCBI lineage: Eukaryota > Metazoa > Nematoda > Chromadorea > Rhabditida > Anguinidae > Ditylenchus > Ditylenchus dipsaci. The sequence goes on along the minus strand of SADC01000803.1, from coordinate 232,229 downwards.
TCAAAAGTTTCTTGGTTCATCTATTTATTGTGTAATTTCGACCAGCCATGTATTGAAATAAAATTATCACAAAAAACATTCAAATTTTTTGTTGAATACGAAAAATACAAAACCAGTTTTTGTCTTCAGGTGGATGAAAGACGCCGAAAAAGAGAAAGTAAGGCCTAATTCAATTCTTTTAAAACTTATTTCTCATAACTTATATTTAGTACCCGACTATTTATGTATGATTTATTATTGACTATGTTCCCTACATGTAAAATGCAACATTTTAAGGTGGTAAGATATCTTTTGAACTCCTAAAGATCCAGTAATCACTCCCAGTGGAATTACATATGGTAAACAAAAATTAATATCTTGTAAGAGATTTTGAAAAACTAAATTTCAGACAGAGCAGACATCAAGGAGCATCTTCAACGAGTGGGACACTTCGATCCACTTACTCGAGTCAAACTGACCGCTGACCAACTTATTCCTAACCTTGCAATGAAGGAAGTGCTGGACGCTTTTTTGGTATACATTAAAAATATCAGACCAGAAATTTAAAAAGTATCGGAGTAACAAAAATCTAAAAGGAAGCCGAGAAATAGTTAAAGCGAATTTTCAAATTCCTTGTTATGGCGCATGATCTATTTATTTCCAAATTAACCTTTTTCTGAATCAACAAGAACACCCACTCATCCTTAGTCAGGTTTTGACCCATTGATAACTGCACGTTAATAACTATAGAATTTGATGAAAAAGCCACGTAAAGGACACTAGAACAAAGAAATTTGGAAAAAAACTTTAATTTAAGATTGAGAACGATTGGGCATTGGACGCATGAAAAAGATGACTATGTAAAAACTAATTCTATGACCAAGAACAGATAATTTGTTGTCTAGAAATTTATGTTTGCAGAAAATGTAACAACAACACATTTTGTTGAGCTTTGCTTTTGGTACTTCTCCGGTTGGGACCCCCCCCCCCCTCCTAAATTTTCGAAAAGTGACCCAAATACAACTTCTAAACTACTTTTTGTGATTTAAAACATTGCTCAACAGATTCTAATTTAAAATTTTCAACTTTTCTCGAAAAATTTAGACTTTAAGTCCTCAAAGGTAGATAGTCTTTTAGGGTATTTTTTAGGGTCATTTATTGGATATCTACCATATTTAAGCTTAGGTGCAGGGTAGGCAGCGTATGTTAGGATGGACTAAAACGTGTTATCGGAACTACAAAAAACTAAGAAAAAATGTCTGAGTCTGTCCTAACATACGCTGACCTACCCTAGCCTAAGCCTAGATGTGATAAATCGCTGATAAATGACCCTAAGAAGACCACCTACTTTTGAGGACTTGAAGTCTAAATTTTTCGAGAAAAGTTAAGATCTTTGAATCAGAATCTGTTTACCATTGTTTTTAATCATAAAAGTGCTTTAAGAAGTGTTTTTAGGTCATTTTCCGAAAATTTAGGGGGGGGGGGGTCCTGACCGGAGAAGTACCGCTTTTCTAATTTGCGAAATATTTAATTTATATTGACTAGATTGCTTATCTGTATTCCAAGAGGTATATTAACAGGGTTCGCAATTGTCTTTTTTAAAAAGATTTGTCCTTCTTTCGGGACCCAAAATCTTTTTTATTTTTGAAGTTTTTAGTCGAAATCTTTTTTTTTGATCCAAAATAGCAATAAGCAGTGGATAAAATGACCTTTTTTCTTCAAAATGGTCAAAATGTCTTTTTTTACCCAAATGTCCTTTTTTCGAAAATTTTCATTACGAACCCTGTACAATAAGGATAGGGTAAATTTTGGAAATTTGTAAATTCTAAAGCTCGGCCAGGTTAGCATTGTTCAAAATAACTCTGCCTATGCCCGCTCCTGGCTTTCCTATTTTTTTAATTATGGTGCTTTATTTTTTGGTCGGTAAACTATCTACTTGCGACAAATGAAATACTCTTTTAAAGGGCATGCCCACGCTAATAAGAGGTGGTGCCCGGGAATTCAAAAAAATTTCCTAATCATTGAAGTTCTGTACGGATTTTTCAACTTGGTTTCAAACAAAACAAGGCCTAGAATTTAATTTTAGGTATGGTTTTGTTAGAAACCAAGTTGAAAAATACGTACAGAAGTTCAATGATTAGTAAAAAATTTTGAATTCCCGGCACCACCTCTTATTAGCGTGGGCATGCCCCTTTAAAGGGCCATTGCCACCTGTTTTGAATTGTCCCCCCCCCAATTCAAATTTTTTTGCCTAATCATTCAACTTGTGAACGGATTTTTCAGCTTGGTTTCTAACAAAACAAGGCCTAGAATTTAATTTTAGGTGTAGTTGTCTTAGAAACCAAGTTGAAAAATTCGTACGTAAATCCAGGAGACGGCAATGGCCCTTTAAGCCTTCAAAGAATCCGACAACTTTCTAATAAATTTTTTTCAAAAGCCGTATATAAATTCTATAAATTGAAATGGGACATACTCCTTTAATATTAGAATCCGTTGGATATTTTTGATAAGTTGACCTTGATATAATGGCACCTTTTCTAACCCGATTTGTTTGGCCGAAAAAAGAAATTCAACAAAGCATACCCCTGGTATAAGGGTACCTCCAGCTGATCCCCAGGGATCATCACGATTTTCGGAATTATCCCTGGCTATATACCATATGCAGCTTCGACTGTATTAGTCCTAAGTCACTGAGATATTTATGAATTGGAAGCCCTATGTTTGTCCCTTATTTTCAAGTTATATTAGCCCATATTACTAGCCCGATTCCGAGAATAGGCAATGGTCTGCCTACATAATTGAAAAAAAATTCGCCGTTTTTGTTCCACCTTGAATATATATATGTTTCCCAATACGGTTTTCCTATGTGTACTTAACTTTTTTTTACTGACCCATATATTCCATGAACAAAAATAGGATTATGATTGTATAGTAGCATTTTTATATAAAAGAGAACATAAATTTACACAACAAAGCAAACAGCAACTTTTCAATTGACACTGTTTGGATATAATCTAAGTGCATACATTTCTTCCACCGAAACTTGGGCTAGACACTTTCTAATTCTAAGTTTTGCTTTCTGGGGCGCACCCTTCGGTGCAACTTTTGGTTTTTGTTCTTCTACAACATCAGTGTAGACTTCAAAATCAGGAACAGGTACTTGTGAGACTATTGAAGCTTTGCTTGCCACCATTTTACTGCTCGACTTGGACAAATTTTCATCGTTGGTCAGATGTAGAGTCACTTTTTCTCGGTCGTCGAAGAAGCCGAAAAGGGCCTGAAAATTAAAGTTAACTAGCGCAAAAAAAATTTTAAAACATGAATATTTTTTTCAAAATAACCACTCACTCATTCTGTCTAAGAATAAGAGTGACCGAATTAACTGTAGAATTTCTTGTATATTACACGATAAATACCACAGTCAATTCGGTGGGTCATATTCGGAGTCAGAATAAGCGGTTGCCATTCTGAGTCATTTTGAAAAAACAGTCAACGGATCGAAGATATTCCTAACCCCGAAAAACTCAGCCAAAACAAAAAATGGTTATTTGGAGGCGTGTTGTATGCAGTAAATCTAACCTGGTAATCAGGGTCATCCTTAGTTCATCTGCCACTGTATTAGTTTTCATGCCTGTCTTTTCCACCTTAGCACTAGGGCATTGATCCACAAATACATCAAAAGACTTTTGGACAGCTGGCGTTTGAACCTTGGATATTTTGCCTGGTCCACCCTGCGCTAGTCGAAACTAAAATATTACTCTAAAAAAATTATAATAAGTTTCTCAAAACTGTTTACAATAGGTGCGTTGTGTTTGCGACCAAGTCCTCTCAGTTTACCCAACATTTTTCGATGGCTGCCCACATCCGAAATGTCCATTTCATTGTCGTCGTCAGAGTCGGCGTTTTCGGATGCTTTTACAGAAGCGCGGAGAACTCTAGCCTCTAGTTCATCGGTTGCTGAGTGCAGACTATGAATTATGGAGAATTGGGTGAGGCAAAACCATGTTTTATGTGTAAGCTCTACCTGGGCAATGGAGTGGCACACATTTTGATCTACAGTTTCACAAATTTAAAATTATGGTAACTATTTTTTGAGTTCTTTGTGCTCACCCCAAGGTGTAGCTTCTCGCGAGCTCTGTTCCAACAGCCTGAACACAGCACAAACAAATAAACGAAATTTGAATTGGAAAACAGACCCATGGTTTGATACCTGAAAAAATTAACTGTTACAGTTAGGGTGACCCAAGATAATGACGATTGGGCGCTGCTCGGTTTTACCAATCCAAGATCCAAGTGTCATTTTTTTAATAAGCCTACAGATCCTGCTTTAACTAGAGCTACTAGTTTGACCCAGTTTAAGCTGAGTCTGTGCCGTTAAAGAATAAAAGCACAATTCGTGTGGGTTTTCGCACTTTTTTGTAAAGGCATCGAGCTTTTCTGCAAAAGTCTATGTCAGCACACCTAAGCCAAATTTGAATGGCAATGCTTGGTTGCTGAGATATAGCGATAAGTTGGAATACTGACAATTTGAAAAGTGACGGTTCAACTTATAGTCTGTTGGGCTGTTTGCCTATTTTTAGCCGGTTGAGCCGATAGCCAAAAATATTAAGGTTTGCGTCCGGAAAAGCAGAAATTGGCCGGTAACGCGAGTCATTTCTCATCAGGCAGACATTTTTTATCTATCCTGTTTTGTCACACAGATTCCTGGATCCCACACATAGAATTCATAAAAAGTAAGTACTCTTGAATAAAAGTACGAAAAATTACATGTATGAAACAGGCTGTCTCCGGTTGGCGGAAATTGACCACAAAGTTACTAGCACTTTCTCATGGATTCCAAAATATTTTGTCTTTTAACAACTACTGTGCTGAAAAGTAATTCTTTTGACTCTTAAATGGGTTTCAAACATTTTTATAATATGAAATTCTAGCGTTATTTTTTGAAGACCATGGTCTTCTTAGAATAAATATACGGTATTTCCGATAAGTCATCAGAAATTTACGTAAGTCATTGACACTCTCAAAAAAATCTCACCAGCAACACCGGCACCCGAAAATCATTAAAATTGTTGGGTTGCGCCTGGCGCCGACATCTAAATTGACTACTATTGGCGCCGGCTCCCGTGCAACTATAGATTCTAGTTTCTGATGAGGTATCAACTAGCTCGACACGAGGTATAAAATTGGCGCAACAATTCATTTTGAATAAAAAAAATGGTAGATTTATGGAAACCCAAATTTTCCCACAAATTATTATATCACATCAAGCCAGTTGACACCCTATAAGAAACTAGAATCGTAGCGTTGCATGGAAGTACGAAAAATATGAAAAGTAAACAATGAGTTTTAAAAGTTTAAAGAGGTAAGCACATATTTCAGGAGTGTTTTTGCGCATAGTTTTGTTCAATTAAACTTTGATTCTTAAACCCAACAAGAAGTTAATTGTAATAGTTACATGCTAGCTCGTGTACTAGCTCCGAGCCCTACGCTCGCGGCCACGCTGCTTGATGCACTTCCTCCAAAACTCTCTTCAACTTTAAAAATCAAACTTTTTAACACACAATACCTTTTCATTCATGTAATCAGCAAAAACTACTATTCGCTCATATCGGCTCTCCAAGCACACTACCCAGTCTCCCGGCACACCCACCTACTTACCTGCTTATCACTTTCCTGGCATACCTTTTCACTCTCCTGGTACACTTACCCTTTCTCCAGGCACCGCTACCCACTCTCCAGGCACCCCTCCTCACTCTCTTGTTCAACCTTCGCGCTTTCTTAACAAATTTATAAAGAAAAAATATGAACACAAACAAAAAACAACTTTAAAATAGGTTGCTGAATGGACATATGTCCTGCAAAATGTCCGCCTTTATCAAAATCGGACATATATAAATTAGATTGTTACACCACACCATTTTCGCACTTTATTGCTACTCTTTCTGATTTTTATTTTTAGATTGAGAATGACGGAAGAAAATTTAATTTATTGAAACTGTACTAGTATCGTAAATTTAAGCAATGGATATTACTCAACCGGCTGGAAGTTACCCGAATCATTTTGTTGGCTCCCAAACCACCTAGATACTACCCAAAACCTCATAGATAGTACCCAACCACGTGAATACTACTCGAACTACTTAAGAGTTCCAGAAACAGGACTGGTAGCAAGAACCAGCGGACAAATCCGAGGATAGGGATAAAATCCACGGATAGAAAAGTCCGCGGATTTCACGGCCTCAGTGATTTTCTCTGTTTTGTTCCTTTTTTCAGCCCTCGGTTTTCAGAAGACTATGAATTAAGAGTTCCAGAAACAGGACCGACAGCAATAAATTGTAAATTCAGACCACCTAGACGGTACTTAAAGCAAAACATGAGCATAAGCAAACGCGAGTGGAACAAGCGGTGGAAGAAATAGAACTGGAAACTGAGGAGAATGATTCAATTGAAAATGAATTTGATGTATCTATGAACAATTATTGAATTGTTAATTAAATTTTTTTGAATAAGTTTGGTTGTATCAGGTTGTTCGATAAGTTCGTAGCGTTTGTTCAAAGCCTTATTTATTATTAATGTTGCAACCATATATTTTCTTAAAATACTATTTTTTAGCCCTGCATCCCCTCTTCCAAATGGCATATTGCTTTTAGCTTTATTATTTTGGATAAGTCACCATTTGGCTCCAAACACTTGTCAGGTCATTTTGAGAAGTTGACCAGCGTTTTTATCACTTTAACTGGTCAAATGCTTTTGAATATCCAGGTTACGGCCACTCTTGTAACCATATTTAGCGCAGCTCAAGAGCTACACGATCCATTTCACAGAATAATTTTGAAAATCTGAGTTTTGAGATATGGCCTTTTGAAAAACAGTTTTTTTGAAAAACGACCAAAATTCGAAAAATTGGGAGCATTTGGATTTTGGTCATTTTTTGTTTTTTTCAAAAAGCCATATCTCAACACTCAAATTCCAAAAAATTATTCTGTAAAATGGATCGTGTAGCTCATGAGCGCTACAACATAGTGATAAGATCTTGCTGTAACGCTTGAAATTCAAAAAAAAACATTTGACCAGTTAAAGTGATGAAAACGCTGGTTAACTTCTCAAAATGACCAGACAAGTGTTTGGATCCAAATGGTGACTCATCCAAAATAAAAAAGCTAAAAGCAATATACCATTTGGAAGAGGAGATGCAGAGCTACAAAAGTATTTTGATAAAGAGATAAGGTTGCAACATTTATAAGAAATAAGGCTTTGAAAAACGCTACGAACTTATCGAACAACCTGATATAAGTGTACGAAATTTAGACATATGTCCGTAAATGTCCGGACATATGTCCTGACATATGTCTAAAATATAAATGTCCGGACATTTAATCAACCCTGCTTTAAAACAATATAAGAAACAACTTTCCACTCGAGACAAAAATATTTTAATTTAAAAAAAAGGTCCAATCTAATTCCCTCTAAATAACCACATCTATAAAGTGTCACATAGCCCCACTCAACTAGTCATTTTAGCCGACCTTTTTAAATGAAAGCTGAGATTTAGAGCTACACGAAATATTGGCAGAAACTCTGTGTGACCCACCTAGCTCCGGGATTTTGACTCTTGAATAGGGTTGTCGACTCGACGCGACGAATTCGACTTTTCACGTCGAAAAGTCGAGAATTTTCGACTTTCGACCTTCGACTCGACGCGTCGAAAATTTCGACTTTCGACTCCACGCGTCGATTTGAATATTTTGTCACTTTGCCTTTCGTCTCGACACGTAAATTTCTAACCTCCAATACAAGGTTTTTCCTCCGCTGCAGTCGAATAATGATGACTACTAGCTCGTGGCCACCTGTCGGTAGGCCACCCTCGCCTTGGTCAAGCTGCTAATAAATTAATTAATCAAGCTGCTAGCTTCTCTTCTCACCTACCCGCTCTCCTGGCACACTACCAACTCTCCTGGCTGACCTACCCACTTTCGGGGCTCCCTTCTCACTCTCCTGCCTGAGCTAACTTTCGGCATACCTGTCACTTTCTTGGCACCCCTAGCCACTCTCATGGCGACCTACCTATTCTCATGGCACCACTACCTGCTCTTCTGGCACACTTGCTGACTATTCAGGTACACTTACATACACTTCTTGCCACCTAGCCACTCTTCTGGCTCACCTATTCGATGTCCTGGCTCACCTATTCATGCTCGTTGTTCACCTTCTCTTACTGACTGTCATACTTGCGTTTTCGGCACACCTGCTCACTCTCCTGGCTCTCATACCTACACTCTTAAATCACCTGCCCACGCTCAGTACAACTATTCACTCATCTCTACCCTGTCACCTGGTACCCCTACTTACTCTCCTGGCATACCTATTGAGATGAGTAGTACTCACTCTCCTGGCACCCTACCTACTCTCCAGTAAATTCTACTCACTTACCTGGTACCTCTACCAACTCACCTGGTACCCTACTGACTCTTCTGTATACCAAGCAATTTTAATGAAAAATCAAAAGTGGATTAAGGCATATTTGACACCGGATTCAGAACCAGGATTGTTTAAGCGCGGCTACCCGGCGGAGCGCCGGCGGTAATTCTTAACCCGGCGGAGCGCCGGCTAAGCGCCGGCGCCGTAAGCGCCGGCGCTTAAACATACCATTATCATACGGTAACATTACACAATACTCATTATACGGTACGAGTCGGTACAACAAATACTCGGTACACCGACTCGGTACTCGGTACGACTCGTACACGATCGGTACAGTACGACTCGGTACACCGACTCGGTACAAGTACACTACAACAATACGACTCGGTACAACGACACACGACTCGGTACAACAAATGACTCGTACACCGACTCGGTACACTCGTACACGGTACAACAAATGACTCGGTACACCGACTCGGTACAAGTACGACTCGGTACACGACTCGGTACACGACTCGACTGGGGTACACCGACTACGACTCGGTCAAGTACGACTCGGTACACCGACTACAAGTACGACTCGGTACACCGACTCGTACAACAAATGACTCGGTACCGACTCGTAAAGTACGACTCGGACTCGTACAACCGACTCGGTACAACAAATGACTCGGTACTCGGTACTCGGTACAGTACGACTCGGTACAACCGACTCGTACAGTCGGTACAACAATGACTCGGTACTCGACTCGTACACCGACTCGTACAAGTACTCGGTACAACGTACGACTGACGGTACACCGACTCGGTACAACAAATGACTCGGTACACGACTCGGTACAAGTACGACTCGGTACACCGACTGGTACGACTCGGTACACCGACTCGTACACCGACTCGGTACAAGTACGACTCGGTACACCGACTCGGTACAAGTACGACTGGGTACAACGACGGTACAACAATGACTCGGTACACCGACTCGGTACAAGTACGACTCGGTACACCGACTCGGTACAACCTACGACTGTACAACGAGTCGGTACAAAAATGACGGTACACCGACTCGGTACAAGTACGACTCGGTACACCGACTCGGTACGAGGGTACAACGAGTCGGTACAACAAATGACCGGTACACCGACTCGGTAAAGTACGACTCGGTACACCGACTCGGTACAACCTACGACTGGGTACAACGAGTCGGTACAACAAATGACTCGGTACACGACTCGGTACAAGTACGACTCGGTACACCTCGGTACAACAAATGACTCGGTACACGACTCGGTACAAGTACGACTCGGTACACCGACTCGGTACAAGTACGACTCGTACACCGACTCGGTACAAATGACTCGGTACACCGACTCGGTACAAGTACGACTCGGTACACGACTCGGTACAGTACGACTCGGTACACGACTCGGTACAACAAATGACTCGGTACACCGACTCGGTACAAGTACGACTCGGTACACCGACTCGGCACTACGACTGGGTACAACGAGTCGGTAAACAAATGACTCGTACACCGACTCGGTACAAGTACGACTCGGTACACCGACTCGGTACCTACGACTGGGTACAACGAGTCGGTACAACAAATGACTCGGTACACCGACTCGGTACAAGTACGACTCGGTACACTCGGTACAACCTACGACTGGGTACAACGAGTCGGTACAACAAATGACTCGGTACACGACTCGGTACAAGTACGACTCGTACACCGACTCGGTACACTACGACTGGGTACAACGAGTTGGTACAACAATGACTCGGTACACCGACAAGTACGACTGGGTACACCGACTCGGTACAAGTACGACTCGGTACACCGACTCGGTACAAGTAGACTCGGTACACCGACTCGGTACACAAATGACTCGGTACACCGACTCGGTACAAAAGACTCGGTACAACGACTCGGTACAAGTACGACTCGGTACACCGACTCGGTACACAAATGACTCGGTACACCGACTCGGTACAACAAATGACTCGTACACCGACTCGGTACGACCGGTACACCGACTCGGTACAACCTACGACTGGGTACAACGAGTCGGTACAAACTACGACTGGGTACAACGAGTCGGTACAACCTACGACTCGGTACACCGACTCGGTACAACCTACGACTCGGTACAACGAGTCGGTACAATTTTTACAAATTTTTATACCAAATTTAATTTTTTGTACCAATCTACTCTTTCTTGTACTATATCGACTAAACTCACCTCGAAAATTTGCACCACTCGTTTCTGGATATGGATTGAATGGAACTAAACAGTTATCTAAACAGTTACCCGCTTGGACATCTATTCACATGAGGTCTCAGATATATCCATCCACCTAAGGCGGTACCCTGGGGACCGGCCTCAGGGTGCCGGATAAACGAGGTGCAGATAACTGGAGTGCCGGATAACCGAGGTTTGACTGTATTATTATACTACCTGGTTACTAATACCTTAGTAGCAGCATTAGGTGCCTAGGTACACTCCAGTACCACCTGGATACCCTACAGGATACGGAACTACTCCAAAACTAGGGGTTTTACGACTCGGCAGGGTTTGTACGACAAATTAAATATTATTTTAGTATTATCAAGCCGTGTTCCGTAAACGATTTTGCATAGGGTAAAATTATGAAATTTTGTAAAATTTTTAAATACTTTTAGCTAAATCCAATTATTCGGATTCTGGATGCGGATACCCATTTAAGGGAGGTATCAGATAGTTTTGGTCTTATAATTAGTTTGTGATTTTGTGGATTTTTAATTAGGTGTATTAGTGGAGTTTCACCTCATATTTGGTGTAATTTTTTCGAAAATTATTTTCAATCAGGGAGTTTGACCACTCAATTGATAGATAAATAACTCAGCTACAAAACGGTGTAAAAACATTTGAGATAGGAAAATAAATATGTGAATTTTTTTTATCTAAAGTGAAGTAGCAGTCGATGTCAAAAAGTAGCCGTAGAAGCCAACGCCCCCTCCCTTTAAAAAAAAGAATGTTAACTAACACTAGGATTTGAACCTGTAACCTCAAGATTATGTACGTTATGGAGAGTGAAGTTACCGCGGGTGAATTTTCTGTAGGGTAAATTCACCGCCGGGTGAATTTAGTGGAGAAAGAATTTACCGGAGGATAATTACTGCTACCTGTCTGTATAACAGTTTCAAGATAAGAACTGAGAATTAAACGTCTCGGAGGACGAAACAGCTGAAACTGGTCTCCAGAGGGGAAGGATCTACAAAACGAACTCTAGGTACAAGCGAATCTCGATATAGCGGACCATAAACCCGGTCTCCAGGCAGAAACGAGAAAGGTGTCCTAATAAGGATGTTTCAAATATACTAAAAAACTATCCAAGTATCCTAATAGGATATACATCCTAAGTGGTGGGATATACGCAGAGCTTCCAACTCAAATTTTCGAAAAATCAGACAAATTTGTGCAAGAAATCAGATTTGGGACTAAAAATCACGTTTTTGCGTGTTCCTAGTGTCTGAAATGAACGAAATATTTTTAAAAAAATCAGATTTGGCACTAAAATCAGGTTTTTAAGAACTCCTGGTGCCTAAAAACAGTGTTTTCAAAGTCATAGGCATAGTTTCAAAGTCATAGTCATAGGCATAATTACAGTCAAAATTCTAGTCAAACTATGCCTATGACTTTGAAATTATGCCTATGACTTTGAAACTATGCCTGACTTTTGAAAACACTGCCTCAAAATCAATTTTTTCTGATTAATCAACCTAAACGGCAGCCCTGGATACATATCCTAGATCAGTTAACGAGATCATGATCCATAAAAATTAGATCCTAAAAGAAGTAATTTGGTACAAATAATTAATTTGGTACAAAAATTTGTAAAAATTGTACCGACTCGTTGTACGAGTCGTAGGTTGTACCGACTCGTTGTACCAGTCGTAGGTTGTACCGAGTCGGTGTACCGAGTCGTACTTGTACCGAGTCGGTGTACCGAGTCATTTGTTGTACCGACTCGTTGTACCCAGTCGTAGGTTGTACCGAGTCATACTTGTACCGAGTCGTACTTGTACCGAGTCGGTGTACCGAGTCATTTGTTGTACCGAGTCGTAAGTCGTTCATTCAATACTGCTTTTCAAAAAAAATTATATACTCTGCGTTTATATTTAATAAATCCGCACTGTTTTTTTCCAAGCAGTGAAGTTAAAGAACAGTAAAAAGAATGAATATTAACGGTATCCGAGATAACCACTACTTAAGCGCCGGTATAAGCGCCGGCTAAGCGCCGGCGCTAACTTTGAACCCGGCGAAGAGCCGGCTAAGCGTCGGCGCCTTAAGCGCGGCGCTTAGCTGGCGCCGGCGTTAATTCTTAACCCGGCGGAGCGCCGGCTTAGCGCCGGCGCTTGAACAATCCTGTTCAGAACTAGCTCCACGCGCCACTGACCGGTAGAATACCTGAATACTACCATTTCGGTACAGTTAAGTAAGCTTGTCAACGAGAAAGTTGTTGTAATTTGTTGTAGTTGTAAGAATTTATAGTTAGGGTATTGGTTGGAGTATATACCTGCCAGTTCAGAAAAATTTTGACCTTCGATTTTACGTGTAGAAAATATTTTCGACTTTTGACTCGACGCGTCGAAATTTCGACTTTCGACTTCCGAGTCGACGTGTCGAAAATTTCGACGCGTCGACAACCCTACTCTTAAACCAAAAAAAAACGACAATTTGCCCTCTGAAACCCGAAAATTGAAACTAAAAAAATTCAAAACCAAAATCTGAAATGACCATTCAACTCCTGAGATTCCAAACTTTAAATTAAAAAAAAAATTGGTCAAAAAACCGAACGAGAACACTCCGAAAAATCAAAAGTGGCCAAAAAACATCTCTAATACTATTAGGTTGTAACATAAGTTCCCAGCGTTTTTTTGGAATTTCAAAATTTTATTGGTGTTTCATAAAAGAAACATACATCAACAGTTGCATATCATTCAGTAATGTAGTCTCCATCGTTATTTACCACTTCCTTCCATTTTTCCGGCAATTTGTCGATTCCCTTCCGCCAAAAGTCACCAGGTCGAGAGTCGAACCAATCTTGAAGCCAATCTTCGAGTTCCTCATTATTTTCAAACGTAACTCCGCGCAAATCATTGGAAAGGCAGAGGAAAAGATAGTAGTCACTAGGGCCAGATCGGGAGAGTATGGCGGGTGCAGTAACACTTCCCATCCGAGCTCAAGAAGAGCTTTTTTGACAAGTTTAGCCACGTGTGGTCTGGCGTTGTCGTGGAGCAGGATCACTGGGACCCAAGCTCCAAGCCTTTGCACTTTTCCCATAGCCGCAAGGTGACGGGAAATGGTCATTGCATTGCTGTCCATCTTCTCAGCCAATTCCCGAGTTGCTTGACGGCCATCCTCCTTCAAAAGAGACTCCAGACGGTCCTCATCAAACTCGACTGGACGGCCGGAGCGGGAAGCGTCTTCAAGGTCAAAGATGCCCTTTTTGAATTTGCAAACCATTCACGGGCAGTGCTTTCGCCAATAGCAGCCTCTCCGTACACAGCGCAAATGTCCCGAGCAGCTTGTGCAGCTTTTTGGCCTCGATTGAAAGCAAAAAGAAGAAGGTGTCGAAAATGTGATTTTTGTCAACTTGACAATCCATTTCAATTGCCTATAACTGATTAAAAATTAAAGCACACAAGGGTAAATTATAGCGCGTATGAAAGAGCAAATACAGGGCTTCATTTTGGTAAATAACATGGCACAAGGCCAGCAATCATTCGTGTCAGGAGATACCGTCAAATAAAAACGCTGGGAACTTATGTTACAACTAATATATAGAAGATTGGAATATTTATGAACCCATCAGAAAGTGCTAGTCACTTCGTCTTCCGTTCACGAGTTTTCCTACAGCCGGGTAGTTGATTCTCGACACAGTGCTTCCACTTCAAGTTCGACCCCGCCCAGGTCCTGACCCTTTTTCAGTCCTAGTTTCGACTACATTTACCAGTTATCTTTGAACAGTTTAGTCTCGGAAATCGCAAGTGTTCCAAGATTGTGGATCGTTTTTCTAATTAGCAGTTTTGTCATCGAAAACCAAAAAATCGGTGCAAAACAATTTTTGAAATAACAGCGGCCTCATTATAAACGTACATTTCGCTCCACTGAATGTAAAATTTAGCCAACTGTCGACAGGATCCCTTGGTAAATGCAAATTCCATCACTGCCAGCCCACTTTCCTGCAACCTATCAACGTAAAAAACGTCTCTAAAATCCAAAATCAATTTACAGGGAAAGATTCCGCTAACTTCAGCCACAGCTTCAACATTCTTTCATCGTTTTTGTACCTGGAAAGCACACAAAAATGTGGTGCAGATCTAAATATTGTGAATTTTTCCATTGCAAAAGCGTCCAAACCACGTACTTTATAGAGCATAGGATAGAATAGTCGTTGTTTTCCGCCTGGGAAGTGCTCTTCAAACCACACCACATAGTCCCACATCTCAGCCAGGGGGTCAGCGGTCTGCACCTGGTTTGCAGATTCCAAAGCCAACCGAAACCTTTCTTCCGCATCTTCGGCTGTGAATTTGTTGGTGTGGCTGGATACTTCATTTAGTGTGTCGCCTGAACATTTATATATGCATATGCAGAGACTTTTCGGCGCTACTGGCTTAACCTCCACCCCCCAAAACAGCTACTTTCTTATACCCCCCCCCCAATCCTCGGACCTACTGTCTTATACCCCCCCCCAAAAATCAAGTTTTTT
Source organism: Ditylenchus dipsaci (assembly GCA_004194705.1). Classification (NCBI taxonomy): domain Eukaryota; kingdom Metazoa; phylum Nematoda; class Chromadorea; order Rhabditida; family Anguinidae; genus Ditylenchus; species Ditylenchus dipsaci. The sequence continues at coordinate 217,070 of SADC01000803.1, read as the reverse complement.
CAGAGTGTCTGAAAATCATTTTTAAGTAATAATTTTGTCGTAAAAAGGCTAGAAAAGCAATTTAAAGGGGATTATGGGCTGTATTGGGAGGAGAAGGGACAAAACAGGAGCCACTTCTGTAGTGGCTAATAGCCACTACAGAAGTATAGCTATAGCTATAGCCACTGGCTATAAGTACCAAAGAGTATTAATTCTCTAAGCAGTAAAGGCGCTTTCAAAACCCAGCCACTTGTGGTGCACGTAAAAGTATAAGTATATAAGCCAGTAGGGTCGACTTTTCTCTATAATTTCTTGACTAACCTCTTCTGCCTCCACGCTAAATAAACTAACTATTTAATCTGGTCTTTGCTGTATAATTAATTTGACTCTACAGTTGGGTCCTCGATAAGACGTAATCTGCCATAATTCTGACTTTCAACTGTGTCGACATTCATTAATATGTTATAGTTTCTTTCTTCGGTCTTGTTCATAATCATGGGTGATATTAGACCGAAAAACAGGATTCTCACTCCCGGAGAGGCTCGAAGCTATTTTTCGAGTGCTTGTTTGTCAAGATCTCATTTCAGTTCGTTGCTCAACAATCGTCTTAATTGAAGGTATTGTCGATGCTCAATGAATATTCAAGTCCCTTAACCATCGGAGTGTTAAAAGACCAAAAGATAACTGCTATAAGATTACAAAGTGTCAGACCTAGCTTGGAATGTAGCTTAAAGGGCCTGACCTCTTCCTAATCGGTGGTCCCCCGCCAATTCAAAAATTTTTCCCTTGATCATTGGACTTCTGTACGGATTTTTCCGCTAGGTTTCTAACAAAACTAAGCCTAAAATTTGATTTCAGGCCTAGTTTTGTTAGAAACGTGGCGGAAAAATCCGTACAGAAGTCCAATGATCAAGGGAAAATTTTTGAATTGGCGGGGACCACCGAGTAAGAAGAGGTCAGGCCTTTAAAGGATGTGGGCAACTTGTGTGACATAAAATTTCGTTGATGCATGGTGAAGTGGATAGGCGTTGGTGTTCGTTGGCCACAAATAATTCACAGGTCCGATCGCACCAAGGTGAACTTCAGTTGTTTTTGCTTGTTTGACTGATATTAGGCGTAATTCGACTTTTCGACGACAGTTTCGAAATCAGCGACCCCAATGGTTATGGTTATATATTCCGCCACATATATTCCGCCACATGCATGATTTATGTCTCAGGTACATGGGTATGCGCATCTTAAACGCCTATTTTGCCTAGAATGATGTCCTGAGTTCATTAGTGAAGATCAAAAGCAGTTTTCTGTCGCCAAATTTTCATAGTGTACCCAAGCCGTCTAGCTGGACATCCACATGGAGGAGGGAGGACTACCTCAGTTTCTAAGGTATTGTTGATAAATTCATGCCAGGTTTGCATAAGTTCAAACCAGATTCTACCAAAATTGTGATTTTATCCACCTCAGCCCCAATAATTGGACCAGGTACCTCCTGGTCGGGTAAATATCCATTTGATGGTCTAAAAATTAAAATTTAATAAAAATTAATAGCTAACCCTTGAACCTCAAAGTTGTATAGAGAGTCGGGTTTGTTAGTACCGAAATTGAGATTTCCCCTATCCAGATCGAAAAACCTCGTGTAGGTATCCCTCGCTTAGGTAGTTATCTACCCGGATGGCCTAAAAAAAAGTCCAAATCAAAAACAAACCACTGTTCCTACCCTAAAATTTCCAAAACCGAAAGTTATGCCTACGCCTATACTCTGCCTTTCACTATGTCACTTATAGCTATGTCTATGACTCTACGCCCATGAATTTTGAAACACTGCTGCAAATCATGGATGGCGAAAACGGCAAAATTTCGTTTTTTTTTGCTATAGAACGTTATATATGCTGGCGGAATATATGTTGGCGGAATATATGCGGCGGAATATATAACCATAACCACCCCATTTACCCTACAATTATGTCAAACAACTCGAAAAACTAGAGTGCACCCAAGCGGGGTCGAACCTGCGAACCTTATTAGGCCAAAAACATAAACGCTTATCCACTTCATGCATCAAAGAAATTTCTAGCCACAGCATAGCCAAGTTGCCGCTCCCTTCATAGCTTCTTCACGTTGTTAGAGTTAGTGTTCGGGATTTTGGTTACGTGAACACCTCTGATCCTAACTTTAACTCTAACTCGAACTCAAACTCTAATTCGAGGGTGTTCATGTACCTCGAGTTAGAGTTAGAGTTCGGGATTTTGGTTACGTGAACACCTCTGATCCTAACTTTAACTCTAACTCGAACTCAAACTCTAAGTCGAGGGTGTTCATGTACCTCGAGTTAGAGTTAGAGTTCGGGATTTTGGTTACGTGAACACCTCTGATCCTAACTTTAACTCTAACTCGAACTCAAACTCTAACTCTAACTCGAGGGTGTTCATGTACCTCGAGTTAGAGTTAGAGTTCGAGGTTATATTTGAAGGTGTTGATGCGTATAACTTGGATTCCCTTGTAGCAAATCCCCAAAAAACTATTTTTTTATTATTATAACTTTCAGTGGCTTTAGACGGCTTTCGGGTAAGATTCTGAGCTATCTGAGCTATATACATGAACATTTTCAAGCTCGATCTCGAACTCTAACTCGATGTACGTGAACACCATTGAGCTACAGTTAGAGTTCGACATTTTTGAGCACATGAACACCTCTTACACGGACTGACCTACGACCGGATACAAATTATGACCGGATACCACGACCGGATACAGTTTTTCTGTAAAAGTTGAAAAAAGTGTGTTTAAACCACACGTTTGAGTCCGTCCTAACGTGCGCTGGCCTACCCTGAGCCTAAGCCTAAGTGCGTGAAAATTCGAAAAATTGAAAAAAGTTCAAAAAAGTCAGGGGGACCAAGGTAAAATTTGGCACTGTATCCGGTCGTGGTATCTGGTCATAATTTGTATCCAATTGTGGTTTTACCCTTACACGGACTCGAACTCTAACAACGTGAACAAGCCATTAAGGGAGTATAGCCTAATCGGTATTCGACCGTAAATGGTTTCTGCTTGACCAAGACAACCTGGTGCGATGCCATTTATTTCGCAATCTTTCTCAAAGATTATTTTGAAAAATAAAAATAGCATACCAAAGGTCTCAAATTTTCGACGTTTTCAAACCAGTCTTCACTCATTCTATGACCTAAAATACTCGGTTGGACAATTTATTTTCAGTTACTATATGTTAAAATAATCCTTTTGTATTTCCGTTAAAATTTTTTGAATTAAAAACGTAGCGGCAAAATGAATATTTCGTTGCAAGACAAACAGCTCTCTTTTTATTGATCTTTTTGAAGAAAATTGAAGCTCGAATCCGGACTAAATCTGTAATTTACATTCAACGGATGCTATAAAAATTAGGAGGCATGATCACCGACAGTGCTTACATTGAGATCATGAAGAATTGCTCTAAATGGAATGGGTAATTTAGTTGTTGGAAGTGGATTTTGTGCCTTTGACAAATATACCACCATTTTAGACGTATTCTAAATAGAAGGCAAAGGTCTGAGACCAATGTTTTTGACCAGCAAACAGGTAAATAACTTCTTCATATTGTTAAAAATGTTTTGGATTTGTATTTTTAGGCACGGTCCAAAGACCAACTGAATATCTGCATAGAAACTACACTGAAAGGACTTTGCCCAAAAATCCATGCAGGTCAATTTTTTGTGAAAAAAGGTTTTTCAACCGAAGTCAAAATTAGGACATTTAAAGGCTAATGAAAAAAATTCTTACGCTTTTTCAGGAATAAGTTTTTTGGATCCGATTGATGAAATAGTGTCGAAAATGGAATTTTTGTATAGTCTTCCCTGTGGTCGAGGTTTTGCGAAACTAGAGTTTCAGATCTTGCTGGCCAAAATAAAAGGGGAATCGAGCAAAAACAGTATTTTAGAACCAGCCGAAAAGAAATGGTTCACAAAACCCTCTTCCAAAACCTTTATAATTAATTTTTTCAAAGTTTGTACTGTTTTTTTTTTCAGATTGTTTGCTATCCACCGAGTAGATGGGTCAAATCGCCAGAGATCTCCTCAGATGCCATTGAAATGAAGTATATGTTGCAGGAGTAAGTACACATTAAATAATTTCTAGACTATAAATAATTATTTGCAATTTAGTCCTGCTCTCAACGACGCCATCCTAGCAATCTCCAATCCTAATGGAAATAATGTAATCAGTTCCAACGACTATCTGAACTCCGACATCAATCAGGGCACTCCTATGCGTTCATTTACTAACAAATATGTAAGTAATAAGAGAATGCCCGTTGTCCATGGAATTTTTTGACAGTCTGGTATTTACAAAAAATATTTTATAATACAAATTTCTTGAGTACTCTCCCAGGTATAAGTAATAAAAAGTTCTTGTCCTTCAATTACATGGTAGCTCAGTGCCAAAGCAGTGGTGGTCTGTGACAGACGGTTGTCGGTTCGCTTCCCACTGAAAACATCCTTTTTTTTTACTTTTAACAAATTATGTCGGGTTTATTCTCGTTCAGGTTTCACTGGAATTCGCCTTTCAAAATATTCCCGTCGGGCGACGAGCATACCCTTTTAAAATTTTTAATGCTCAAACTTTTTCTAATTTTCCTAGTTTAGGCAGAAATTTTAGAAAAAGTAGAAATAATGAATAGACTGAAAAGAAAAGTAGAAAATACTGTTCAGGAGACTAGTGAACTAGACAATTTGATGTATGATGATGAAGAACCAGAAAATGACCCCTCGGACCATGAGGACGACTGGGGAGCCAAGCAAAAGCGGCGCAAAAAGGCCAATCTGGGTGCAGCCAGTAATCTGCCTCACAAAACTGGCAGAGGAAGGTCAATGAACACTGGGATGAATGGGGCCGGTAGCTCGTCGCTGGCCAATTCTTCGTCTGCTACCCTTCTGGTGGTAATGCTGCAGCTGCAGATCTACCTCGTCCCTTCATTTGCCAAGGTCGGTTTGACCATTTAAAGCTCTAGATGTTGAAGAATAATCTGTAGTTGTAAAATTACAAATTTTGGATTTTGGATTCAATAAAAATTGCCAACGAAAACCATGATACCCGTATCACGGGCATTTAATAAATTTGATTAAGGGATTGTACCACTTTTTGTGGTAATATCGCCTCACTGGCCCAGTTTCACTAGGACGTCATACATGCTCTACAAGAATATGCAATAAAAAATTCCGCGATACGGTCTTCAAAATCACACCCCGATAGGGTTCCTTATCAGACAAGTAACCCCTTGTTTTTTAGCTCATTTAATTTTCTAGAGCATGAAGGGTAGCTTGTCTGAGAGTAGTTTACAAAAAATGGGCCAAAAACACAGGGCCGAAAATACGGTTTTAAAACTAGTATGGTCAGATTAACGGTAAAACTAATTTGTGGGTATTTTCAGTGTGTGGAGCAAAGTACAAGAGCAGACCAGGGCTAACCTATCATCGAATTCATGTTCACGGAGCAGAATCTACTCAATCACCCAAAAGTCCGAGTACGCCTATTTCATAATGCTTTTTGTTGATTCATTCTCTCAAATTTGTCTACATCTAACCACAACTTAATTTATTCTTTATCAATTTTTTCATTACAAAAAACTGGTTTTTTTAACAATTTTTGATATTTCAAACAATTTTTTCAAAAACATTGTCAAAGTATCAATATATACTATTATAATTATAATATATTACTTTTGGCAACTTTTTCAACAAAAAAAATTAAAATTTTAGCGAACAATACTGAATAACTTTTTCAGATTCTCATTTTTATTGGATTTTTTTTGATTTGAGAGTTCTACTTGTCCCCAAATCTTCTATATTAGAAGTTTTTGCAATCTCGGGTGAATCAGTAGGTATCGTCACTAGCATACTGAAAGGTTAGCATCAGGAGCATATTTTTAACCGATCAACTTTTTGGTTCTGTTTGCAAAAAAATCAAAACTTTCTGTAAACTCGAAATTTGTAATCAATTTTATTATTATTTGTTCTTTTCGTAATATACAGCCTGAAAGTTTGTTCATCAGCTGGGCCCCATTATTTTTTGACCCAATTTTAAAGTTTTTTTTACCAATTCTGTCTGCAATTTTCCCCAATTTTGTCAGTAATTTTTGTAAATGGCTACTTTTTTGAAGAAAAAAAAAAGACCTCAGAGTCTGTATGCAAAGTCACCCTATATTAAAATTACGGTGTTCCGAAATAGAGAGTCGCGGGATTTTTTCTTTAGTTACCCCTGATCTGTGATCTGCCAAATTTAAATAGCTAACAGTTCTACAATATGTCTATTCATTCAGATTTATAGATATTCTATTGTTTTGGTGCATAAAAGTTAGCCTCTATAAGCAGTCCATCTATCCATTTGCACACACCAAACACAAACACAACAACAACCACAAAACAGATGATCCAAGATAATACTGCCTTATTGTGCTGATATTTTGTTTGCTTGTTTGTTGGTGATGAGAAATGACAGATTGCTTATGTAAGGCTAACCAGCATGTATCAAATATTCTATGTTTATTGTCTTTTTTATTCACTTACTCTTTTGTGAGATTAGTTGCTGGTTAGCGCCTATGCAAGCAATTTTCCATTACAACGCATTTCGTCTAACAGGCCACCTTGCCAAATGTGACAAAATGTTGCTCTTTTATAATGCCACAAAAGAATACGAAAGGTGTCAATAAAAATGAGAAAAGGAAATGATTTAAAATCCATCAAGTTAAGAACTTGATGAACGAGATCATCTCGAAACCCATTAAAATGGCAAGACTTTTCGAACAACCTAATAAATTTTGTCACTTTTGGTGGGCGGCGGGATAATTTACGGTATCCCTCCAAAGTTTAATGTTCTTTTAGTAATATCGCCAAGCGTGGATGTGTCCAACTACTGTGACTTCTGTTTGGGCGGCAAGAGCAAAAATGCCAAAGGAAAGACAGAAGAACTGGTCAGTTGTCATGACTGTGGTAGATCAGGTATGTGATTAGCGACGAGACTTGTGGATAACAACCCTGCTGTTCGGTTACAATCTTTTTCAAGCATGAGTCAAAGATTTTTCTAGATAGGTTGCGACTACAGCAGACTTGGTTCTACTAGAAGTGGAAATTAGCCGGGGAAAATCTAATTGGGTAATAAGTCGGCTAATTACCAGTCCGAAATATTATTTTCGGACTAAATTTTGGCAAATTATCCGGTTGAAAATATTTATTTACAAGTGACAAAATACGCAAAAAACCCTTCGGAGGCACAGGGGCTTTGTAGCTTGGGGTAGAGATACGCATACACACATACCTGAGACAAAAATCACTCGAAATTGAAAGTGCATAAAAACACATGCAGACCAGAGTTTCTACATGCGGTAGGTCGCAGAAAGTAAAAACCTGTTCAAACTATATCATTTTTATATTCATTTGACTTAAAAAAGGCTTAAATTGATGAAAATACTCTAAAATGACCATCTTGGTCTGAGGAGCGGGAGGCCCTTTTCAGCAAACTTAAATTTTTTTTAATTATATCTTATCGTATTGAGCAGAAAAAATGAGTTCGGGAAGTGGTTTTGGGTCACTTTTCGAAAAAAATCCGAGTATGGTATATATATATATAATAAAAGTACCAAAAAGTTCTATTATAAAAACCGCAATGGCCCAAAACCCACAAAACTCAGATTATGAAACCTGTTATAAAGAGTTCTTCACATCAGCTTCATCCAAAGAAGGACTTCAAGCCGACAGTTGACATTGTGCTTTAAAGGAGACTTAATGGGAATCTTGAGCCAGATTGTCAAAAAAAACAAAAAGTGACTGCTTTGCGCAGTCGATATAAAATTTTATAAATATCGAATAAATAGAATCGGACATTCAGGCCACCCAACCTGCTTGAATTTCACTCAGAACATGGTGCTATCGACCAAAAAGCATGGATGGCAGTGTATTGAGTGCAAATCTTGTGCCGTGAGTTTTAGAAAAATAATAAGGCTATTATTTGATAGGGGTATATATTAAAGTAGGGCCAAATTTGTAAAAATAAAACAAATTAAGATTTGCGGGACCTCAGAAAACGACGACAAACTGCTGTTTTGTGATGATTGTGAGTGGCGTAAAGCTGAATTTTAGTCACTATAACCACATACTTCAGGTGACCGGGGATTCCATTTGTACTGCCTCACGTAAGTTTGCACTTTAGCCTTTATTTACTTCGATGCTTTCCAAAAAAACTCTTTACGATCTGTCCTGAAGTTATTGTCAAGAGCATTATTGGCTGAAAGATTTTCTTACAGGAAACCCCTTTATTCTCTTGTGCTTATCAAATTCTTAACTTTTTTTCCCGAAAAGCTTGGGGGATTATTAACGAGTAGCGTCCACATTTTTATATTTTTCAAGTCTATAACTAATTTAGTTTGCTAAAACCCTGAAAAATGCCACGAAAAAACTGAAATGTGCCACGAAAAAACTTCAACCTTAAATTTGACAAAGTTTTTGTTTTGATTTTTTGACATTTTTTTTATCGTGTAGCCCTGGATCTCAGCTTTCTAATGAGCTATCAGACTCCACTGAATCATTTAAAAAAGGATAGAATTCAGGGGTTTGATTGAAGTAACTTTTTTGTTTTTGTTACTTCATTAAAACCCTCGAATATCTACTTTTTTAAATAATTCGGTGGAGTTTGATAGCTTGTTGGAAAGCTGAGATTCTAGGCTACACAATATCATAAAATTTTTTGAAAAATCAACTCAAAATATCAATTTAATATCAATTTCGATTTTTCGTGTCATATTTCAGGTTTTTAGCAAACCAAATCAATTTATGCCATTTTTCAATAGAGTTAGATTCAGTCGAGTTTCTTGAGATAGTTTGGTTTTTAAAACCGATTTTTTTAAAAAATTTTTAGTAGCTTGACCTCATTTTTGGTTAATTTTTGTCGTAAATAAACTGTTATTTTGCTAAACCCGGTTTTCGGTTTTTTCGAAACAAGTTTTCGATTTCGGTTTATTTGCAAAAAAAAACCCGGTTCTAGGTTAGCCGACCGAATCCAACCCTATTTTTTCAAAAGAAAAACTCATAAATTGGAAACCCATAAGAGAATAAAATGGTTTTTTGAATAAAACTTCTTCAGCCAATTCGAATTTTTTCATTCAAACCAGTAAAGTAAGCAGCAAAAACTAGAGTATTTTAACACAAAAAGCCATTTCAAAGCCATTTCCAAATCTTACGTTCTCGAAGTAGCTGACGACAGGACAGGTGTAAAGGTGCATCAGGAATTTTTTCTTCTTCGATCATTCAAATCAAATGCGGGCAGTATAATTTTTTAAAATTAATTTACATCAATTATTTTTGGCGCTAGTTGTTTTTTCGAATATAAAAGATCGGGTGCACCATTTATTGTCCTTCGATAACTGGAACTATTGCAAATTCGAACTTCGTAAATTCGAATAAAAAAAAACTTGAACAATGTACTATTGCGACTTTTATCAATTGGGATTTGAAAATTGGCGCAATGCGAAACTCGTCCAAAAGCAACTTGATTTTTCAACAACTGGGCCAAATAGCAATTTGAATTTTTATCAATTGGGCCAAAGTCACCGTTCTAGTGTTGAAGATTCCCCCGAACTTTCATTTTCATCGATTCACCTATTTAATCACTGAAGGAAAGCCTTAATTCCATTAGTCATTAGCGTGCAATAGCCAATGATATGTTTAAACTTGACCATGTTAAACTTGACCAGGTCCAACTACTTCCAAGTGTCTGACTAGGCACCTAAGTGGTTTGCCTCTCGTTGGGTTGATTTTTAGGTTAACAAACTCAGCCACCCTGGCTTCAACATATTCTCCAAGCGGTCTACTTAATCACTTTGGGGTTTATCTGTGCTGTCAAACACCACTTGGATACCATCTCCTGAGTACTTGTTGGTATAGGCTCGTTTGAAGCTGTTCGAGCTGAATTGAAGTAGTTTAGGGTGGTTTGCATGGTATGAGTATTCTGCACAGTTGATAAAAAAAATACGAATTAGTATTTGACCCAGTTGTTGAAAAATAAAGTTGCTTTTGGCCCAGTTATGGCATTGTGCCAATTATCTTTATTCGGATTAATAAAGTTTGAATTCGCAAAAATCTCAGTTGTCAAAGGACAACAAAGGGTACACCCTAATGGCTTGTTCACGTTGTTAGAGTCCGTGTAAGAGGTGTTCATGTACTCAAAAATGTGGAACTCTAACTGTAACTCAATGGTGTTCACGTACATCGAGTTAGAGTTCGAGATTGAGCTTGAAAATGTTCATGTATATAGCTCAGATAGCTCAGAATCTCACTCCAAAGCCGTCTAAAGCCACTAAAAGTTAGTTTTTGGGGGTTTGCTAAAAGAAAACCCAAGTTATGTGCATCAAAACCTTCAAATATAACCTCGAACTCTAACTCTAACTCGAGGTACATGAACACTCTCGAGTTAGAGTTAGGATCAGAGGTGTTCACGTAACCAAACCCCGAACTCTAACTCTAACAACGTGAACAAGCCATAAAAGATTAGCCATAGCATTTTTGGTCACAGAAAGTGCACCAGCACTGATTTTTAAATTTGGATGCTTGTAATTTTTTCACATTTAGACCGCCATTAAACAGTCCTCCAGACACCGACTGGTCATGTGATCTGTGTCAAACCGAGTTTGGAAGCAAAGCTAGTTTCCATGGAAAACTTCAAGTAGTCAGCACTTAGCCTTAACTGCGCTCCAATCACTGAAACAAACAGGCAGATAATAATTTTTGGAAATATCATATCACTCTGCAGCAATATAATTCTCATTGCTCATTATTCTCAAGTCTAGCTTTATCTTTGCTCATTTTCACAATCATACTGTATTTACTTTTTTCACATGCTTTAAATAGATAAACCACAGTCTTACCTGTTATCTAACACGTCTTCGTACTAATTACCACATTTTCAGACTTTAAAAAAATACTTGAGACGTACAAAAAGCAAAATAAATGAGGTAATTTTAAATAAAATTAAGTTCATTAATCATTTCAAGGCGTCTCTTTTTTCTTTATGCAATCATTTGTATATATTTAACAAAAACCTTTGTCTCTAAAAAATAACTCCAAATCAGATGGTTTGCTATTTCTGTTCTATTATTGTCACCAATATGAGCACCAAAAACAAAAGCAACAATAACATGTATTGCCGAAGATATGTGCCTCATTAAAATCTTCTAGTTCCTCATCCCTCCTTTATTCATTCTATATCCATCCATTCAACATATCCAATGCTAGTAGTATTAACAACAACAAAAAAAGCTCCAAAATTTCTTATTGACTTTACATAATATAATTTGCAGAACAAGCTAAACCAAAATCTCCACCACCAGCACTAATTTATTAATACTACTTGCACTAGAGCAATAACTTAAAACATTAAATGGTTACCGCTTAATCCATCCATTAATATACAGGGTGTTTTAAAACATGTAAATGTTTAAATAAATTTTGGCTGGGGCTTCATAAGACTGGTGAAAACTAAATATTGAATTCTCTCTAGTAGACGCGCCGACCTGTCTATTTTTCAAGATCCCTCTCAAGAGGCCCGTCTATTAGAGAGATCCCTTCTAATAGAGAGGGCCCGTCTATTTTAAACCTCACCCTGAGACGGGCAGTTTATTAGGAGAATACGTTATATTAATTGGACAATACTTTGAAAAACTGTTAGTTTTGTAATTCCATCAATTTTTATGACAGTAATGAAAGAAACAAGAAGGCGATCTGATTCTTATTCCACGACTGGAAGCATTTCGAGCAGTGTTTTACAGTAAAACTTTTTCTTTCTTCTTTTCTTTGATTTCCGTGAAAATTCCAAGTGTAAATTTTTTGAAGATACCAACCTCTTCCTTGGGAGTCAAATCCTCCATTTTTTGCGAAAAGAACTTCGCTTAGCTGCATTTTTGTTTGGCTGAGCCTCTGGCTCAGCCACGAAATGGGCGGGGCAGTGCTTTTCGAAAAACAAAGATGTTGAACATAGTTTTGTTAGCTGGGCCTACCGCATAAATAACTCTGCTACGCATACATTTTCATGCATCCAGAGTCACTTTCGAGTGATTGGTGTCTAAGGTATGTGGGTGTGTGCATCTCAACCCCAAGCAACCAAGCCCCCTGCGCCCCGAAGAGTGAAACCTCAAAAGGTTTCGGGTTCGAGGCAAAACAGGGTCTCGAAAATTTCGAGGCGCGTGTGAGGAATCGCCTCAAAAAATAAGAAGCTTCGACAACCATATCTTAGAATCAAAGTTCAAAATAAAAGTTCACCATCATAAAAAAGCAAAGCACGGGAGTGCAAAAATCACTTCGACTTTTGTGTGTGGAACACCCTGTAGGCCCAAAGAGTTTGGTTTCAGATTGCTTCTAGCAGCAGAAGGTAAAATGGCCAAGGCAGCAGTGGCAGCAATGGCAAAAGAGCAGCATTGGGGCACTTTAATTGAGCTTGCAGGAGCCTAATAAAAGAATTTCTTTCTTTATTTACTTATTCACCAGCAGCAGCAGCAGCCTTATAAAGAAGGAGGAGGAAGCGGAAATGCTGAATTGGGAGCAGTAGAGATGCAGCATTTTAAATCACATTTGTGCCTCTCCCCCCACCACCCTGATTTACATTTTTCCCCTGGCTTGTCCCAAAAAAACTTTTTTGTTTGAATGTTGACTATATATGGGTGCCGCAGTTCTGGCTATAAAGCGGTCATCTTCAATTGCAATTGGATTAGCTTGTGGAGTTGTTGATTTTGGCTACTTGATTGACCAATGCAGATAAAAGATTAGGCGGACAATTGGTTTGGAGTAGCTGTTTCCGTTCAATTTGCTGGATTTGAGAATGTTTTGAGCGTTTCATTGGGATGGGTGTGAGGAAGGAAGTAGTTGACTGTGGGAAATTTATCAATTGTTTTAATGATGAGCCATAGATAGTATATAAGGCACTGCGATTAGATTGAATGTTTAGCAATTTCGGGTTGACTGAGAGTTTCAGCCATAAATTTTGTAATAGTTAGGTCAAAGTTGTCTCTTTCTTTTTGTTAAAATTTTACTTTTCCGCATAAAATTCAAAGAACTAGTTTCCTGCCCATTAGTTCGTGCCCATCAGTCCCCCATTCATTTTTGTTATGCAAACGCAAAACATATGTGCCTTGCACTCACAGGAATTGAAAGATTTACAATTTTCCAAACTATTGCCTAATTGATATACCGTATACCGTATATTCTCTATTAATCCCCCACTTTCTAATAAACCCCATTCTCTAATAATCCCCCACTCCCGAGGGTGGTTGAAAAATAATCCCCCACTCTCTAATAATCCCCCACCCCTTAAAATCGTCTTTTTGGTCAACATTTATATTAGACACCAAAATTTAATGAAAATCTCAAACAAACATAAAATATCCATCTTCATTTAATTGCACCAAAGTTTCTTCAGTTCTTTACGGTTGCCCTTCTTCTTCTAGTTTGTCTTCTTCGAGCCTATCTTCTTCAAAATCTTTGCGACCGTCCCTTGCCATGTTTTGAGCCCTGATGTCGCGGAGCATGTCGAGTCCCTTGGTGCCGATTGATCCTGTTGGCTTAGGCCGACTCTCAAATCAGCCAAACAAAAAATGTTGTGTGTGTAATTGATAGCCAGTTAGCAACAAGAAATCAATTAGGCCAAGATTGTACTGCTAAATTATGCTCTCACTGAACACAAAAATCGCGTTAGTTGTAGTGCGCTGAAGCATCCACATAATCACTGATTTAAGCTGCCTAATTTATTCTTGCAACTAATGAATCCTTTTTACTGGCGAGTATTGTTGTGAGTAGTATCATCGTAATCACCAAATCAGTACTAGGCTTGCGACGCTTGGAATATTGTGCTTTGATTTTTTAAGCGTGGTTTTCACCTTCTCTTTTAATTATTTGTGATGCAATTTTTATAAAGTTTCGAGCTAAATAGTGTGAAAACCAGCGAAATAAAGATTTAATCTATTATCAATTGCTGCAAATTTCGCTGTGACCGATGAAAAAATGTTGTTTGACCATTAGTTCGATATTAGTTTACAGGTCGGCCTTCATATTCACGCAGCTGGAACTCCTGAGAATCGCTCATTTTAACAGGGATTTGATTAGACAAGAAAAAAAGCTCATTGAAAAATGATTTGCAGCATAAATAAAAATAACTACCGCATTTCTTCTATTTTACCGACATGTCGGTTTATATTTCAACCCTTCGAAAATCGTGAAAATTTTGGGTCGATCTGAACGTTTTCGGGTGAAAATCCAAAATCAAAAAAGCGGAATCGATAGAGCTCGTGGGAGCTAAGAAAACGCAATAAACAGGGATGTAAATTTTTTCTTTGGACTGAGATACGGACCCTCAAAGTAGGGGTGTCGGCTTATGAGAATAAATACGATAGGCGAAAATTCGGACAGACACGCATAATGTGCATTTTTTCGTGTTGGGACTACTGAAAATTCAAACGAAATTTACGTTGAAAAATAATCCCCCACTCTGTAATAATCCCCCACCCCTGAAGAGGGGTTGAAAAATAATCCCCATGGGGGATTAATAGAGAATATACGGTAGCTTCTAATAAGGCCCCATGGGCCTTATTAGAAGATTTCCGGAAATTTTTCACTTGTGGCATTGTGTTTTTAACCATGAAACCCCAACATTCTTGGCGTCATGACCACTCAAAAAAAAAAGCCCTGTTCCTTAGCTACATTTTGAGTGGTCATACGCCTAGAAATGTTGAATTTTTCGTAGCTTAAAACACAATGGCACAAGTTATTTTAGGGGGTCACGTCTTCTAATAAGGCTTCATGGGGCCTTATTAGAAGATATACGGTATACCTTATTTCCAGTAATTAAATCACCCCTGAAGGGAGGTTGAAAAATAAACACACTGGTGCTTTAATTAGGGAAAATACGGTATATTAACATCTGTACCCACCAGTTCATCAAAAACTTTAAAAGTTGAAAGTTATATAATTGTATTGTGGTTCCATCGGTCATAAAATCAGATTTTAATTGACTAAAAATTTGGTTTTGTGAAACATTGTACTGTTTGTTGTTTCAAAAAAGCAGGTGAAGTGCTGCGACCTTTGCGCTTGCTGTGTGCTACAGTCCTGCAAACCTGAAAAATAAAGTATAGATTTTTTTGAAAAAAATATTTTTTGCAAAAAAAAAGTATTTTTCGCAGCAGAAAAAGCTTTGTCCATTTTTTTGTTTCAGTAAAAAATTAAACCAATCGTGTAGTTGTGATCTATCTACAAAAAACAACTTTGGAAATTATTGATGGAAATTATTGAAATTATTATTTGGAAATTATTGATTGGTTGCCTTAGGTTTTAGCATCCCAGGGAGCAAACCAATATTGTGAATTAGGCTGTATTAGTTAATACTGGTTTGGCTGATTATTAGAAACTTTGCGGTATTAAAGCTAAGTGATAAATTTTCGATCCCATAAAGAGCGAAAAAATTTTAAAATTTGATTAAACGGACGGTAACATTAATATGTACGGTGTATAAACACCTGCGATAAGAAAACAAAATATGTAAAAAAGTGTATGCGAGTAGCAGTCGATGTCAAAAAGTAGCCTTACAAGTCCGCCCCCCCTTTAAGAACCGGACTAGTCAATAAAATAATTTGCAAAAACAAAAGTTTGAATCGGGCAAGCCACCTGAGGCTTCAAGGGAGGAGGTCGTTAATTTGAAAAACTGAAGTTTTATATTTGTAAAACCGTTGTTATGCATCACTTATCATGCTTTTCTTTATAATTGGAGCTGAGAAAATATATACTATTTACCTCTTTGCTAGGATGCACCCAATTAACGACTTTGAACTAGAACTTGCGTGCTTATGTATTAGACTAACATCTCAGGCTTCAAAAATTGCAGGATTGTTTGCAGCTGCAGTAATAGCTCATTATTATGATGACTGGTTTAGATAAAATGAAGAGCTATTTATTTTGAGCCAATTGCCCTAGCAGCATTGCCGAGATGCATCCCTCAAGCCAACAGCAGCAGCCAAGCCAGCTCCCTCGTTACCGCATCCGAGCAACACAAGGTGGGAAAGTGCAAATCAAGTTACAGACAGGTAAATTGACTTGTTTGTGTGCTGGCTGCCCTAAGTGGTTGTCTCAAGCAGCTGGATTTATTATTGTACGCCACAAAATCAATTGACTTTTTACTTTTCCACCGCGAAAACTGACGGGGTTTCTCAATGAATTGAGACTTTTATTGGCATAGCCCAGTGTTGATTTTGCAGCACTATTTCACTGCTCCAGGGTCGGCAAAGTATCTGCACTGTGCTAGAAAGGCGGAAAAAATACTAGAGAGGATGTACCCTCTCTGGTATGATACAGTATGTGGTCGGTGGAGGGTTGAGAAATGGCCTTGTCCAAATCACGAAAAAATTATTGACAGGTTGCGAAAAGATTTCATATACGATTCTTAAATGCTATCTTACGATGCGGTTCACTGAATTTTTCAAAATTATTTTGTGAAACCCATCATAGATAACATTAAAGACTAATATATATATAACTAGGGCTCAAATTGTTTTACCCCGTCAAATTATTCTTTTACCCCGTCAAATCGTAAAAATGTGTTTTCATCTCCAAAAGTTTTTAATTTTTTTCAACATTTTCACATCAAAATGTAGCCCTGGATCTCGGCTTTCTAAAAAGCTATTGACTGAATTTCTGAGATTTCAAGAAGTCAGAGAAAAAGTTTTCGTATGGAGAAAATTTTCAAAAAAATTGGTTCATACGAAAACTTTTTTTCTTCAACTTTTTGAAATCTCAGAAATTCAGCCGATAGCTTGTTAGAAAGCCGAGATCCAGGGCTACATTTTGATGTAAAATTTGAAAAAATTCGAGAAAAAAGTTAAAAAATACCCAAGAGAAAATATTGTTACGATTTGACGGGGTAAAAGAATAATTTGACGGGGGAAAGTACTTACAAACTATAACTAGAAACGCGATGGCCGCATTCGCGGCCTGTGCAAATACTGAAAGGGGGAGTACATTTTATAGTCCGAATGGTTCGAATACCACTACAAGCACGACATACTTTTTTGAGTATTTTTCGATTGTTTTTTCTTCATTCCTATTTATTACTTTTTTAAATTAATTATACTGAAGCATCAAAACATCGAAATTAGTAGCTAGGTGATAGAGCACAAAAAATAACAGATAAACTCCGCTTTTCGCTGGTAGATGTTTTGCAATTAGAAAACTTGCTGATTTATTCGAACATTTTTACAAGTACAAGCTTCATCGCTTCCCTACAAATATATGTATATTGCTGCCTGATATAGATCCTCAGCTACAGTGGACCATCCTCTATTGCAAGGAATCTCTTAGAACTTTGTTTGCTAATTCTCGAAATTATATATGATATTAAAATAGAACACATGGATAGGATATGGTACAGTCAACCCTTGGTATAGCGGCTCTTTATTTGCTTTTTTTGTGCTCTACCACCTGGCTACTAATTTCGATCTTTTGATATTACAGTACAGTCAAACCTCTTTAACCCGAGACCTTCATAACCCGATACCTTCAGCCCGGTTTGGTCGGCCAGCAGAGAAATAAGGCAAAGTGACGCCCCTTTAACCCGACACCTCGATAACCCGACACCCCTTTTCAACTTCTATCAAAAAAATTAGAAGTTCTGTCAAAAGTTATTGTGTATTGACCGTCTCGAATGGTAGTCGATAGGCGACCTTCAAAAATACCTAAGGTAAAAATTGAAAACGATCATTCTGAACTCGTCCTAAAAATACTATATAAAGGCCCACAAGCTCAATTTCGTAAAAATTTTATTTGATGCGTTCTGTTAACGCTTTTAAAAAATAAAACGACTAACTTAATGAGCTCCTGCAAAAGCCACTCTATTTGTAATAATTTAGTTTTGAGTATGCAAATCCATCCATCCTCATCGGTCCACTAACCCCTAAATTAATAAAAGGATGGGAGAAAGAAGAAGACAAGAGGTGGTGAAAGTCGTCTAATGGAATTTGTTGTACTCCCCAGAGATTGGCCCCCCCACTTAAGGAGGCAAAGTTTCAGATTTATCCTCTCTTTTTGCTCAAGAGCAGTCCAAATTTTCTGATGGAAGAGCCATTGGTGTCAATTTTTTCGGTGGATAATGGTAATCGGATAGCCTGGTTGGTTGATGTCCCTTTCAATGGGAAGGGAAGCTAGAGATGTGCTTGTTGTGGCTCTATAAATTGGATGAGACTTGGAATGAGTGGTGTAATGGCTTATTAATACTTTTTTTAGTAGGCTTATCTGTTTTTTCCAGTACTTATTGACTTCCCGGGTTAACCATTTTTCACATGCACAGGTGTAACAAAAGTTTCCGGACAACTTTTGAGCTCACTTTTTAAAATAAAAATTTAACGATGAGAGAATTCAAAAAAATAGGTTTCGTAGCCCTGAATCTTCTCTTTCAAATGGCATATTGCTTTCAGCTTGACTATTTTGGATAAGTCACCATTTGGCTCCAAACACTTGTCTGGTCATTTTGAGAAAGTTACCAACAAATGTTTTATTGAATTTTAAGCGTAACTACAAAATTTCATCACCATGTTGTAGCGCAACTCAAGAGCTAGAAAACCCATATTACAGAATGATTTTGAAAATCTGAGTGTTGAGATATTGCCTTTTGGAAAAAATCAGTTCTTGAAAAAGGATCAAAATGAAAGTTTCATAGCTCTTGAAATTGAAATGCATTATTTTTTCGGCCATTTTGGCACAATTATGATTACAGCTCCTGTGACTTTAAATCGCTCCCAATAGCTTATGGTGTCCACTGTTTCTGATTTTAGCGATCTTATTAAAAGAAAAAAGTTTTAGCATATAACACGCCTCAAAAAATTATATTAGACTCCTACCGTATTTCCTCTAACAAGACCGCCCCTCATATAAATCAAGCCCCTCAACTTTGAGGACCTATCTCTCAGCCCAGAGTTAATATTTTTCAAAGTGTTACTGCATATTCGGGGCGTAATCGCTTTGCCAATGAAACTTTCGTCAATGGCATCTTTTGGGCAATGAGATCACTATTCAAATGGTATATTTCCGCCAATAGCTTCTTTTATCAAGCACTCTTATTACACACGGCCCGTCAAAATTTGAATTTTATAGCATTAGAGAACTTTCGTGTCAAGACCAGTTCCCAAAAAATTATTGATTTCTTTACCTCTTTATTTTCTGATCGCAAATTTTTCTCATCACTGTGAACATTGTAGTATTTGGTCTCAAAAAATTTGTTGTATTCTCAGCTTTCAAATGACACCAAGTATGCAATAGCAAAAATAACAATAGCGCTAGGTTTGTACTTGTGCACTTGGGGGGGGGCCCTTTTTCGGTTAACTATAAATATGGTTTCAACGTCTCCTAAGTGATTTTTATAAGCCAGAAACGATAAAAAATTGTTTCTTCACAATTTTCGCACTAAAAAGTGAAGTTCTCAAAAAAAGTTGGTTACCAAACATTGACCAACGGCCTTGGTCCCCCAAGGTAAAATATCTTATATTATGGTATCGACGAGGTATCGAGGTATATTAGAGATCGACCCTACTTGGATATACCCCCCCCCCTTAATCAACTTTTTTTAAAAGTGTTTCCAAACACCCTATATCGACCTAAAATGGCCTCAGAAGTTCAAAAAAGACATTATTTTCAAGTTCTGGTCAATGAAAAATTGAGTTTTGGACACTTTTAAATTTTGACTTTTTACCTGTTTTACCATGTTTTGGTCACTGGCAGTGTGGTAAATCCACCGGTGGTGGTGTGGTTTTTCGGGTAGCCACCGGTGGCGGTGGGTGGCAAACACATCGGTGGCGGTGGGTGGCAGAACACACAGGTGGCAGTTTTGGTGGCAAAGTGTTCATATTTTTCGAAAAATTTCAGTAGATTTGCTTGTTTTAGATTTTTTAAATCTGTTTCAATAAGTTTTGCATAATCAGAAATACTGTTGAACTTAACGGTTTTTATCTTTGTATTACAAGAGAAAAAGCTAAAGATTTTATTGAACACAGTACATTTCATGAACAACATTGGGCTCTAGTGCAAAATACGTTTCCATTTATCACTTTGGTTCTCCCTGTAGTTTTTCCTTACAAGTGCTAGGTTCCCTTGTTGTTTTGAAGGTGATCATAGTTAAAGTGGTCATGATAACCATACTCCCAATATCAACATAGCAAGGCTGCGTCGGAACCGGAAAAAAATCGTAACAGAATTCGTAATCGGAACTCCAGAATTTTCGGAATCGGATTTCGGAACTTGAGATATTTTTTCGGATTTCGCAAAATTTTCGAACTCAGAAATAAGACTTAAAATTTCATCATTTTTTTCTTGCAAGAAATTTTTCGGATTTCGGTATTTGGAACTTAATTTTTTTGGAAATTCGGAACTCAAAAAGTATCGGATTTCGGAAATCCGGGTTGGTATATCCAAGTAGCGCCAAGGTATCCTACCACTTTTTGGTCACTGGAGCTGGGCAAATAGAGTCTTTAATGCATGTATGATCAAGAGTCTTGCTCGGAATCATGTCCAAGGTAAGTGAGTGCGCGCATCTCTAACCAACCAAGCTCCCTGCGCCCCGAAGGGGCTTGGGGTTAAGATGCGCACACCCACATACCTTAGACACCAATCACTCGGAGTAACTCTGGATGCATAAAAACAATTTGCATACCAGAGTTTCTTTATGCGGTAGCCCAGCTAACAAAACTACGTTCAAATTCCATCTTTTTTGATTTTTTAAAGATATATAGGTACCCTTTTTGGTTTAATTACCTTGGGTACCAAGGCAGTGGTCAACCTTTGGTAACCAAATTTTTTTGAAAACTTTACTTTTTAGTGCGGAAATCGTTAGGAAACAACTTTCTTATAAAATGAGTCGGATCCGAGGCGCTAACGAACTTGAGACGGTAACAGCTTAGCAGGGGTAAACTGTACAGTCAAACCTCGATATAGTAGTCCCTTAAGTTCCAAAGTTTAAAATCCAATATAGTGCCCTAATATAGTGCCCCTCGATATAGTGGCCACCCAGGCCTGTACACGAGGGGCGCACTATATCAAGGTTGACTCACGGCGTGTCAAACACGCCAAATGACCAAATCGGGCTTGGCGTTCTGTTTTATTGAAAATTCAAAATAGTTTTTGATTTTAAATACCATTAACAAAAATATGCTCAATTTTACTCACTAAATATTCATAAAACTGGTTTTTTTAATTTTCTATGGATACTTCTTGTCTAAAAAGTCTGTTTCAAATTCAATTTCCCCTATTTAAAGGGAGGGGTACTTTTATATACGCATTGTCTATGTCATAGGTTCAAATCCGCCTGGGTGCATACCCTATTTTTACCCCATTTTTTCATGTTTTATTTACAAGTTTGGTGTCAAAGTGATCTTCGTCTCTTGACTATCCAACAAGACCATCAGCACAGGGTTAAGAATAATCATGACTGAATAAATAATCATGTTTAAGAATAATCAAGTTGCAGACCAAAACCGACTTGAAATACCTAGAAATTTTTTCTGCTAAATCGTTCACTTTCTCGATGAGAACTGCACATTTGGAATAACTGTGATGTGCATAAGAAAGCTGAGTGAACGTACTGCGATCGTGCCACACAGAAATAAATTTTTAAGTTAGCAACTTGACTCTGCCAAACCGATAAATTCGAACTTTTAATTTTTTAACTTTTTTACATTTAACGGGTGGTCAAAAAGTTCCGATGGATTTTCAAAGCTTTACTTTTTATCATTTTTCTTATCATATCTCTGATCTGTTGATACCATTTTGTAGCCCTGAAACTCCTCTTTCAAATGGCATATTGTTTTAGCTTGATTATTGTGGATAAGTCACCATTGGATCCAAACACTTGTCTGGTCGTTTTAAGAAGAATACCAGCGCTTTCATCACTTTAACTGGTCAAATGTTATATTGAATTTTGATAATCACGACAAAAAATTTGCACCATGTTGTAGCGCAGCTCAGGAGCTACAAAACCCATGTTACAGAATGATTTTTGAAAATTTCAGTGTTGAGATATGGCATTTTGAAAAAGACCAATTCTTGAAAAATGACCAAAATTCGAAAAATTGGCAAAAACTTGCATATCGGTCATTTTTCAAGAAATTGGTCTTTTTCAAAATGCCATATCTCAACACTGAAATTTTCAAAAATCATTCTGTAACATGGGTTTTGTAGCTCCTGAGCTGCGCTACAACATGGTGCAAATTTTTGTCGTGATTATCAAAATTTAATATAACATTTGACCAGTTAAAGTGATGAAAGCGCTGGTATTCTTCTTAAAACGACCAGACAAGTGTTTGGACCCAAATGGTGACTTATCCACAATAATCAAGCTAAAAACAATATGCCATTTGAAAGAGGAGTTTCAGGGCTACAAAATGGTATCAACAGATCAGAGATATGATAAGAAAAATGATAAAAAAATAAAGCTTTGAAAATCCATCGGGAACTTTTTGACCACCCGTTATAAAAGAGCTTGATTTTTTCAAAACAAAACAGCAAACTTAGAGCTTTCCTGTGGTATCAAAAAAAAGTCGAACACAGCTTACCTAAGCAAAGTTATAACCAAAAACATAAAATGCTAAAAAAACAAAAAAAATTGAATTCAAAATGTTTTTTAAAACGAATTTGTCTCTATACGAAGATCTCGATTTGGTCTTTTGACGTGTTTGTCACGCCGTGGACTGTTATCATTTTCGATGTCGCAGATTTACTAGTTCTTGGCGCAAATTCACTAAATTAGCGCAAAGAAAAAGTAAATCTGCGTCGTGAAAGGGTGCAATTGATCCGAAAAGAGGTTTATTTGCGCCAAATAATTGTATTTTCGCAAGAGAAAGTAAATTTTCGCCATCGAAAGCGATTATTCGTCAAAAAAACAGCTCCAATTTTTGCTCATTACCGCTAAATGTATACACACTCATTTATGAGCCACACATGTGGTGTATATGTGTCAGTTATGTCAAACTAACAAATTATGAGTTATTATTATTGGAAATGACCACCTGCTGCTTGATCTGCCCCGTCCTCCCCTATCTCTTATATAAAAGTAGCATTTTTGCAGTTTTCAATCAAGTATTTTGAGCAGTTCCCAAAAGCTGCTGCAAATGGCACTTTTATGAAGGGTACACTAACAGCAGTCATATTAATCTCTTTTCGGCACTTCCACCCTCAAATTTAAGGCGGATTATTTTGTTCCGTTGCTTCTGGCCTTTTCACCATCACTTTATTAAAAATAATGTAAACAATTTGTTGCCTTTATTTTTCTATTCAAGTTCAGCCTTGTAATATGATCAATTAGAAGAGGGCGTTCGCTCTGTGTACGAACAAAAATTTTTCTATGTTACTATATTATGTTTAGCAAAAAGTAATTTTTTTGTACCAATATGTCAGGCTGTTGGAAAAGTATTGCAACTACACCGAAGTGACTACTTCTTTCCAATGGGCTCCAAAATATTTATGATCATAAAAACAGGTTTACTTTTTTTGCAGGTGAATTGCTTCTTTTTGCAGTTGATTCACTTTTTTGCAGCTGATTTTCCCGCGTTTGTAGCTGATCCAAAAAAATAAATCAACTGTAAAAACAGGTAAATCAAATGCAAAATGAAGGAAATCAGCAGCAAAACACGGTATGTCCTATAAAAACTAAAATCGCTTCAGAAGCTCAAAAAATACATTATTTTTAAGTTCTGGTCGGTAAAAAATAAATTTTCGAAGTCACCTAAAAGTACCTTTTTTGACCACTTTTAAAGGATTAGGGGACTTAATTACACTATACCGCCTAGCTCAAAATCGCGCTAAATTATGTCTTTTCAGCGTTTTAGCAGCTGAAACACGCTCAAAACATGTTTTTAGGTGGCGGTCGACAATTTCCAGCAAAAATGTCTTTTTGACCAAAATTTGAGTTTTTCCATTGGTCACCCAAGGCAATCCACCAGAAAAGGGTACGTAGATACCCTAAAATGCCTAAAAGATAGGATTTGAACATATTTTTGTTAGCTAGGCCTACCGAATAAAGAAACTCTGGTATGCATACATTTTCTATGCATCCAGAGTCACTTTAGAGTGATTTGTGTCTAAGGTATGTGGGTGTGCGCATCTCAACTTCAAGTCCCCAAGCCCCCGAAGGGGCGCAGGGGGCTTGGAGTCCGAGATGATTCCGAGAAGTAATCTTGATAATAAAATGCATATTGAGTCTGTTTTTGCACAGCTCCAGTGACCAAAACAGGGTAGAATACCGTAATGGCTCGTTCACGGACTGCGACTTAGACTTAAAAATCAGTAAGAACGACTTTGTTTTACATGTTCACAGTGCAATGTCCACAATATTCACCATTTTTATTAATTATTTGTTCAAATAATTTTTTCCTGAAAATCTGCGCTAACCTTACCATTGAAAATTCCGATAAACTTTGTTTATGTCTTTTGCATTGGCCACTTCTTCGGGTGCACCGGTGCTTATTCCATGCCAATTATAAAATCTAGCATGGCTCTGTCTAAGTCCATTTCTTCCTCCATCTCTTCAGTAAAAACAGTGTGGAAGACAGAGATGGCTTCAACTACGTTGTCAGCCATATCATGTGAGCATTCGATCAACTTCAACAAAATCCTCCACTTTGTTGCAATAATTCCAGAGCAGTTTTCTATACCCTTGCGTGCTCAGCTTAGATGGCTGGTCGAGAAAGAGAGCATCCAATAACCCTTTGAACCAGTTTAAAAAAATTTGATCCTGTTTTTCATGTTTATCACATGAAGAAAATTAGTCTTAGTCTCAGTCTAAGTCTCACTCCGTGACCACCTTAGACTGAGACTAAGACTGAAACTAAGAGGTGTTCATGTAGCCAAAACAGTCTAAGTCTCAGTCGCAGTCCGTGAACGAGCCATAAAATCAACCATTTTCTGGTCATCCACATACCCTTTTAGATTGAATAACCTTCGGGAACTCTTTTTCAGCCTTATTCAGCTTTTTACTATTTTAACTACCCTCCCCTCACCCCCTCCATCATGATTTTCAGCCTATTTATCCCCCCCCCATCAGAAAATCCTGGGTGCTCCTATGCTCACTTACCTTAGACATGATTGCGAGCAAGGCTCTTGTTCAAAATGCATTTAGAGAGTCTTTTTGCCCAGCTCTAATGTAAAAATGTAACATAATAAAATACTTTGAAAAATATGCGGCGAAATCAAATTTCGCGGCGAAATTGTGGTCCGGCGAAATTGTGGTCCGGCGAAATTGCGTCACGTACCCCACAAAACGATGGTCAAGTAAAGGGTCTCTGAAATATTTAGACTAAAATATTATAGAATTTTTCATATGTTCTACAATCCATTCACTGCTACGGCTTTCTAACCACTAAGAATGTAGGTTTAATTTTGTCTTATTCATGGAACAGCAAAGCAAAGGCAATCAACAATTGGCGTGGACTTGTAATAAGTTGCCCTTCTCTCTTTGAGGTATCCTTCACTTTTTTCTCTTTCTTTTTTGGTGGAGCTTAATGACTAACTTCCGCTGCATGGGGTTTTTGCTCGGCTTGAAAATGCTATTTTTCAACCAACTGAAAATAGTCCTTTATTGCTTGGAAGCAGTACGCCTTTGAAATGGGTTCTCTATTCCTATTAAATTCTGAAACCCACCAGAGAATTTATTATAGTTGCACCTGCATAAGTAAACATCTCCAAGAGTTCGTTCCCCAGCTGGATCCGACCCTTTTTTAGACTTATTTTTGAATATTTTTGAATAAAAAAACAATCGGCAAAATCGGCATCCTTGCGATATTTGCGACCAGGCTGTCAAAACAGAATTGAAAAAAACATTCAAAAACTAGGGTCTGCAGGCGTCTATCGGCGCCTATGCCGTTAGGGAACATTAGTGGTTCATGTATATTAGTACGTTCAGGTAGATTTATCGTTCGAGTGCATTAATGATTAGGGTAGATCGTACACCCTACCTGTGAACCCACCTACTCTATCTCGCCTACCTCGCCTTTTCTCGCCTATCCTCGCCTACCCTCGCCTATCCTCACCTATCCTCGCCTAGGTCGCCTACTATAACATACACCTGACCTGGTCCCTAGGGTGTACGTTATATCTAAGTTTGACTGTAGAGATTCCACCTGAACACTTAACTATCCTATCTGGCTACCTACCCACCTAACTGGCCATTTACTTACCCTGCCTGGCAGAAAGGCATTAGCAAAAAACTAGGCTTAGTAAAAAAACAAAGAAACAGGTTTCCCTATCTCACGACTTAATCCTGGCACCGGACGAGAGAAGTGACCACACCCATTTTATTCTCACCACTACTATCAGCACTCAAACCAGAAGACAATGCAGACAATGGAGATCCTATAATAGATTCTAGACGAGTCATTCGCTTCTTGGCTTCTTCCACTTCTTTAGGCCGCAGTGCAGGTAGAACTCAGCCAGATCCACGCAGGCAGTCGCTGCATTGCTGATCTTCTTGAGACGGGTCATTTCCACTTGGCTTTTTTGTAGAGCTGCTGCAGAGACATAGACGGGTTGCGGTTACTTCCACTTGAGTCCAGTTCAGATGAGAAGGCGTCCCTTTACATTCTTTCTAGCATCCGTCGCGCAGTTTGTCTGGGAGCGTGCTGCTGGGCCACAGAGATCGGCAGTCGAGTCACAAAGGACAGGGAGCGGAGCTGACTTGACCATCGGAGGAGGAGTTTCGGCTTGGGCAAGACCACGGAGCTGCAGCTTGGCTATGGAGTCGTCTGTTTGCTTTGGGTTCACTTCGGCTTTCACTTCCATCGACGGGTAACTAGCTTCGGTCTTTTCGCACTTCAATCCCTTTCGGTCGACACACTCCTTCACGCCCAACGTTTCGGTCCCAGTCACACCCCAGTTTCGGTCACCACACACACCCACTAGACGGTCCACACCCACACCACTCTCTAGACGGTCCACACCCATTCCACACAAACCCTTTTCGGTACTTCCACACGACCCAACGACATTTCCGGGTTGACGAACCCTTCCGTGCCTCGGGTTACTATCAGCCAACTTCTCGACTTCGGTAAACAAGGAAAAGGTACTAACCTGCTTACCGGTTTCATCGAATTATTCCTTCTTCAGCGAGTCGGCGATTCCCTTGATACTTTCCACCAGAGCATTCACTAGGCGCTGGCCATTTCCTCAGCCCCTTGCAGGTTAGCTTTCTTCAGAATGATCGTGAGCCCGTCTCGGATTTCCAAAATTGGCCTAGGCAGCATTTGATTTGGCATATCTTAATTATCCATAGCACAGCGAATGGACGAATTCACAGAGTGCTTTTTGGTTCAGCTTAAGAACAAAGAAACTAAGATTTTCGCTGACGGGTCAACATTCTTTCGGTAGAGGACAAATCCTGTTTGAAATCGCTTTACGATTTCAAACAGTATTTGCCCCCTTTAACTTTTGCTTTCGGTAACTCCTCTCAGAACCAGTCTTGGGGACAGCTCCGGCTCCAGCTCCGGCTCCGAGCCGGATCCGGAGCTGGAGCGCTTTTTCCAAAGCTGGGAGCCGAGCCAGAGTTGGAGCTGAAAATTATAAATCTCGAAGCTGGAGCCGGAGCTGAAAACTTTTTCGGAGCCGAGGCCAGAAACTAGGAAAATTTAATATGAAATAGTGTAAATCTGGCATTTTGTTTCGGCGCCAAGTGAATTGGTTCATTTTGCTGAACTAATTATTTGGCTTGTGAATTATTGAACAATGAATTTATTTGTATTTTGGTTATTTTGATCTGCTTTCAAAGCATATTGGCCCAGGAGGTAATCGAGAATCTAAGGAGCAAACCAGAAAAATAATATAATATAAAAAATAATATTTCATGAAAAAAGAGCCAGAGCAGCTCTGGCTTCAGCTCCGGCTTAGAGCCGGAGCCGAAGCTGGAGCGAATTTTTTGAAAGCTCAGAGCTGGAGCCGGAGCTGAAGCGAATTTTTTTTGAAAGCTCGGAGCCGGAGCTGGAGCAAATTTTTCAAAATCTCGGATCATGAGCCGGAGCCGGAGCTGAAATTTAAAAATCTGCGAGCTGGATCCGGAGCCGAAGCCGTAATTAAGGATTTCCCAAGACTGCTCAGGACAAATCGACGGTACGGAGATTTGCTTTGACAAATCTCCCTCCTTACAGCTTGAACAGAAAAATCCACCTGTAATCCAGGCTAAAATCCACCATACCCAAGTTTGTTACAAAACCCGTGCTTAAGAGTTCTCTTTGATAATCTGAACGTAGAGAAATGGCCTTTTTGAAAAATCAATTCCTTGAAAAATGACTGAAATTCCAAAAAATTTTGAGAAACTTGGATTTTAGTCATTTTTCAAGAAATTGATTTTTTCAAAAGTTTTTTTTTAATCTCAACATCCAGATAATCAGAAAAAACTCTTAAGCACGGGTTCTGTAGCTCTTGAGTTGCGCTACAACATGGTCATAAGTTTTCGTCGTGACGCCTGAAGATTAATAAAACATTTGATGACTTAAAGGGATGAAACTGCTTGTCAACTTCTTAAAATTGATTCACAAGTGTTTGGAACCAAATGATGACTCTTCCAAAAAAAATCGAGCTAACTTTAATATGTCATTTGAAAGAGGAGCAGTAGGGCTACAACCCTGTATATTTGGAATGTTTGACTTGCATATTTGTATTTTGAAAAGAGAGCTCAACTTATGGTACACCAGTTATATCAGATTTGACATTCGGAAACAAAAATGATAATAAAAATCCATATATTGCAATTGGGATATATTGAAAATCCATATTACTACTTTTAACCACTTCATTATTCCAAATTTAAACTTTGTGTCCCCAAACTTGCGTGCATAGTTTTCAAAAAAAGAAAATAGTCCAAGTCTCAGCCATGAGCCAAACTATCCTTAACTTAGTCCTCCTAACCACAATTCATTTAAAATCCCAAAAAAAAAGAAGAGGAAAGAGAAAAAGACCGTTTCATGCAACTTTCATCCAACTCAAAAATAAGGAGAAGAAGACCACTACCACTAACAACAACAATTTTTTACCGAAAGCAACCAAAAAGTAGTAGTAGGTCCAGTAAAAGAATACTGGCATTTGAAGAGCCAACTCAAACCTACTGGGGATATGATTAATCGGCAAAAAGCATTTGCCGCTAGCCCTCCATCCCTGCATCCATCTGGTCCAACAGCAGCAGGAGCATAAACAAAAATATTATCAAAAGAAAAACATTTTATTATATTTGCTCCCTTGCACACTTAATGCCCAAACCAGCCACCTAAAACAGCCCACATATGCGGTCGAGAGGCCGTAGCCAGTCACCCACCTTTTTGTTTTATCGGGGCAGATTTCCCAGCAGCCAGCCACCTGGTTTTATCCCCAGTATTGTGGTCCAGCCATCTGGTCAGCTCAATCCATTGTGTTTAGAAGGCAGATCACAAGAGGAATCCTCCCTGTCATCGTCGGAAGAAGAGGAGGATATTGGAGCAGATGAGCGACAAAGACTAATGCAAGAGCCACAGACTAGTGAGCGAGGAGGTTCTGGCCATCCATCTTATATTTCTGCTTCTCAAGTGGTGGAGGTTGAGGACGACTATGATGAGGATGGCGCGCCGGAGTCCCCTACTAATATTATTCAAATTGATGTGCCTAAAGCGTATCAAAGAACCAGCTCTTCTATTGCCAGCGGCAAACATGGAAGGATGGGCAGAAGGTTCACCCTCAATCCATTGATTTTTGCTAAGGTGGGCTATACTTGAATTTTATTACAATATAAATTTTTGTCAAAGTTAAATCAGTCACTGAGACTATTGCTCAGAGTAAACTTTGAACTAGCAAACTTTGAACAAGAATTAAACTAGCAAATGATAAATTTAACTACAAGAGGGAAACAGACATTTCACCTCCAGGGGCACTTCAACCCCGGGCTAAAAAAATATTACATAAATTATCACATAATTTATTTTTTACCATATGTATCTTCTACTATCTTTTCTTCTATTGCGCTAGTATAGAATACGGGACAAAGCTTTTTTTGCTGCAAAAAGACTTTTTTTGCTGCAACAAAACTTTTTTTTGCTGCAAAAAGTCTTTTTTTCGCTGCAAAAATTCTTTTTTTCGCTGCAAAAAGACTTTTTTTGCTGCAACAAAACTTTTTTTTGCTGCAAAAAGTCTTTTTTTCGCTGCAAAAATTCTTTTTTTCGCTGCAAAAAGACTTTTTTTTGCTGCAAATCGGCTTTTTTTTGCTGCAAATCGGCTTTTCTGGTCCAAACTATTTAGCTGTAATTTTGGCGTGCGGTCAATTGGTCCACAGGTCAATTGCTCCACAAAATTATTTTCAAATTAATCTTTTTTGTCTTGTGAAGAACTTCGGTTATTTTAACAAGTCACACTGCCAAGGTCACACTGCCTGAGTTTTCCAACCTGGGTACGACTACCTGGGCACAACAAAACCAAGTGGTCGTCCACTTGGATCAAACTTTTTTTTACTTTTCGGGGTTCCAAAACTTGTTTTCTGGACTGATTCGGTGTCGATAAATTCGCTTAACGCCTATTTTCACAGTTTTTGTAAATCTTGTATAACTTGAATTCACTACTGTCAAAACATGTTTAGAATGCTCGAATTAATGCAGAAAACAGTTTTTGGAACTTAAAAAACATAAAAAATTGACCAACCACTCGGTTTTTGTTGGTACTTGGAATATCCAGAAGATCGAGCTACCAAAATGGTCTAATAAACAACCTGGGTACCACCTAGAAACAACCACCACCCAAGCACCACTACCTAGGCACTTCTACTCCTGAATACCGGTACCTGGTCAATGCCTTGTACTAGTACCGTACTACTACCTTAACACCAGTTCAGCTTTCAGGGTCATTCCAGCAATTTTAACGAAACTATAAATTACCCACAAAATGGAATTTTACTATTATCAAACCCTCTTTAGAATGCTCGAATTAGTGTCGAAACAGGTATTAGAACCCGAAAACATAAAATAATTTAACAACAAAGGATGACCACTTGGTTTGGTTGGTGCGTGGATTAACCAGTAGGGTTAAGGCTGAATTATCGAAAAACTGTTAAAATAACCAAAGTTCTTCACAAGACAAAAAAGATTAATTTGAAAATAATTTTGTGGAGCAATTGACCTGTGGACCAATTGACCGCACGCCAAAATTACAGCTAAAATAGTTTGGACCAGAAAAAGCGATTTGCAGCAAAAAAAAGCCGATTTGCAGCAAAAAAAGTCTTTTTGCAGCGAAAAAAAGACTTTTTGCAGCAAAAAAAAGTTTTGTTGCAGCAAAAAAAAGACTTTTTGCATCAACTAATTTTTGCAGCAAAAAAAAGTCTTTTTGCAGCAAAAAAAAGCTTTGTCCTAGAATACGAATACCGCCCTCCCACTCCAAAATCGCTGTAACTAGCCTTTATTAGGCTTAAGCAGGGTAGGCCAGCGTATGTTAGGACAGACTAGAACATGTTATCCAAATTACAAAAAGGTGTCAAAACCATGTCTGCTGGCACGTTCATTATAAAAAACAACCCCTTTTGAAAATACCTTCACATAGGTTAACACGAGAAAGACGAAGCGTTACATTGGTTTATTTAGATGCGGAATTTCACGCAGATCATTTTCAAAAACATATGTACTGGTGTTTGGACAGGTCAAGTGACCCAATAAATGTTTTAAAATAGACGACCATTTCAAGGAAAGTGAAGACCCTCCTAAGAGGCGGACATTAATTGTATCCAGACATTAATTGTATCCAGACCACATTCATGTCAAAATGGTCATGATAATCTGCTTTTCCGAATGAGTGTATGTGAGCTGCAATCTGTCTGAAAAAACTTGGACGGCCCGCGTCCAACACACAAAACCACCATTTTCTCACATTTGAAATTCGGACTTAAAGGCTCAGAGTAAGTCATAGCTGTGTATAGCTGCTTGATGCTTGGTCAATACTTGTAGACTAATTGAAGAGCTACAAGATAGGCGAAAAACAGTGAAAAATTTAACAAAAGTCGCTTAGAAATTACAAAATTTCATAAAATTACAAAAGAATTACAAAAGAAATTTAAAAAATTACAAAAGAAAAGGTAAAAGCAGCTGTTTTTCTGGTGTTTAAATTTGAAGCATACCTGGTTTGGCATAGTCCTGGCCGATTTTTTGGGGCTTTGCTTTCGGGCAAGCCTTTTTCTTGCCGTAAAAAGACTTTTTTTGCCGCAAATTTACTTTTTTTCCCGCAAAAGACTTTTTTCTGCCGTAAAAAAATTTGCCGTAAAAACACTTTTGTTGCCGCCAAATCACTTTTGGCTTTACCGAAGAATTTAAAAAAATATTTGCTAAACGTCACATTTGCTAAAAAAAACTTTTGCTAAAGACATATTTGCTAAAGACATATTTGCTAAAGGCACATTTGCTAAAAAAATTTTTGCTAAAGTCACATTTGCTAAAATTTCTTTTTGCTAAAGTCACATTTGCTGAATTTTTTTGCTAAAGGCAATTTGCTAATGAAATTTTTTGGTAAAGGCCTTTTCTGGTCCCTTTTGTGTCACAAATATGACCGTAGGGTGTTTATGAAATGCAGGTACTTGGAACCGAACCTGTGACCAAGTCAAACGCTTGTCTTTCTATATCTAAAATTATGGTGAAAAAAGGTATGCGCCCAGGTGGATTCGAACCAGCAACCTCAATATCAACCCTCAGGATCGCTAAGAACTTCATCCAGTGTGACCAAACCAAGTGGTCGTCGCTTGGATCGAATTTTTTTCGCGTTTTCGAGTTCCAAAACGATTTTTCTGCACTAATTCGACCATGCCGAAGATGGTTTGACACTGGTAAAATTACGTTTTATCGAGAAATTTTTGAGTTATGGTAAGTTCTTGATTTATCAAAATCAATTACTCACGATAACTCAAATTTTTTTGATAAAACGTGATTTTACAACTGTCAAACCATCTTCAGCGTGGTCGAATTAATGCAGAAAAATTGTTTAAAACCCGAAAACGCGAAAAAAAAATTTGATCCACTTGGTTTTATCTGTTCACCCTGGATGAAGTTCTGAGCGATTCTAAGGCTTGATGTAGACGTTGATGGTTCAAATCCACATGGGCGCATACTTTATTTTTTATTATAATTTTGAGTGTTTGAGTAGCGTAGAGGTCCACATACTCATTATCAAGGTTGCTGGATCAAACCCCTCTGGGTGCAATCAGTCCCTAGTAGAGGACCTCGATTCATGGTCCTGGGGTTTTCTCGAGGTGGTTTCAGCAGTTTGGGATGGTATGAGGTAAATCATGGATGGCCTAAAAAATTTGGGATGATTCAGACGCAATTTGAAAAATTTCGAAAAAAAACTTAAAATTTACAAAACCACCCAAAACTTGAAGAAAAAGGTAAAAAGAGGAAAAAAGTTAGAATGATAGTGTCTTTGACGCAATAAGAACCACAAAACCGCGTTAACAAAAGAAATTTTACTAAATATGCCTTTATCAAAAGAAATTTTAGCAAATGTGACGGCTATAAGTAGTTTACGCCCTCAAAAAACTGATTTACGCCCTCAAAATGGCTAGGGGAACTTGCCAAAAACGAAATTTGCCAAACGTATGTTTTGCCAAAACGAAATTTGCCAAAACGAAATTTGCCAAAACGAAATTTGCCAAATCGAAATTTGCCGAAACGAAATTTGGCCAACGAACCAACAGGGGGGACCAAGGCAGTTTTTACGTATTTTTCAAAATTTTCGGAATTGTGTCCTAACTGTCCTAACCACCTAAAATCACCCCAAATCACCAAAACCACCCAAAATCATACAAAACCACCCAGAACACCAAAAACCACCAGAAACCATTCAAAACTTCACCAAACAAAAATTAAAATTTATAAATTTAATTTAAATTTTTAGTCTGAACCAACCAAACCAAGTGGTCGTCGACTTGGATCGAAATTTTTTTTTACGTTTTGGATTCCAAATCCTATTTTCTGGACTTATTCGTGCACGCTGGACATGGTTTGACAGTGGTAAAATCACGTTTTATGAAGAAATTTTTGAGTTTTGGGGAATAATTGATTTTGGTAAAATCAATTATTTGCCAAAACTCAAAAATTTCTTCATAAAACGTGATTTTACCACTGACAAACCATGTTAAGCGTGCATGAATTAGTCTAGAAAACTGGTTTTAGAACCCAAAACGTAAAAAATTTTTTGATCCAAGTGGACGACCACTTGGTTTGGTTGGTTCAGACTAAAAATTCAAATTCCCGCAAAATTTTTGTTTAGTTTAGTTTCGGATGGTTTCGGGTGGTTTGGGGTGTTTTCAGTTGTTTAGTGTAATTTTGGGTGGTTTTTGCTGTTTTAGGTGGTTTTGGTTGTTTGGGGTGGTTTTAGGTGGTTAGGACACAGTTTCGAAAATTTCGAAAAAAAATGTAAAAACTGCCTTGGTCCCCCCTGTTGGTTCGTTGGCCAAATTTCGTTTCGGCAAATTTCGTTTAGGCATATTTCGTTTTGGCGCATTTCGATTTGGCAAATTTCGTTTTGGCGAATTTCGTTTTGGCAAATTTCGTATTTGGCAAATTTCGTTTTTGGCAAGTTTCCCCCAGCCCTCAAAATACTGGTTTACGCCCTCAAATCTATATATTGCCATTTTTGTCAAATTTTTGTTGCCACTTTTTCAATATTTTTACACCAGCATGTAGCCCTGAATCTTGGCTTTCTAACAAGCCATTGACTGATTTTCTGAGATTTCAAAAAGCTGGAGAAAAAAGTCTTTGTATGGAGCAATTTTTTCTAAAAATGTGCTCCATACAAAGACTTTTTTCTCCAGCTTTTTGAAATCTCAGAAAATCAGTCAATAGCTTGTTAGAAAGCCAAGATTCAGGGCTACATGCTGGTGTAAAAATATTGAAAAAGTGGCAACAAAATTTGACAAAAATGGCAATATATAGATTTGAGGGCGTAAACCAGTATTTTGAGGGCGTAAATCAGTTTTTTGAGGGCGTAAATCAATTTTAGCCAAATGTGACTTTAGCAAAAGAAATTTTAGCAAATGTGACTTTAGCAAAAAAAAATTTAGCAAAAAGTTTTTTTTAGCAAATGTGTCGTTTAGCAAATATTTTTTTTAATTCTTCGGTACACCCATCACTTTTTTCTGCCGCAATTTCACTTTTTTTTGCCCCAAATCATGGATGTCAAAACAGCTAAAAAGTTAAGAAACAGCTAAAATTTGTGGCGTTTTGCTTATCTCTAAAACAGCTAAAAAACAGCTGAAATTCCAGCTAAAAATTTTAGCTGAATTTTAGCTGTTTTATAGGTTAGTTTAAAATACTCTTTCGTCTTTGATAACACTTTTTTCCCGTCATTCTTGACGCCATTCCTCTTTGAAAGATTTGAAGACGGCTCATTGAACACGGCTCATACCTTCTTTTACTTCTTCGTGCTTTTTTTTCGTGTTTACCTGTTTTGGGTTTCAGCAAAATCGAATCATCTATCTGCTTGAAGCATCATGGGCAAGCCGACCAGCGTCAAGGATGTGGACCAAGCTGAAGTTGTCGAGCAGATCACCGTTTCTTGAAGAAGAGGTTTTTTGCATTTTAAGAAGACCATATTATCTGTTCATATTTAGCGGAAAGGTCAAGGTTCCAGAGTGGGCTGATGTCGTCAAGCTAGGCAAGAACAAGGAGTTGGCTCCCATTGATCCCGGCTGGTACTATGTGCGCACTGCCAGCATTGCTCGACGTCTTTACATCAGATCGCCAGCCAGTAAGTGTTCTGTTAGAATTTTACTGAATCTCTTAAATTTGGTTCAATGCTGGATGTCTTTAGGCATTAGAGCTTTCTGTGAGGCGTATGGATGAAACAAGCGGCGTGGAGTTGCACCCAACCACTTCTCTTTGGCTTCGGGATCCGTCACCAGAAAGGTTCTGCAAACCCTGGAGGGCTTCAAGTGGACTGAGAAGAGCCCTGATGGTGGTCGCAAGTTGACTAAGCAGGTAGCTAACTGTATTTTTACGTTCTAAAATTGATTAATATTTCGCTTCCAGAGCCGCAAGGATCTGGATCGCATCGCCTCTCAGTTGCGTCATGCCCGTGCTCTCGAGAACGTCGAATAAATCCATCACTATGCTCTTCGTTTTGTTGAATGTGTTGTTTGAATAAATATTTTGATTACTTTTTTTGCTTTTTAAAGAGAGTTGTGGATAGAGTTGGTGGGTGTCCCGTGTGCCAACAAAACCAAGTGACCGTCCACTTGGATCAAAATTTTTTTACGTTTTTGGGTTCCAAAACCTATTTTCTGCACTAATTTTAGCCATTCCAAAGATGGTTTGACATTAGCACAATTACGTTTTGCAAGATTTACAAGAACTGTGAAAATGCTGTCAAAACGTAATTTTACTGCTTTCAAACTATTTTTAAAATGTTCGAATTAGAACGAAAAATAGGTTTTGGAACCCAAAAATCAAAGAAATTTTTGATCCAGATAGTCGACCACTTGGTTTTGTTGGTACATTGGGCATCCATCAAAACTGAGGTTAGTTCATAAGAAATGTTTGAATTAACGACTGAATCTGAGTATAACCACCCCACTCGATGTGAGTACAACCATCCCACTCGATATGACTATAACCACCCCACTTAAGTCTAATGTACCCCTCTACCCCCCCCCCACAATTAAAAGCTGAGGATGTTAGCTACTCGATAGTGTAAAAATTTCTTAGTTTAGTACACAAAAGTGTTTCTATTTCAATTGAAATATTGGAATTGTAATTTACACATTGGATTTGCAGCAACAATTGCACCCAGATCAAAGAAACTCTCATCGATCCACAGAGTATTGAGTCGCTGAATTAGAAAAGAGGGCCCAAATGTGGGGCCCAAATGAATTTTCCGACAATTTACTTTTTTGCCGTAAAAATACTTTTTTTTGCCGCAACTTTTTCCTTCATTTTGCCGCAAATTTACTTTTTATTGCCGCTAATTTACTTTTTTTCTGTCGCAATCTTTTTGAATTTTTCGCCGCTAATTCACTTGATTTGCCGCTTTTCTGCCTGTTATTTATGTTTTTTGATGCTTTTTCCAGCGTTTATTATAAACACTGTTTATTCTCAACAGATAGCCTTTCAAACACAGAAAAACTTCCTGCTTACATTTTATATTCACACCTTGTAGTTAAGGTACCCAAGAAAACTCTTGTTAAGGTGTCCTAATAGTTGTACTTGAGATGTATAACTCAAGTAGTGGTACCTGGGTGATCAACAACATTCGCAATTGTTCTTTGATGGCAGAACCCATTATTTGGGTAATGGTATCAAGATGGTTTGGTGGTCAGAATATTTACTTAATAGAAGGGCACATCTACTGTCCGTATCTAGTCTCATATATAATACTTGTTACATAATTGCAGAGCAGTTACGCAAAAATTAGGTGTATATAAAACAACTAAAAATTCGGCCGGAAAAAGTTATGGTACGTTTTATATTTTTATATTTTCCACGCTTTTTTGTTGAATTAAATGATCAAAATGTAAATTGTTTTAACACTCTGCTTCTTAGCTACAATTTGGTAGGTCAAACTTTTACTTTTGATAATTATAGGAAAAGTTATGATCATCAACCTAAAAGTGTCAATTTCTAGTCAAAATGAAGGAAAATGTAAGAAAACTCATGTTTGACATAATAAATCAGAGCTTGTCGTGAGAAATTTTGTATAAAAAAATACAACATCGTATATCATTGGAAAGCGCTTACGTTTTCTACAAAATGACAGGTCGATCTTTTTTTCAAGACCACACATGGCTGAGAAACAGATGGTTGAATTAGGAATAGTTGAAAATACTGTCTTTTTACCTTATTTTGAGACATTTTCAACTATTCCTAATTCAACCATCTGTTTAAATTGACACTTTTAGGTTGATTATCATAACTTTTCCTATAATTATCAAAAGTAAAAGTTTGACCTACCAAATTGTAGCTAAGAAGCAGAGTGTTAAAAAAATTTACATTTTGATCATTTAATTTTCAACAAAAGCGTGGAAAATATAAAAATATAAAACGTACCATAAATTTTTTCCGGGCCGAATTTTTTAGTTGTTTTATATACACCTAATTTTTGCGTAACTGCTCTGCAATTATGTAACAAGTATTATATCAGCCTAGTAGAGCATTGAATTCTGAACATGACTGTATATTTAATTTTTGCATTCCATTTCGAGATTTCATTTTTTCAAACAATTTTATGCAAAAAAATAACAAATTTTGGTCGTACCATAACTTTTTTCCGCCACTGTATAGTGTCCTTGGGCTAAAAATATCAATGAATTGATTCAGATGGTTTTCATGATTTTTTCTCATCAGAAACTGTCTTAATTTTGCGATTTACTGCAAATAACTGTCAAAATAAAAGAACTCCATCTTGAAGCCTTATACTTTGTGTTTTATTGGCTTCACCGACCCTAATAGCAAATAGCCCGCCGCCAAAAAAATTTCCTTCTAAAACCTAAGTAAGGATTACCTAAACATATGTCCCAGACCCTAGAAAAAGTACGTAAACTATTTATTAGTCACAACTTCCGTACGCTGGCCTACCCCCAAGCCTAAGGGCTAGTCCTAAATGTGTTGTTCCAAAGAGTAGTTAAAGCGAATTCAAAAGGTCAGATTTAGGGGGGGGTGGTATTCGCTACAAGCGCCGCCTTACCGATTTTATTGACTTTTGAAAGGACGGTAGCAATTTATGAACTTAGAGCTGCAGAAAAAACCTGACGGAAATGTTCCTATATCGAAATTACTTCAGAAATGTGAGTAGCTTGGGAAGGCTTGTTCTGGTAAGGAACGGTTCAAAGAGTCTTTTGTTTGCGCAGAAACATTTTCTCGGATAAAGTTCTAGGCTGCACTAGGGCTGTGCAAGCACATCGAAAATAAGCAAGGAATCATTAGATTAAAAGATATAAAAAACGAGGTAATAAAAATGGTGGATTTTTTTTTGACAAAAAGCAGGTTTAAAATCGTAAGTAGGTATTAGCTTCAATAATTAAGTAACCGCTGATAGTCCACCTGAATTCCAGGGCCTAAGGACCATTTTGATACCGAACTCGCACATAAAATATTAAAAAACAGAAAGCATTCACCCAGAGAGATCCGAACCAGCAACTTTTAATGGGGTTTAATTTGAATTTATACGGACGATACATGTACCCTCTTTTTAAAAATAGGTATGATGCATAAAGATATCCTGGTATCAATTAAAACGTTTTGAAGGGTTTAGTTTGGTTGACCTATGTATTCGCACAACAACTGTGTTTCTTTGAACGTCCATGGTCACCCGTAAAGCCTCCATTAATAAATTCAGCGTTATTGACTTCAAAAACAACATTCATTATTAGAAAAAAGTTGCGGCAAAAAAGTATTTTTACGGCAAAAAAAATAAATTGGCGGAACGCACAATTGCTGCAGAAAAAAGTAAATTAGCGGCAAAAAAAGTATTTCTACAAAAAAATGTCTTTTTACGGCAAAAAAATTGCAGCAAAAAAAGTAAATTTGCGGTAAAAAAGTCTTTTTACGGCAAGAAAAGGGTTTGCCCTTTGCTTTCACCCTTCTTTAAGTTTGAAACGAAACTTAAAACTGAAGAAAATAGAATGAGATTGCTCGATTTTTTTCACTTTTCAACGCTTTTTGTTCGAATTTCAATTTTGAAACCTAGCCTTACCTAAATTTATATACAGGATGCATCAAAATTACGCGGCCATCCGAAAATATTCAACCATGCAGCCTTTTGCCCGGTCAATTTCCGAATTTTTAGACCCTAACCTCGCAATCTCCAACTTCACTCAGTATTCTATTCTTTCTGCGCACGATAAGCTATGACTCTAGCAAACATTTATACATCATCACAGACAAGAAAATCACATACAAGAGAGATCATTTTTGAAAGTGCTTTTCTCGGACGTCTTCTTAACATGAGAATTCCCGACTGTAACGTTTGACTACCTGAGAGTTTTCAGATCTGCTGAGCACGATGATCGCAGAATCAGACTTTCGAACCTAAGTGCAATGCCCTTTTTTACGGCAACTTTCGCAGAAACTCTTGCGAAAATCTCTGCTAAAATGTCTGCAGGCTTCTGATGGTGTGCCGTTCAAAAATGTTCTTTTATGTTCATAAGAAAGCGCTTTGTTCGGGCTTTCTGATAATGTGTCGTTTGCCTATATCCGAAAAAATTGTTGTGGGTGAAAAATTAAAAGAATAAAAAAACCGTTTTGAAAAATTCACATTGTTATTAAAACATGGGGGAATTCGCACAGAGGTCGATAAGTTGTAAAACAGACTACATATTCATAGTCAGCATGAAGAATGGCATCCGATAGTGCATCAAAGTCATGTGAAATTAGCTTTTGGCCTGTCTAGCAAGAGTAAATAAGAGCTCGAAAAAATGTCGTGAAAATCAGTTTGACATAAAAGACTTGAAAACTTGAAGTTCTGACACCGGATTCGTGTTCAGCATGGTTGATTTACTTAAGAAATTGCTTTTTGTATTTGAAATTCACTGTTGAATTTTCATTTCCGTTCAAAACAAAAAAGATTTGACCCTACCGGAGTATACCCCCCCCCCCCAAATGAAATTTTTTTAAAGTGTTTTTAAACACCCTATATCGACCCAAAATTGCCTCGGGAGTTCAAAAAAGACATTATTTTTGAGTTCTGGTTAATAAAAAATTGAGCTTTGGACATTTTGAAATTTTGACCATTTGCTCGTTTTGGCATGTTTTGGTCACTGGAGCTGGGCAAAAATAGTCTCTAAATGCATTTTTGTTCAAGAGTCTTCTCGGAATTATGTCTAAGGTAAGTGAGTGCGCGCATCTTTAACCAACCAAGCCCCCTGCCCCCGAAGGGGGCGCAGGGGGCTTGGTTGCTTGGGGTTGAGATGCGCACACCCACATACCTTAGACACAAATCACTCGAATGTGACTCTGGATGCATAAAAATGTATGCATACCGGAGTTTATTTATGCGGTAGGCCCCAGCTAACAAAACTATGTTCAACATCTTCCTTTTCACACTAAATTGGCCCTTTTTTGGTTCTTTCCCACCCTAATATGGCTCTAAATCCCTTCAAAAATGGTCTAAATAGGTATATTTGGGTGGTCCCAAAACTCAATTTTTTATTGACTAGAACACAAAAATAATGCCTTTTTCGTGCTTCTGAGGCGATTTTGAGTCGATATAGGGTGTTTGGAAACACTTTAAAAAAATTTCATTTGGGGGGGGGTATACTCCGGTAGCGCCAAAGATTTAAATATAGAGTTTTCCTAAGTTTAATCTTTTTTGTCTTGAACTTTCAAATATAAAAAGCAGTTTCTTAAGTAAATCAACCATGCTGAAACCGAATCCGGTGTCAAATCTTCAAGTTTTCAAGTCTTTTACATCAAACTGATTTTCACGACATTTTTCGAGCTCTTATTTACTCTTGCTAGACAGGCCAAAAGCTAATTTCACATGACTTCGATGCACTATCGGATGCCATTTTTCATGCTGATTCTGAATATGTAGTCTGTTTTACAACTTATCGACCTCTGTGCGAATTCCCCCATGTTTTTAATAACAATGTGAATTTTTCAAAACGGTTTTTTTTATTCTTTTAATTTTTCACCCACAACAGTTTTTTCGGATATAGGCAAACGACACATTATCAGAAAGCCCGAACAAAGCGCTTTCTTATGAACATAAAAGAATTCTGAGCTAGTTGAACTTACTGCTCACCAGCCTGAAGAAAAAAGCAGACATTTTTGAAAGAGTTTCTGCGAAACTTGCCGTAAAAAAGGCATTGCAGTTAGGTTCGAAGGCCTGATTTTGCGATCATCGTGCTCAGCAGGTCTGAAAACTCCCAGGTAGTCAAACGTTACAGTCGGGAATTCTCGTGTTAAAGTCGGCATAATTCTTTTCAGCCACGCGTGTGTTTCTGAAGCTGTCTGCGTAGATGATGCATCCTGTAAAATATCTGCAATCAACTAACAAATAATATTAAAAAGGAATTCCGACCTGCGGGAACGTGAAACCTGAAAGAATAACAGATAAAACAAACACGCAAAAGTAAAGTAAGAAAAACAACTGCATTTTGTTGTAACACAACGATGAATGCTTTTACGGATTATCTTGGTTATCGCTTCTTCCCTTTTTAATGAAGCAATAAGTTATGACATTTTCAAAGATTCTCAGTGAAGTTGGAGATTTCCGAGGTTAGGGTGAAATTCGAAAATCGACCGGACAAAGGGCCAGATAGTCAATTTTTTTGGGTGTTTGCGTAATTGTGATACACCCTGTATATAAATTTAAATTATCCGGAAAACATTTTTGGCGTTGTTTTTTGTTATTCTGATAGGTCGGTTAGTTACAGACTGTATCTAATGTTATCGAACATACTAGGGTTGTAACACCATGCTGTCAGTGGGTGGTGTGGCTACACTCTCGAGTT
This sequence comes from Ditylenchus dipsaci, assembly GCA_004194705.1. NCBI lineage: Eukaryota > Metazoa > Nematoda > Chromadorea > Rhabditida > Anguinidae > Ditylenchus > Ditylenchus dipsaci. Next base: position 174,617 of record SADC01000803.1, on the reverse strand, counting down.
CGACCCCACACTCGGCTTTTTGTTTGTAATATTTTTATTTTAGTGTTTTTGAGTTCTCATGCTTTAAAATGTATCATTTATATCAAATAAATTATTTTTTACAATTAAATTGATATGATGGTATTTCGGTCACGAATAAAAAAATGCTTAACGGTCATTATCATATCAGCATAATTTTCTTTTTTTATTCCTAACCGAAATACCATCACATTAATTTAATTGTGAAAAATAATTCGTTTGACACAAATGATACATTTAAAATCATGAGAAATTAAAAACAGCAAAATAAAAAAATAATTAAAAAAGGTTTATTAACACAACTATTCTTGAACTAAAATTTCGATCACGCCTGCACGCTTGCCTAATTTCGACGAATAAAATTCAATTTCAATGTTAAATTATAGCTGAAAATACAAAAACGTTTTTTCAGGAAGAAAGAGATGCCAGGTCATAGTTTGACTTACTTTCTAGATTAGAGAACTTCAAATATTTTACTTTGATATTGCAGACGCCAGTCACTTGCTCAATTAAAGCTCAGTTATTACCCTACGAATGCCGCCCGTATGTTTCACATCAGGTCTAAAAATAGCTAAAAAAATTTGCTTTTTCAGCTGACAGCTATGATGCTGGTACTAATTTTTTCTAATTCATTTAATATCAATTTTTTAATCTACTATTTTGCTTCGAAGGTCTGGGCTTTTGCAGTTGATACTGATGTGTCTTTCTTGGATTGTTGTTCTCGCCACTTTCCCGGTTTCTGTCTGTTTCTGTATCAAGGTTGGTGATTGGGCAAGACTTTCTTATTCCGTGCCTGCAAAAGCACCAGAAAAGATGTTTTTTGATGTTTTAACACTTTTTATGTGTGAAAAAGATGTTTTTTAACCCAGCCGACCGAAAATTTGTTTTAAGTTGAGGGAAAATTATATTTTTGCCTTTTGAGATCAAAGTAAAGTTACTGGAGGGTAGCTAAATACATTATTTTTTATATTTTTCTTTTTTCTCCTTTTTCCCTTTTTTCTGAATGCTTATATTATCAAGAGTTTCATAGCTAGTTTTGTAAACCAACTCAATACGCGGCTATAATTTTTTAACATGTCGCTTAACCTAGTTTGATTTCATGAGATCTGCAGTGATGGTGATCCCTTGTTGGTCTTCTTACGCAAGGGGAAGCTAGTTTCAGAAGACAAGCCGGCAACCAAGCCCCCTGCGCCTACTTCGGGCGCAGGGGGTTCGGTTGCTTGGAGTTGAGATGCGCACACCCACATACCTTAGACACAAATCACTCGAAAGTGACTCTGGATTCATAAAAAAATGCATGCATACCAGTGTTTCTTTATGCGGTAGGCCGCAGTCAACAAAACTATGTTCAACATCTTTCTTTTCACACTAAATTGGCCCCTTTTTGGTACATTTCCACCACAATACAGACCTAAATCCCTTTGAAAATGGTCCAAAAGTCGAAATTTCAAAATGTCCAAAATTCAATTTTTATTAACCAGAACTCAAAAATAATGTCTTTTTTGAACTACTGAGGTGATTTTAGGTCGATATAGGGTGTTTGGAAACAATTTTAAAAAAATTCATTTGGAGGAGGGGTGTAATCCGGTAGCGTCCAATAGTCAATATCAGCCATGGAAGAAGGCTTCCTACGAAAAGTGTAAGCATTTGGGTCGCCATCAAGAAGAAATTTAAGAAGACGATTTTCAAGAATATTGGTGAATGATCTCTAGTGAGGTTTATACATTTTGTGTCTAATTTTACATATTAGCTTTCAACAAGAGATAGGCTTTGAACTTAGTTCACTGCATATAAAGTTTAAAAAATTGTAGTCGACTGGGTGAAAAATCTTTTTTCATACATAAAATATGCTAAAACATCGAAAAAAATGTTTTGGGTGCTTTTGCGAGGGCATAGAATAAGGGTTGCGGCCAATAATTGGTTGAGTTTAAATTTAATTTGTTTATTATAGATTGTACAGGAGTTCGAGAGAGCGGTCATTTTTCGGCTAGGACGTCTCATAGGGGGTGGTGCGAGGGGTCCGGGTTAGTGATAACTATATTTCTGCTGTAAAAATAATTATTCGTAATATTAGGTCTTTTCTTTGTTATGCCATGGTATTTTCTACTATTTTCTTATAGCCTTACACACTTTATTTTAAATAAGTAATACATTATAGCATTGAATCCTACACCAAAGTGGACCTTAGGACAGTTTCCTTTTCAGGTATTATCTGGTATTTACATGCCTTTTATGTTTTTCCATTCCAGTACCTCCACAAGAAATACTGACCAGAGACTCAGTAATCACAATTTTTTTCTGCCACCTAAAATAACACAATTTGTGTGTTTAGGTGACTGTATCGGTAAATTTCACACAATAGACAAAATAAGCAGTAGAAAAGTTTTGATTGATTTTTCTCAAGGTGGATGCAGTTGTCTACTATAGGATATCTAATGCTACAGTTAGTGTTGCCAATGTGGAAAATGGTATGATTTACAAGCATTGTTCTGTAACTAAGAAATGAAATCGAGTACTCGAAAAAATTGCAGCTCACCACTCAACAAGACTCTTAGCACAGACTACACTAAGGAATGTGAGAAGAATTTTTTTAAGATTTTATGGACTTAAAACAGGTTCTTTGCAGATGTTGGGTACCAGAAATTTGGCCGAAATTCTTTCAGACCGTGATAATATCGCTTGTTCCATGCAGGTTGGTTTCAGAATTTCCGAAGTGTGCGATAATAAAAAGTTATATTGCCAGACTTTGTTGGACGAAGCCACTGATAGTTGGGGTATAAAAGTGGAAAGAGTGGAGATGTAATGTTTTCCCTTGATCTTAAACAACATCATTGTTTTTTTAGAAAAGATGTACGTTTGCCTGTACAGCTGCAGAGAGCAATGTAAGCTGATAAAAAAATTTCTATCTAAACTACTATCGAAAATCAACAACCAGTTGCTAAACTATTAAAAAATTTGTACATTTTTTTTGCAAAACATTTTTAAAAAATACAAACTTTTCGCACACATACAAAGCCGTACATATGGCATATGCATATAAATATGTCTATAGTCAAAGCCGTACATAGCTGTACATATACTCGCATTGAATTTTTTTTGTGTAAATTGGCTTTTGTAGCTTTTCAACTGCGCTACAACATAACATTAAAACTTTTTGCATCACTAGAAATTAAATTGAAAATTCAATTACTTTAAGACTCTGTGCCGACAAAAAAGTCAGTAATTTTTTAAATTTTTTTCACTTGCACACAGCTTTTTATTGCAAATTCGTTCAGAGGACCCAAGAGTACCATAATAAAGTGCTGCCCCTTTTTTGAGATTACCCTAAGAATTAGGGAGAAAGAGCCTCCGAAGCTGGCTGAAAGCCGTGAATCACGGCCCGTGATATGGGTATCACGGTTTTTAGCTTACTTTTGAATTGCCCTTGATTCCTATATTTCTTGAGTTTTCAACTTGTATAAGGCATTTTTGTGCCTACAATACTTATTGTGATTAGTACTTTGAAAAGTTCGTCACAGTTCACCAAAATGTACGAAAGAGGTTGATATAGGAATGTGGCGGGAATTCAAACAGTCGCTGTTTTTTGACTATTTGCCATTAGCTATTCCGCCACATTCCTGTATCAAAATCTTTCAGACATTTTGGTAAACTGTGATAAACTTTTCAAAGTACTAATCACAATAAGTATTGTAAGCTCAAAAATTCCTCATGCAAGTTGAAAACTCGAAAAAATAAAAAAATTCAAGGGCAATATAGAAGTAAGCTAAAAGCCGTGATACCCGTATCACGGCTTTCGGCCAACTTCGGGAGGCACAGTTAGCATGAGTGGTGGTCGTTTATGTGGAAACTAGTTAAATATGCAGACACACACTCGCTACCTGAAATCAAAGAGAAATAGGCAAAAAAAGTAAGTTTCTACCAAAAAGTATTCTACGATTAGAAGTCCGAATAAATCCGTCTCCATGAAAATATTATGTAGCACTGAAAAAAAGGTTCTTTTTGGTTATCGGGAATACCCGATTCTTACGCATAAATTGTCTTAGCACGACTGAGGTCGGGTATTCCCGATAACCAAAAAGAACCGAAAAAAACTGCTTCATTGTATGCTTCGAAATGACCAAGACCGAAAAATCATATTAGCCTTGACAGCAGTACTTTTAATTTTCACAATTTTAGGGCTGCCGAAGCAGAAGCCACAAGGGTAATTTTCTTATTTATTGTAGCAAGATGTTCTATGATACTTAAACTAATTAAGGAAGCAAGAGCCAAAGTGAGTAATTTTGTTGTTTAATTTTCTCATATACAGGGTGTCCCAAGAAATTCCCCGATTTAAAACCGCCATAACTTTTTGTTCAGACGCAATATCGAGAAACGGTTTTTCGCAATCATCTTGTCTCAAGCCGCGCTCACGATTGGTATATAATGTCAAAAACACGATTTTTGCTTGGTCGCGCTGTGGTTTGGGTGGCCTGTGGATGGCCTTTGGATGGGATGGACCCAAACCACAGAGGGACCAAGCGAAAATCGTGTTTTCGACATTATATACCAATCGCGAGCGCGGCCTGAGATAAGATGATTACAAAAAACCGTTTCTCGATATTGCGTCTGAACAAAAAGTTATGGCGGTTTTAAATTGGGGAATTTCTCGGGACACCCTGTAGTTTATAACTCATAATTTTTACTGTAGATGATCATATTTATAACAGTTCTTTTGTAGGTGATTGCAGCAGAAGGAGAGCAGAAAGCTTCGCGGTCTTTGCATGAAGCAGCTGAAGTTATTGCCCAGTCTCCTGCTGCCATCCAACTCAGATATTTGCAAACACTCAACAGCATTGCGTACCATATTAGTTATTATGTTTCTCATCTATAAAATTATTTTCAGCGCTGAGAGAAACTCTACAATCATGTAAGTTCATTGCAATCACTTTCGTAGACTTCTTTTGATTACTTCAATTTTCAGTTTCCCTCTGCCAATTGAGTTGATCCGTCATGTCGTGAACAACTGCTAGCTATGCAAACTGCCAGCTCAAATTATTAAAAATTTTACAAAAAGTTTTTGCAAAAGAAATGAATAAATTATTGGTTTTGTAAGCTTAAGTTGGAGAGGCTCCTTTAATATGGGAAAGGCCGACCATGATGTTTGTACTTCTCGGGTTAATTTTTTTCTGCGTCGATCTATGCTTTTTTCGCGAAAATATAATATTAAAACATACTCAAACAAGTTCGAGGTTGGAAGACTGTTTTAAGTGTATAAAAGTCTCTATATTTCACCGATACATTCATACTTTATTTCAATTCATATACTTTGTTGATAGCCTTGGATCCCAGCTTTCAGAAATGGTATTGTAAATCTGTTTGAAGTTTAGTTTTTCTGGTCAAAAATTAAAAAGTATAAAGGAGGACATTTTTGGAAATCTGGATTGTTTTTAAGCCTAAGAGAAAAACTTTTTACACAATTTTCATTTTACAAAACGAGACAAACTATGTAAACGCCTATGAAAAACTGCATCAAAAAGTGCTTTGATGCTGTCATTTTCATTTTCCGCGATTAAATATGAAAATATAATAATTCAAAAAAAAAACATTTCGACCTAAAGCTATTTTATCGCCGCACTAACTTCACCACACAATTTTAACATCGGATTCGTGTTCAGCATAGTCGATTTGCTTAGGATAAGTAAATAAGTAAAAGTAAATAAGTAAAAGTTTATAAGTAAAATATTGGTGTGTAAAATAGTCAACAGATGTCTTGTTGATATGGGTGAAAAGGTCATCCTTGAATCAGCGAATTAATTACACATTTGCTAGCAAAGAAGTCAAAATTTAGGTAATAACGACGGCGAGTGTTTGAGAAAGGATTGCCGACTAAGGCCAATCTTCTCTTTTTCAGACTTTCTCAAATGCCCAAGCACATGCAACTAATTGCGCAATGAGCAGTCTCTCAAAAATGCCGCGAAACTACCGTTTCTTTTAGGTTACTCTTTTATTGCTTCATTATTATGCCCGTTGACAGATTTACTTGTCACAACTCACACTTCTTTCTTTTTAAATTGTATTTTGGATAAAGTTTTTTGGGTAAAACATCTCGTTGTTACTTATACCTTTAACCAGGGCTCCGAACTCAAAATTTCAAAATAAAGGACATTTTTGTAAAATAAAAGACATTTGGTCAACAAGTGCCATTTTATCCAGTGCTTGATGCATTTTGAGGACCGAAAATAAAGGTTTTGACGTGAAGTCTTAAAAATTCTACAGATTACAAGTTTCAAATAAAGGAAAAATCTTTAATTAATAAAGGATGTTTCGGAGCCCTGCTTTTAACCCATTTTTGCGAACTTTTTTGCTCTAAAAAACTTCTCTAGGCGTATTTAAAAACTCGATGTTTAAAAATTCACAGCAATCACAAGAAAGTCGGAAGCAAGATTATTAACACTTGTCTTCCCAAGCGTAGTAAGTGTTGCGTTAGACTCAGAATTTCACGGGCAACACGATGATGCAAAAAATCTTGAAAAAAGTTGATATGAGACAGTGAAAACCTGTTTCGAAAGTAGGCCATTTTTGGCCACCCTCAGCCACCAGAAATTTTGGGAAATTTATATGGTCATCGCCGAAATTTCCATTCCATCCGAATGTAAAACCACTCAAAATCGTATGTGCAATAAGGGCTTTCGATTATTTACAAACTTGCAGCGGAGAGATTATAGTTTCACAGAAAATTCATGATTTTATCTCAAAGAAATACTTTCTGAATATTTTTGGTTTTGACACTAAAAAGGTCCAAAATTTTTGAGTCACTTCTAGCTAAAAGGTTGCGAGAAAATGAAAGAGCAAAATTTTGCGATTATTTTGGCACTAAATGAAGCAATGGTTTATGATGAAACTACGACAAATTATGTAAAATCAGGGTTCCGAATGAAAAATTTCAAAAAAGGACATTCGGGTAAAAAAAAGACATTTTGACTACTTTTGGAGTAAAAGGGTCATTTTATCCACTGCTTGTTGCCATTTTGAAGCGAAAAAAAAAGATTTTGACTAAAACTTCAAAAATAAAAAAATATTTGGGGTGCCAAAAAAAGGACAAATCTTTTAAAAAAGGACGATTCGGAGCCCTGTGTAAAATCAATATATAAATTGAAACGCAACTTTTCTACAATTTCGTTCCTGCTTAAAAAACCTTCAATTCTGACATCGGATTTGTGTTCAACGTGGTCGATTTGTATATTAAACAGCTGTTTAGATTTGAAAGACACTGCCAAATTTTGAACTATTCTTAAGACAAAAAATATTCAAATGTTTATTGTCTTGATAAGAATTCCAAATTTGGCAGTGTCTTTCAAATTTCAACAGCTGTTTCATATGCAAATTGATCACGCTGTACACGAACCCCCTGTCAGAATCAAAGGTTTGACTAGTGGGAACGAAGTTACAGAAAAGTTGTGTTACAACTTATATATTTATTTTACATAATTTGTCAAAATTCTCAATAAACTATTGCTGTATTTTACGCTGAAATGACCGCAAGATTGAGTTCTTTCATTATTTATTGACTGTTTATCTAGAAGTGATTTGTAGGCAAAGTGTTGCCCTTTTTAGTGTCCAAAGCAAGGATATCCAGGAATTTGATGTTTGAGGGAAAATCATAAATTCTCTGTGAAACTATGATCACTTTGATGCGAGTTTGGGCGCAATAGATATCCCTGATTGCAAACACCGTTTTGAGTGGTTTCACGCATAGGTGAAATAGAAATTTCGATGACTACCGTTTAAATTTCTCAAAATTTCAGGTGTTTGAGGGTGACCAAAAACAGCCTAATTCTGGGAGAAGTTTTTACCTTTTCATCCCAACTTTTTTTTTTCAAATTTTTTTTGCACCATCGTGTTGCCCGTGAAATTCTGAGTCCAACGCCACACTTACTACGCTTGAGAAGGCGAGTGTTAACAATAATAATGCCTTGAGCTTTCAGGGTGTATTTTCAAGAAATTTTATTCTTATTGATAATAATTTATTCTACCGTGTGGAATAGCTTGAAAATTGAAACATTTCTGATGTATTAAATCGTTACATTTTTCGCACATCTTTTTCGCTCGACCGTCACAGAAAGAGGGTACCAAGGTTGCATGTTAATGTAACCTACTCTTGATAGTCAAATTTTTTGAGTCTAGCTTCTGAAAAGAACAACAACTTCGGGTTTTATGTCAAAAAATGCATAGAAAGTGTTATGTATAAAAAATTCAAAAAAATCAAAAATTTTAAAAGGCGGGAGTAAGGTAATTTGGGTAACTTTAGTCCCCTGTGTGCATGAATGATTTAAGGGTTTTACTTTCTTTAAAGATTCTAGCAAAAAATAATTTTTTCCCGTGTCACTTATTTCACCTTTTCCATTTTCCTTAGTGCTAAAACACTAAAACACAAACAAACAAATTTGAAGTCACAGGGTGGCGCAATTTTATGGGTGAATGAATTTTGACGATAAATTTTTTAATATTTATTCTTGCGACGAGATCTATTTTCATTCCAAAGCTGAGAATTAAGGAATCGATTGGTACTAAAACTGTTGAATGTTATTGCAGTTCTCAACGCTAAAAACGTTTTTTTATTGAAAACTATTTTTTTGTTTAGCCATGGTGCACACAGCTCCATATAAGGCAAAGTACGTCAAATGGTTCATTAAAGAGTGCAAAAGTGTGACAGCTTTCATTATTGTGCATTTTCGCTGATTTCTTTTTTTATTATTGTTTCCGTGTGCACAAAATGAGCTGAGCTGGGTGTCTAAACACTGGGCTTTGGCTGTTTGAAACTAGCTTGATGAGAATATTAGGGAAAGTCGTTATTTTCGTCTATTGAAATTAGTGTCTGTTAAAGTAAAGATTTTTCTGCAAGCAGTACTAATCGACTTCCTAACATCTCAGCTTTTGAAAAAAAAGATCTCATCGGAATATTACAAATTAAAAAAGTTATGCCCAAAATTTATTCACCCGAAAAAATGCGCCACCCTGTACATTAGCACTTCTAATCTACAATCTTCAAACAAAGGAAAAACAAAAAATTAACTTTTTATTCTTAAAAATAATATGTTTTCAAGCATAGAAGCAGCAATTTATTCACAAACCTTAAACTGATAATTAATATTGATCTCTGCCTCTTGTTAATTTTGCCGAATAATTGTACACCAAGGCACTACTTGCGCAATCCTCGCGGTGAACGATAAAAGAAGTGCAGTCGTCTTAACCTTCCATGATGGTGATGAGACAACATTATTTTACAGTTCATTCACCCTGTTAATTGCACTTTTGGGAGCAATCACTCAGCCAACAATATTTTTGACTGAGCTAATGAAATCTACGTATAATATTTTGTCAAACTTTTCGAATTCCCGCCAATAATTATTTTCGCCTTTTTTGGCTTTCTTATCCAAATTTTCGCAGTGGTCAAACCCGTACTCAGCGGCATGCACAACTGTACAGTTTTAATGGCCTTAAAAGGCCATTGCCACCTGTTTTGAATTGTCCCCGCCAATTCAAAATTTTTTGCCTGATCATTCAACTTCTGTACGGATTTTTCAGCTAGGTTTCTAACAAAACAAGGCCTAGAATTTAATTTTAGGTGTAGTTGTCTTAGAAACCAAGTTGAAAAATTCGTTCGTAAATCCAAAGATAAAGGAAAAAATTTGAATTAGCGGGGGACACCCGTTGTCGGAGACGGCAATGGCCTTTAATGAGTCTGAATTTACCCCTGGATGATGTAGCCGTTCAGACTATTAGGCGTGACAAAACTTTCAGAATCAGAGGGTTATTGCCTATTTTTGAATTCCTGTCGAGACCAAGCGGTAATATTTGGGGGAAAGCGTTTTTTCGTGTTTTAGTTATTCTTCTCACATAATTTCATACAGTCAAGTCTCGATATAAGATACATCCTTGGGACAGGACCAGATGTATCTTATATCGAGACTCGACCGTACTATTATTTCAAAAGATTTTTCGAAACAAGTTTACTTATTTTCAAAAATTTTGTTTTAGGAGCCGCCTGGCGCCCTTTTTTTAGTTTTGACATAATTTCGCCCATTATAACGACCACTATTAAATATTAGAAAAAAAGTAGATACTAATTCAATCACTTTGAATTTGACTAAATCTTGTCAACTTACCCCACGACAACCTGAAAAAGACAAATACATTGACAGCAGGAATGGCAGGGTGTGGCGTTTAAAGCCAGACCCCTAGAAAGCACTTTTTAACAGAGTTTGGATGTGTCTCGCATTACTTTAAGTTTTCTAATTAAAATATTGGCTTTCGAGACTTGAATAAAACTCTTTTTAAACTGTTTTAAAACATTGTTTTTATTCAAAAAAGTAAAGCGTTATAACACAGCGATGCAAGAAAGGTTTTCGGTGTTCAAATTGAAACACAAATATTTTAAAGCAATTTGAGATTGAGACATTATTATTTTTCAAATGACTATCACAAGAGACAACTCGTCGAAGTTGAGAGCACCCTGAAAATCGAGGGACTGAATTTTTTTAAGCAGATCTGGTCCAGAAATAACAACAAGTCGTGGGTCTACAGATCGATCAAAAAATGTACGGTCAGATGGAAAGCACATTCAACAATATTTCAACAAGCTACGATATTTGCTTATGATTTTTTAGTTAATCGTTGCTGAAAAAAATATTGGCCAAAATACAATTTTTCGATGCCTGATATTTTTTCATTCTACTCAATATTTTGGTGCTTAAGGGTGCTTCACAATCGATTTAAATAATCACAAAGTGATGACAATATTTTTGAACAATTAAATATTTTCAGCAGCCGCAAATTCCATTTTATTTTCTTTTAAAAAAAAATTTGAGGAAGAATACACACAAAATTGATCACCTGCAAATTTCTTCCACTTCAATTCACACTGTGCTTATTTTTTTTTTGGTCTGAAATTTGGTGAAATTTCAGAGAAAAGTGAGTTATGATGTTCAAAACAATTTATTTTTAGTTGTTTTGCCTGAGGCGATTGCAGATGAGCGAAAAAGGTTAAATCCAGAGGTGGAAGTCAACTTGTAATCGCTGGTTAATCTGTGCTCTACTTTAATCTCTGCTAATTAGATGTCTCTGTACATTGCACTTTTTATTAGAATTATTGTTATCATTAAAACATTATAAAATTGCACACACAGTAGTTAGCGTGAATGTCTACAAAGCAACTCATTTAAACAATCAATGTACTGTTGAGCCATCTGAAGGGTTTCGAATTTGGACAGACGTCTACCATTGTCCATTTCCGGCAGCACAGTTCTTAGCTGAAATTCAACGGCTTTCTATAAAGAAAAGTTTTGTGAACGTTTTTTCAAAAGATTTTGCGTTTTAAAATAAAAATTGATAAATTTAATTCTCGAGGTTTCTGTAAAATGAATATAAGGTGGTATATGTAATTCGCCTCATTTCAAAATAATTGTGATTTCCCTGAAACAATTTTATATGCATTAAATTCAGTTTGATAAATGCAACCCTCTTTCCCCCTGTGTTCGTGGAACTTTGTTTTCGACCCATTTTGGAGACTTCTCTCAGGCGAGTTACTACTTATTTTGTGGCTCATCGGACTAGATAAAATAGGTGGTAACTTTCTTAAGAGAAGTTGTCGAAAAGGGGTCAAAACGCAAAGTTGAACACGATTTTTAACGCCAGGCGGAGGGGAATTACCGTTATTTTAGGGCGTTTATTAAAGGATATACGGTAAATATTCTATTTGGTATATGATACTCAAAATCATGATTTTTCCTTGATCCTTTCCTCCTCTATGGCTGAGGCTACAGGCTGAATGAGGTCCAAATCACAGGGATGTCAAAGGGAAAATCGTGGTTTTAGACATTATACTGAATAAAATCTCTGTTCAAATCAAGTTGACTGCAAAAAAATTTTTCTACAGATCACGAAAGAAACTTTGAGTTGCACTTTATCAATTTCTGTGAAAAGTAAACGGTCAAACAACTGACTTGCTCAAAGGCTACATTTAGATGGTTCATCCTACGTCTTTCTCTAGCATTTGCAGCTTCCCTACGTACCCTAAGCAATTTGGGACTGGGCGTTTTGTAGCGGCGTAGGGAGGTTGCCGAATTTCTGACAGGTTTTCCTTCACTGCTCGATCTGAAAAACATTTTATGGTCTTGTTTTATGAAATTTATTTTTAGTTTTGAAAACTTTTACAAATTTTAACTCTAATTTTACAAATAGTTTAAAGCAGTGGTTCATTGTCATGGTTTCACCGCCAGAGCGTTCATAAAACAACAAAGATGTTCAGAGGCTACACCGAGATTGCATTTGTAAAGATTTTTGACGGTGAATCGAGCAATGCAACAGAACATTTGGAATTCGGTATGGTGTTAAACTAAGAGTAAATTGTGTAAATTTGAAAAACCTTAAAAATACATGTAAACTTTTAGACTTAATTGACTCGAATGCTGTCTTTCTACCTGAGGACAAACCAGTTAATGGCAAATTAATACTGAAACCTCGAAATAAAGAATAATTTGTTATTTATATTAAACGATAATATACATTGTTTTTTTTCAGATATCCCATGAATGCAACTCCGACAATGTCTATCCAGAATTAACTGTGAAGAGCTAATCACTATGGGATACAAATGCACATTAGAAAAACTTTGGGATATAGATCCCATCGCCTTTGATTGGCAGACAGTTGAAAATAATTCATATTTCGCTCCTATCTAACTTTGCTAATAATATAAACTCAAATTTTGTGATTGTTGGCTTTTGGTTTCTTTTTTATTCTTTTGATTTCACCAATTTGTTAGCTAAGTTTTAAAGTTTTTTTTTAGGTTTTCTAGTTTTTTTTAAATAAAATCTGTTCAGTGTATAAGAACTGGTGATTTGTTACAATATGTTACACAATTCATCTTATAGGTTTATTAAGTTTAACTTGCCTGACTATCGAATGTACTTTGCCTTTTAAAACTTAAACTATGCAAATACGATAGTTAATAACGCAGTAATTAACGCAGCGGTTGATAGATTTCAGTCATTTGCGTTAAAACACTCCAACTATGCAAACACAATACACAATGGATGTGGTTCTAAGCGATTCTTAGTGTGGCCTACTCATGGGAACTCTTGCTGAGGTTGCTGATTCAAATAAAGGACGTGTATACTATAGACTAGGCTTCTGTTTCACTGTATGTCTTTCGAATCCCCCTGGGTGCACACCTTTTTTATTACCATAATTTTTTGAATTTATTTAGGGTGATTCAATACTGCTTTGGACGGTTTATATCAGTTTCCGCGTTTGGCAATGGAATTTATTAAGCCCGCCACAGTGAAACTCTGATTCGCTCAATATATTTTTTGAGAAAAAAACTCTACTTGAGTTAACCCTTATGACGATTTTTCTTAGGCTTTTGGCCACTCTAGCATAGGTTAATGAGCGATTGAAGTTATTTTGTAACTGTAAAAGTCGTTTTCACGCAAAATTTTAAGCTAAAATGTAAAATTCGGCAAATTTGACTAGTTTGGGTTTCTATACTCGTGGGCAAGGGCATATACCCGGGTATATACGAAGGGTAACTTTTTACCCACCCTCATTTAATACCGGTTAGGGGTATATACTTGTGGGTATGTGTATGGGTATATACCCTCATTCATTTGATATGGCCCTATGAAAAAGATTTTTCGACAACTACTTTTTAAAATTCTGTTTTCTGATTACGATCCCTCACGAAATATTTTTTCATTAAGTCAACTTTTTGTTACTTTATCATGATCGCAAAAGGCTTAAATTTTGAAATTAGTGTTCATTACCAACCTTGCATAAACACTTCTATCATTAGTTTGGTGCAGGAATTCGTCCAATTGACTGTTGTTTTCATCTTCAGCTTTCAAAAAATCTTGTGTTTTAACTGTCTCAAAATAGTTTGCACAGGGTTGTAATTTAGCATTCGGCCAGTTCCACAGCTGATGATGGTTCTGATCTAATGATTGATGCACAGGATTGTTACTAATATAATGCGGTGAATTTTGCACAAAAGAATGGTTGTAGTCTTGTGAAGATGAGCTGAACGAGCAGTTCCACGGCATCATTGTAGAGAGTGAAGTGGATGGTAGCTGAAGCATGGGCGAATTGGTCGATTTCTTAACAATACCAGTCATGTCTAGAAACTAAAAAATGTTTAAATAATAAAAATGGGAAAACCAGATTTTTTAAGCTTAGTTTCTGAGCTATTGTTTGGTATTAGCACATATCACATACCGTATTTACTGTATTAAGTCCCCATGGGGAGTTATTTTTCAACCTCTAAAAAATCGAAAAATTTTGAGGTCGATTTTGAGATTTTTGGGTGCTCAACCAAAATCTGAAAAGTGTAATTAGGTAAACTCGCGGCAACTAAGAAAACGCGAAAAACAGATTTGCGAAATGTTCGCTCTAGGCTGAGATATAAGGTCCGTAGGGTGGGGAGTTAATACAGTAAATACGGTATCACAAATTAAAAAGTGAGAATACTAAAAATATAAAAAAGTGATATAAGATTACCGTGCTGAAAGTATCAAAAACAATCGTTTTCAACTGTTCCAATTGTCAAAAACAGCTTTTTCATTTTGTTGACCGGGACCGGGATTTTCGACTTTGATGACCTACATCTCAGCCCGGAATTAATATTGTACATATCTGTTTAATCGTTTTTTTTTTAATTTCACGAGCTTCACCATCTTACTTTATAGATTTTCGATCTTGATATCGACTCAAAAAATTCCAATTTTCGAGGTAACAAAAGCCACCCGGGTGGCTTATTAGAGAAAATACGGTACGTCGAGAGTTGAATATGCTTTTTTTCTAATTTGGCAACGTTTGAAACAATTTCTAACCCAATAATTTGCACCATATAAAAACAAATGAAAGAAAATAAAAAACAAAATATAAGGATTAACTTTTAACTGTGAAAGGTTTGCAAGTATGCATGAACCTGATGTCCTTCTAATGGGCGGAGCATATTATAATTACTGTAAAGCAGCCAGGAATTGTTTCACTAAAATTGCCTTTTCCAGTGTTCTTCCCTCTCCTACTAGAACAAGGAGAGAGAAGGGAAGTAATAGGAAGGAAATTCAACAGATGGTGCACAAATGTTGGGATCAGCAACTGAATCTAAAGACATTTTTGAAAGCTACTATTGATACGATAAATGAGTGAGCAGCAGGCACCAAAATGCACTTAATTTTCAAATGGTTCAACACAAAACAACAATAATATAACCTGGCTTGACCTTTTGAATGGCGTGCCAAGACTTGAGAAATAATATTTGAGATCATATGATTTGGCGACTCAAAATTTGCGCCGCAAGTTTCGCGACTGTTGGACTAGAGACTGTGAGATCTGAACTGCAAGATTTGCGCCTGAAGATTTGCGCAGCATTTTTGTACTGCAAGATGTGCGCTTAATTTTTCTTTCAAAATCCTATTTTTCAGCATCAAAAGAGCAATAAGCACTAGATAAATTTGCATATTTTTGCCAAAATACCCTAAAATGTCCTTATTTTAAGAAAATGTCCTTATTTTTTAAAAACAAATCTGGCAACCCTGATTTTGAATGATTTATGAAGGCTTTCGCCAGTTCTGAAATATATATTTTTCCATAAAAAATCTTGCGTTGCAAATCTTGCGACACAAATTTTGAGGCTCACATGTTGGTGTGAAAATCATCAGGTGCAGATCTTGCAGGTCATAAGGATGCAGCGCAAACCTTCGGGCGCATTTACCGCAGTTCAATTTTCAAATTCTCTCATCTAACAGTCGCATTTATGTATAAGGTATGCGGGTGTGCGTATCTCAACGCCAAGTGGCTTGGGTTAGAGATTCGTGTACAGTCAAACCTCGATAAACTGGCACCCCGATAAACCGGCACCCTTGCTAAACCGGCACCCTGTCGACACTTGATTTTTCCAGGTACTCGACACTTTAAGGAAAACGATACCCCGATAAACCGGCACCCTAAGGTCGGTCCCTAGGGGTGCCGGCTTATCGAAGTTTGACTGTACTCACTTACCTCGGACATGATTTAAGATAGACTTATGATCGAAAATGCATAAAAAAAAGTTTTTTTACACAGATCCAGTGAGCAAAGAGGTGTAGAATAGCAGTATATATGGTAATTCTTTGTTTTTAGGGTATCTGGACACTTTCATGGACACTTTCAAAGGTAGGTTCACCCTGGTCCTTCAAGGCAAAATGTCGAATTTTGGTCAATTTTTTTTTAAATATCTTTCCGGGCCCTAAAAACACATTTCTATCGTTTAGACGTCGTAAAACTGCCTCACAAGTGGTCAGAACCCGATTTCAGCCAGGTACAGATAATGTACTCCGGCCCATTTTTTGAGTGGGGCCGAAAGTTTGAATTTTTGGTTTTTGATGTGGACAGT
Organism: Ditylenchus dipsaci; assembly: GCA_004194705.1. Taxonomy (NCBI): domain Eukaryota; kingdom Metazoa; phylum Nematoda; class Chromadorea; order Rhabditida; family Anguinidae; genus Ditylenchus; species Ditylenchus dipsaci. The sequence continues at coordinate 158,188 of SADC01000803.1, read as the reverse complement.
GGCCGTAATTTTCAAAATTGACCGATTCCTGGGCTGAGATTATGGATTTGAATTCAGTAGTAATTTTAATCGTCTTTTTAAATATTAGGTCGTGTCAAAATTTCTGTCTTTTTTTTCAAAAGGAATATTTGTGGCCTTGTATTTTTACCATAGATTTTTTCAACCTTTAACAAATGTTTACCACTCCTTTTGTAGCTGAGAAACTTGGCTACAAAATGAGTGGTAAACTTTTGAAAAAAGATGACAAAATCTATGGTAAAAACACAACGCCACAAATATTGATTTTGAAAAAAAAAACGACGGAACTGTTGACACGACCTAATATTTGTTGACTGTTGACACGACCTAATAATAAGCTTGCATAAAAACCTTATACCTTTAATTATAGGACTATTTTTTCTCGAAGTGGTCCCAACTTCACATCTCTGTCTATCCCTTTATTTGGGAGCAGTACATTAGTGGAAAAGAGGACGAAAATGCGCCAAGAAAATATGTCCATAAATTATGATAGATTGCAATCTTTAGTAGCCGTGAAGTGTCGTGTGCCTCCTACTGGGCTACAATATTACTGGGCACTTCAGACAAAACATTCTCTTATTCGGATAAACAGACTTGAAAAACAAGATTGTTACGGTGTTTATTTAACTTAAATAATGGAAGTTATAATTTTTGCAAATCTTTCAAATAAAGCTAAAAAATAGTCCTATAATAGTCAAATCCGAAGAACTTTTTTTTATACTTTTCCGGAGCATTTTGATAGCGCCGTAAATCAATAAATCGTAGAAAAATCAGAGCAGTTGAGATATTGCTGTATGTAATTCAGATTGCACACTTTTTTAATCGTTCAGCAAACCCATGACCTGTTGACTTTCCATAGTGGATCTTCTTCGAATTCAGTTCTTCCTTTTTCAAGGTTCGAATTTCTAGGAGTTTGTCTCTGGTCGAAGCTACTTGAAAAAAAGGGATAAAACAAAAAAGACAATATCAAGAAAATTAAAATTAATTTATAAAAAAGTTTTTCAATTCGACTGCCGACAACCTCTTTGACAACCTTTTTTGCCTAACACAAGCATAATAATTTTAAAGGAAAAACGTGTTTCAACCAGTTAAAAAAAGTGATTCAAAAAAGTTAAAAAGCAATTACTTTTGTGCCGACCTGCAGTTAAGTAAACAGCGTCTATTCGCGCCCTATTGCTATCTCAATTTTCAGCCAGGAAAGTCTTCTCTTGCAACTTCATGCCGATTTTATGGGTTGCATAGAAAAATGCCGCTCTCTGCAAATAAATAAGTTGCTTCATTGCTTAATCCGCCTAGAGCTCAAGTCTTCTTTGCGCAGATCAAAATTCCAGGACGCAATCAGAAATTATGGAATATGAGGAGAAGAAAAAAGGTAACTGGCTCAAGTTTTGTAGAAAGCAATATAAAGCATCCCCAAAAAAAATTCTGACTCTTGGCTAAAAAACTGTATTCTTCTTGTCTCAAGTTTTTTTTCTTGCTTAACAAAAACACCCACTCATCCTGAATCAGAGTTTGCTTCATCGTTAACTGTGGAATTTCTCGTGTCTCATAAATGCCAAATTTGCTCTAATAAACATCATGGTGGTTTATCAGAGACTAAATGCCTCTAATGGCTCATTTATAAACGTTGTCGTTGTCGTCGTCGTTGGAATATTTTTTTTATAAAACCCTTTTTTCCGCCAACGACAACGACGACCTATTTATAAAAAATCCAACGACAACGCCAACGACGATGACGACGCCAAGGACAACGACATTTTGTATTCAAAATTGGACAAATTTCGCATTTTTAGTTGAGCTTTCGAGTGAAAACGTGTGGAGAATATAGTTAATCCTTAAAATTCTGACTTAAAATGCAAAATTTGTCTGATTTGGAAGAAAAATTTTCCGTTGTCGTTGGCGTTGTCGTTGGCGTAAAAATGCCTTTATAAAACATTTTTTCCAACGACGACGACAACGACAACGTTTATAAATGAGCCATAATGTATAAAAATTTCGACGCTACTGGAATATAAATGGGGCTAAGCCTACTTCCTTAGCCTAAAAATTATTGAGGAGCGGGGGTATATTCCAGTAGCGCCAAAATTTCGCTATGTAAACTAACAATTAAAAAAATTTACTGAAATATTTTTAATTTCTCACATGAGAAATTCTACATTTACTTACGTTATCGACGGGGCAAAATCTGCCTCAGGATAAGTGGGAGTTTTTGCTAAACAGAAATATAAAAAAGGTTCACTTAGAGGCGCATTATATGAAAAATATAAGAGAACTAGGTAAATGGTGTAACCCAACATTAAATTACTCGTTCCATTTCACTTTCATAGCAAAGCTTTATAGATCTAAAAATTACCTACTAAGAAACCGAAAACAATGTGGTGAAACATATCTCTTTGAGTCTGTAAACATATAAAATGGCGTAATAAAAGTATGCTGGCAATAGTTTAGAGGAAGAACCTAACCCAAACACTTTACGATTAATAAATGGGCTAAAGTAACGATTGCTGGATAGTTTAGTCTATTCCCTTCTTTCCCAACATCTAAAACAACCACTAGATTGTTACACACAATTCAAAAATCTCACCGCCATCCCTCTACCCACTTCACTTCGCTCAACAACGACGATATTCAGAGCAGTGAGGCATTCGGATGCGGAGTTTTGTCAGGCAAATGTAGTTTTAAAATTTTATCGGTAACACGGCTGTTCGAATTGTCCAAAAAGATGCCTTTCGAGTTTTTGTATGCTATTTTTGCTATTTTCGGAGAGACACAGGGCTGTATTGGGAGAAGAAGGGAATAAAAGGGGGCACTAATCACACATGGGCCACTAAAAAAAGACTTTGAACATAGTTTTGTTAGCTGGGGCCTACCGCATAAATAAACTCTGGCATGCATGCTTTTTCATGCATCCAGAGTCACATTCGAGTGATTTGTGTCTAAGGTATGTGGGTGTGCGCATCGGAACACGGACATTTCACTCTCAGGGACACTTCACTCTCTGAGACATTTCACTCTGCGGACACTTCACTCTTGAAATCATTAAGAAAATTCAAAATGAAATCAAGCAAAATTGTGTTTAAATTTGCAGGAGACCCAGTTTAAAAATGTTTTATGTCCCATAGAAAGCCGGTACCAGGGTACTACCAAGGCATTGGTACTCAGAAAGAAGTGCCTAGGTAGTGGTACTTAAGTGGTAGTATACATGCAGTACTACCACTGTGTTGAGCTACTCAAAGTAACGCCCAGGTATGGTTCTCACAAGCATCAAAAACTTTGGCGTTTTGTAAGCATCAAAAAGCATCAAAATTCATAAAAGCAGCATCAGAACGGCACCAAATTGATGCTGTTTTGATGCTGGCAAAAGCATTAAAATAGCATCAAAAGAGCATCAAAAATTTTGATGTTGCTTTTATGAATTTTGATGCTTTTTTGATGCTTACAAAACGCTACACTAAGAATATTTCTGAAAATTTTGGAAATAGGCCAGGCAAGGACTTACGTACATCAATTTTTTTTCAAAATGTGACTGTTTCTTTGTGTCTCCCTGTATATGCCCAGGTGGTGCTATTCAAGTAGTGCGTAAAACCCCAAGTGCCTCTCCTCCAAAGAGTATTTTTCTCCAAGCCTACCATTTTCGGTTCCCTTGATTTTTTTTCACTCCAATCCATTGCGATGTGGAGTGTGCTGGTCTTTGGACGCGAAGCGGCCAAATACTTTTGGTATTGTCTAGAGTTGGGTTAATTACCGGTCATAATCTTTTTTTTATCATATTACAGAAATTTTTATTGATTAATCTATTTTATTGCTTCAACGCCGACTTTCTTGCACTCCTAAACAAACCTTATCAGTACCCTCAAATACTTTTATGCATTAACTAAACTTATCCTAAATTATCCTAAAGAGTGAAATGTCCGGAGAGTGAAATGTCACGTACCCGTGCGCATCTTTTATCTATTTTACCTACGATTTTGTTAACCGTTCAGGCTGAATTTTTATTAGCTACTACTACGCAAAAAACTGAGTCAATTTCAAACAAAAAATTAGCCGAAATAATTGATCCTATGTGGGCTAAAAAGCATGACGAACAATTTTTGGGGTCTCAGGACCCCCTTGAGCATACCTGGTTTTTTCCACTTTTCTAGCAAAACTCAAAGCTTTAAGCAACACATGTCACTTCTGATAAGTTTTCTGAAGTCTACGACTCAGTGCTGGTATAGAGAAGATAACTTCATATTCGTGTTTCTCGATCCCGATTGCATGAGATTTTTTAATTCTGTGAAAAGAAAATCGAATCACAGGGGGGTATCATGGTTTTTTAGTCAAAATTTGAAAAATTTAAATAAGCACCTTTCGAATTTCAGAGGGAATAGGGGCTGTATTGGGAGTGAAAGGGAATAAAAAGGAGCCACTTTGATGGCAGGATGTTAGAAAAGTAAATATATGTATTCTTCGACTGCCTCACCATGTTTTTCAACTGGGCCGTGGCAAAAAGAGACTCTTTATGCATTTTATTATCAAGATTACTTCTCAGAATCATGTCTGAGGTAAGTGAGTGCGCGCATCTCTAACTCTCAAGCCCCCTTCAGGGGCACAGGGGCTTGGAGTTGAGATGCGCACACCCACATACCTTAGACACAAATCACTCGAAAGTAACTCTGGATGCATGAAAAAGCATGCATACCAGAGTTTATTTATGCGGTAGGCCGCAGTCAACAAAACTATGTTCAACATCTTCTTGTTAGTGGGCCCTGTGTGATTAGTGGCTCCCTTTCATTCCCTTCCTTTCCCAATACAGCCCTTAATCCCTCTTTAATTAAAAAAAGTGCCGATTTAAATTTTTGAAATTTTGACTGAAAAACCATGACACCCCGCTGTGGTTCGAATTTTTTTTTCTCAGATTCAAAAAACAGCCGGCTTTCTCATGAAATCGGGGTCGAGAAACACGAATATGAGGTTATCTCCTCCACAAGAGCACTCTGCGTGGGGAGGGGTTCTTTACTCAAGCCAAAATTATATGTAGATTAATGACCGCAATCTGATGGTGACTGTGCACTGACTTTTGTTTTTCATGCCGAAAATTTACATTCGAGGCAAAAAGTTACATGCAACGTTTTATTTGGAATCACAAATACTAAAATTTGTATTTTCAATGAAGGACACGGACATAATTTCGTCGGACCGAAATTTCGTCGCGCCCAAAAATTCGTCGCGGCCAAAATTTCGTCGTGCCTAAATTTCGTCGTGGACAAAATTTCGTCGCGGCCATAATTTCGTCGCGACTGAAATTTCGTCGCATACTTTATCTCAATAAATTGACCTGAAATAGTTGCGCCCCCGAAGGGGGCGCAGGGGGCTTGAGAGTTAGAGATGCGCGCACTCACTTACCTTAGACACAATTCCAAGCAAGACTCTTAATCAAGAATGCATAAAGAGACTCTTTTTGCCCAGTTCCAGTGACCAAAACACGCGTCGAAATTTCGGTCGCGACGAAATTATGGGCGCGACGAAATTTTGGGCGAGACGAAATTTCGGTCCGACGAAATTATGTCACGCGCCCTTTCAATGACGAGTTATGTACAGGGCTGCGATTTGGGTACTAATTTATTGGAAAATAGCACTTTTGGAGTACTAAATAGTACTAAAATAGTATTAGGTCTATCGATAAGTTCGTGCGCATTTTTTCAATCCAATTTTTATCCACAATTTTGACAACACAATGCAACATGTAATACACCATCATGTAGAGAATTTAACGGGCTATCGTTTGATATATCATTCGCCAATATACTTGCCACCGTTCTCAATCACTTCTGCAAATCTTCCTGGTAGCTTGTTGATTCCATCTCGATAAAAATTCACAGGTTTTGAGTCAGAGAATTCTTGGATCCACTCTTCCAATTCCGCTTCGTCCTTAAAGTTTTTCCCGCTCAGCTGATTCTGCATCGATAGGAAGAGATGAAAGTCGGTGGGAGCCAAATCCGGACTGTATGGCGGATGTTACAGCACTTCCCAACCCAGCTCCAAAATCTTCGCTTGAGTCAATCTGGCAACATGAGGACGCGCATTTTTTTGTTAATTTTTTTTGGACAACTTCTTAACAAAGGAATTACTGCTACCAAAATCTTATCTTATCAAAAAGTTTGGTATCCAAAGATAGCCCGTTAAATTCTCTACATGATGGTGTATTACATGTTGCATTGTGTTGTCAAAATTGTGGATAAAAATTGGATTGAAAAAATGCGCACGAACTTATCGATAGACCTAATACTAATTAGTACTAGGGTACTAATTTAGTACTAAATACTATTTTAGTACCTAGTACTAATTTAGTAATTAGTGCTCGTAGTACTTTTTCTATTTTTTGCTGTATTTACGTCAAAAAGACACACTGCGCATATTTTTATTTTTTTCACCATAAAATAACTAAAAAATTGTTACTAAGACAAGAAGAATGCGTATCTGTGTGTTTTTTAAACATAGTACTAAAATAGTACTAAGTACTAAAATAGTACCTAGTACTAAATAGTACTATTGGTACTAAATAGTACTATTGGTACTAATTACTAACTAATTGTACTGTGTACTAAATTAGTACTTAGTACTATTTTAGTACTAGTTACTATTTTAGTACTTAGTACTATTTTAATACCATGGTTAAAAAAACACACAGATATGTCGTCTTCTTGTCTTAGTAACAATTATTTTTGCTGTTTTATGTAAAAAACAAACAAACATATGTGCAGTTTATCTTTTTAACATGAAAACCGCAAAAATAGAAAAAGTACTGCGAGTACTAAGTACTTAATTAGTACAAAGTACTAAAATAGTACTAAGTACTAAATTAGTACCCTAGTACTAATTAGTACTATTTTAGTACTATTTAGTACTCCAAAAGTACTATTTTCTAATGAATTAGTACCCAAATCGCAACCCTGGTTATGTACCAAAAATATAGCCCTGTATCTCTTGGGAATCAGTAAAAACATTGAGTGGTGAGATTCAGCAGATCTGGCTTAAATATATTGGATAGACGAATTTTTTAACCTGGTTATAAGTCACAACGTCTGAAAATTTGGTAGTTTCCCTAGATTACTTTCTAGATAAAGAAAATGAAATGGAGGAAAATAACAATAGACTTACCTGTCTACTCATTCATGTGCCAAACAAAAACTATAGAAAGCATAGGGGTCTCTAGTTGTCACTCCTATTATTCAACCTGTCTCCTGTTATGCAAAACAAAGGCTGGCCCTAGATGAGCACCTAATACTTCCTGTTGATTGTGTAACAACCCATTACTCACTCTTTTTTTAATAAGGGCTAATACGACTAAGCAATTTCTTTTACATCACCTTGTCATTTTAATTAGTTTGCAACTCGTTTAACCAAAATTACTCTATAGAATCTAAGCTACATTTTGGGTACAAAATATCCTTATTTTATTGACAATTAAAATTAAAAAATGCGCCTTTAAACAAGTGGTCCAGGTTTCAGGGTGGAAAAAAGTATTGCATCAAGCTATTACTTGTCTGTTTCTCAACATTTGCACACGTTTATTAAAGTCAAAACTTATATTCTTTAAAGCGCTAAATCTTAGCTACAATTTGGTATGTCAAACTTTTATTTTCGATGACTACGAGAAAACTTATAAATATCAACAAAAAAGTATGTAGTTCTAGTCAAAATCAAAGTGAATCTGAAGAAAATGACTGCTTGGCCACATGAATAATAGCTTTTTTCAAAAAAATAATAATGGAAAGATACCAAATAATGCACTATTCGAAAGCTCTTGACATATCAACGGAATTTCTAAAATGACACTGGGCTGAGAAACGCACGGTTGAAGTTGGAAAAAGTAAAAAACCCATTTTCTACCTTATTATGACTCATTTTTACTTTTTCCAACTTCAACCGTGCGTTTCTCAGCCCAGTGTCATTTTATTTAATGCATGGTTAACGCATGTTATGTTCAAGACCGATTTTCTTCCAATTTCTGTAAACTCATGCCGGATATCTTTCCGGAACCCTAAAATTCAACTTCTTAGCTGTCTTTTAAGCACATAAGCGGAAAACTAAGGTGGCTTTAAAAAAAGTTTTTGAGTCCCTCCAAGTTAGAGATGGTGTATTTTTGCCTGAATATTGGATAGTTTTCGTGTTCAAGACCGATTTTGGCCAGTTTTTGCAATCTTTTGTCAGATATCTTTTCGGAACCCTAAAATTCAACTTCTTAGCTGTCTTTTAGACCCATAATCGGACAAATGAAGTGGCTTTTAAAAAAAGTTTTTAAGTCCCTCCAAATCGGAGATGATATATTATTGCCTGGATATTGGGTGAATTTTCGTCTTGAAGCCCACTTTTCTGCCAATTTTTAGCGAATTAATGTAGGATATTTTTGCGAAACCTTCAAGTACAACATCTTGGTTTTCTTTTAAGCATAAACACGTATACTTGAAATTGCTTCTGAGAAATGTTTTCTTGCCCTCCAAATTGGTGATGGTGGATTTTAGCCTGGATTTAAGGTGAATTTTTGTGTTCAAGCCCACTTTTGGCAAGGTAGGGTAGGTATATGGCCAGTTAGGCATAGTAACGTTTACCTCTTTTTGGGACATTTTTTTGAATTCGCGCCCATTTTGGCGTTCTGTTTTTTCGTGTTTTTTCCGGCAAATTATATACTTTTTTAAACTTAGGCTTAGGCTCAGGGTAGGCCAGCACACGTCAGGGCGGGCTCAAACGTGTGTCCTCAACTGCAAAAAGTGCGAAAAAAAGAACGCCAAAATTGGCAAGAATTGGCATAGTTAAATCGCTTAACATTAATGACGGCAATGTAATGGTAACTGGGCATTGATAATTGTGTTTGCATAGTTGACTTGCTTAACATACACGGATACAGTGGAATCATAACTGTGCGTTGACTACTGTTTTTTGATAGTTAAGTTATTTCAACATAAATGACTTTAATCTAATGTTAACTGTGCATCGACCATAGTGTTTGCATAGTTAAAAGGCATTTTCTCTAAAACTGGATCAAACATTGTTCCCTCGATTTTTTCGAAATTTTTAGTTGGATCAAATTGGATTTCCCCACCAAAAGTGTGAAATTCCCCACCAAATTAATTAAATTCCCCACCAAATTCAAATTCGATCTAAAAATAGTGAATTTCACCACCAAAATTGTGAAATTCCCCACCAAATTGTTTAAAAAATTATTTATGCCTTTTTCTGTCCAAGACCAACCAAATTTTGCATAGTTTCGCAAGAAATTAAAATTTTTTAGCCTGAAAATGACTTGGATCGCTTAGAATCCCACCCGGAACGGCGAGAGCCCCTGAAAGTTGGTTTTTTGGGGTTCACTAAAGGGGGGTAAACCGTGTCTGAAATACAGTCTGAGTCAATCTTGTTATATAATTAAACATTGTGAAGGTTACAGAACCATTCATCGACTTCTTCCTTGCTCGCGCATTGCTTCTCCACAATCCATTCTCTATTATTTCCTCTTGGCATTTCTTTGCTAAATAAAAACATGTGATGAAAACATGAGAAACCGAAATTCCGGCGGCATAATTACTAGAACTGCCTTCCATGAACGAAAAAAGGGACAATGCTCGACTTTTTATACACGATAGATAGCACAGACAATGAAATAAAAAATTTGGTGGGGAATATCACAATTTTGGTGGGGAAATTCACATACAGCCTTTTTAGTTTTGGTCTCATTCGAAAGAGGAGACCATTCTAAGTGAGTTTACTTTTTACAGATCGCTAACTCCAAATTTGGATGTCGAGATCATAGCTGCACGCTGTCCAAAAAATAGCGCCAGCGCCGGCGCCGGCAATTTTCAAAATTGAGCGCCAGCGCCGGAAAAAGCGCCAGCGCCGGCGCCAGAGCAGCCAAATTGAAAAAATCGCGCCGGCGCCAGCGCCGGTTTTTTGAACGAAGAAAAAATCGCGCCAGCGCCAGCGCCGGCGCGATTTTGCTGGCGCCGTAAAAAGCGCCGGCGCACTCAAAAGCGGCTTTTCTACAAATTATTGACATAATTTTCAACATTTTTTATTCCATATCAAATATTTATCAGGGCAGAATTAAAAAGAGCTTTTTGATGATGATGATGCCGAGGCCCAACAAATTATTGACGAGTACCTTGAAATGCTAGTTCAAAAGTTGAAGGCCAGAAAAATAGCCAAGGGAATGAAAAAACGAAACGATGTTCTTGAAGGACTTATTGAATGAAACACGTATTGTTGCATATTCAAGTAACACCACTAGAAAATTTATATTTTTGAAGAAGTTTATAAATTAAAGAATTGGCATGAACTTGTTTTACAACAACAATGACTTAATACAAAACAAAAAAGCGCCAGTTTAGCAATTCGTGAAAATTTGCGCACCGGTGCCAGCGCCGGCGCCAGCGCCGGCCTAGCCACAAAAATTTCGCGAGCGCCGGCGCCAGCGCCGGACCAGTCAAAATATTCGCGCCAGCGCCGGAAAAAGCGCCGGCGCTATGAGCGCCCGGCGCTTAAAAAGCGCCGGGCACCGGCGCTGGCGCTGCTAGCGCCGGCGCTGGCGCTGGCGCTCGTGCAGCTATGGTCGAGATATGGCCATTTGAAATTCGACTTATGTCGACTGTCTAAAATGTGAGTATTTTCTTTCTTATGCATGCAGTTTTTAACGGGTTATATTTAAAATTGGCCATAGAATTGTGAAAAATGGCCATAGAATATTTAATTTTGGCCATAGATTTGTGTTGGCCATAGAATATTGAAAAATGGCCATAGATTTTTGAAAAATGACCATAGATTACTGAATTTTGGCCATAGATATTGTGTTTCTGTCATACACATCGGACAAGTAGTTAAATTACGCGCTGTTTGTGTCGCGCTGTTTACGTTACTAAAATTTAGTATGTCTCTCCGAGAAGTTACCGGCAAAAGAAAGGACAAGCCAGCTCTCGTCTACACCCAAGTGCTCAAGTTCGACGGTGAAGAAGCAGAAAGCGCTCTTCAGCAGTGGAAAGGCGATCAGGGCAGTGTTTGGGTTACAAATAACTGGCACTTGTAAGTCCTTTCATTTTAAGACCTCCATTGTGTATTGTAGTGTACCCATTCACTTTTCAGGAAGAGCAAATCGGCGATCTGCAAGCATAATTTGTAGAACTACGAATGCGCGGTGTCAAAAAAAAGGGATGTGCCTGTCCCGCCAAGCTGAGAATACGGTGGCCAAGTGACAACAAAGAGATCATCGTTGAAGTAGCAGGGCAGCACTCGGATCACGATTCGACATCGTCTGCAGTGCTCTCCCAAAAGTCAAGCAAGTGGTGCGCCAAAAAGCAAAGGAAGGAAAAACAGCAAAGCTTATCCAGCAGGAAATGACGGTGAACTTATCACTTACTAGATTATGAACCATGTTAAATTTTACTTTCATTTTAGACGATGGAGTCCATTCAATCAGTGCCCAAGCTCCAGCAAATACAGAACTTCATGAGCTATCAGATAAGGGGGGACACCACACCGGTCACAATTGAGCACTTAATGGAGTATGCTGCCTCAAAGATGGACATGCCTGAAGATGAAAATCAGGTCTACGTTCCAAGCTTCCGGGCAAGAAAGGCCACCAATCTGCATGAGTTTTGCTTAGTGTGGTCTACTAAGAAGCTGAAAAGGTTCCAGAACGGTTCGCGGTTTATCAACGTCGACTCCACGTACAAGCTTAATTGGAATGGATATCCCGTGATGGTGAGATTTCATTTGTTTTTTTATTGGGCGAGTTGAATATTGTGTAGGTGGCTGGATTCTCTGATGCAAACAAGTCTTTCTTCCTCTCTCATGTTGCCTTAGCAAGCAATGAGAACAGTTGGTGCTATGAGGTCTTTTGCCGAGCAATTGATGAGGGTGGATTCAGGCCGGAGGTCGCTATGGCAGATGGTGATCAATCAATTTCGGCGGGTTGGACTTTTAATTATATATTTGATTTTATTCTATTACTTGATGTTTAGCAGCTAGATCCGTGTGGCCTGCAGCTAAGAGGGCGATGTGCTTCTTCCACGTCATGGCTGTAGGTTGGAAACTAATAAAGTTACGTGAGAAATAGTATGTTTGCTTAGCTTCAGTAGCTGATGTTGTTATCCAAAATCTATAGTAATAACGGGTGGTCAAAAAGTTCCCGATGGATTTTCAAAGCTTTATTTTTTATCATTTTTCTTATCATATCTCTGATCTGTTGATACCATCTTGTAGCCCTGAAACTCCTCTTTCAAATGGCATATTGTTTTTAGCTTGATTATTGTGGATAAGTCACCATTTGGGTCCAAACACTTGTCTGGTCGTTTTAAGAAGAATACCAGCGCTTTCATCACTTTAACTGGTCAAATGTTATATTGAATTTTGATAATCACGACAAAAAATTTGCACCATGTTGTAGCGCAGCTGAGGAGCTACAAAACCCATGTTACAGAATGATTTTTGAAAATTTCAGTGTTGAGATATGGCATTTTGAAAAAACCGATTTCTTGAAAAATGACCGATATGCAAGTTTTTGCCAATTTTTCGAATTTTGGTCATTTTTTCAAGAAATCGGTTTTTTTCAAAATGCCATATCTCAACACTGAAATTTTCGGGCAGCCGACGATTGCGCCATTTCAAATTGCGCCAAAATCAGATTGCGCCACTGCAAATTGCGCCAAAATCAGATTGCGCCACTGCAAATTGCGCCAAAATCAAATTGCGCCACTACATACTCTAATCAAAGTCAGGCAAATGCTTTTTTTTATCTGATCTCAACGAATTTTGTTCCCTTCTACTATTAGGGCTGACTGTTTTCATGTCCTTAAATGACCAATTTCAGTAAAATGGCCAGAAATTTGCAGGGTTGTAATGGCGCAATGTGCAGTGGCGCAATTCGATTTTGGCGCAATTTGCAGTGGCGTAATTCGATTTTGGCGCAATTTGCAGTGGCGCAATCTGCATTGGCGCAATTTGAATGTGGCGCAATCTGAATTGGCGCAATTTGAAATGGCGCAATCGTCGGCTGCCCAAATTTTCAAAAATCATTCTGTAACATGGGGTTTGTAGCTCCTGAGCTGCGCTACAACATGGTGCAAATTTTTTGTCGTGATTATCAAAATTCAATATAACATTTGACCAGTTAAAGTGATGAAAGCGCTGGTATTCTTCTTAAAATGACCAGACAAGTGTTTGGACCCAAATGGTGACTTATCCACAATAATCAAGCTAAAAACAATATGCCATTTGAAAGAGGAGTTTCAGGGATACAAAATGGTATCAACAGATCAGAGATATGATAATAAAAATGATAAAAAATAAAGCTTTGAAAATCCATCGGGAACTTTTTGACCACCCGTTATAACAGCGCGTAAATTAACTACTTGTCCGATGTGTATGACAGAAATACAATATCTATGGGCAAAATTCAGTAATCTATGACCAATTTTCAGAAATCTATGGCCATTTTTTTAAAATCTATGGCCATTTTCAATATTCTATGGCCAAAAAAATCTACGGCCAAAATTCAGTAATCTATGGCCATTTTTCAAAAATCTATGGCCATTTTTCAAAAATCTATGGCCAAATTTAAATATTCTATGGCCATTTTTCACAATTCTATGGCCAAAATTAAATACCACCCGTTTTTAACTTTCATCACAGGGCCCTCTCACATTATATACTATTCGACGCAGAAAAATTATATACTATCCGAGGTGTACGGTCAGTTCGAAACGGTCAGTTCGAAACGGTTTTTTTTCAAAATTTTTCATACTTTTTAGAACAAAAGTTTTTATTTCAGCAAAAACGTTTTTCTGAGGTCCCCTAGTAGTTGAAATTCTTTCAGGAACCCAAGTAAAAAAACAGAATTAAAAAATGTTTGTGTGCTGGGATATGACTTAAAGTTGGAGGGCTTATATGCCATCTTTTAACTTTGGGTCATATCTCAGCGCACAAGCATTTTTTTTGAAATTCTCTTTTTTATACGGATTTCTGAGGAAATTTCGGCAACTAAGAGACGTCAGAATAACTTTTTTGCTGAAATAATAATTTTTGTTCAAAAAAGTATGAAAACTTTTGAAAAAAACCGTTTCGAACTGACGTAGCCCCACTATTCGACGCAGAATAAGCAAGCTTTCATATGGTAATAATGGTTTGTGCTTGTCGCCCTATTTTCATGGAAAAAAAATGATGATGAAAAAATGATGAACCCATGATTGGTTCGTAATGAAGAACTTCGAAAAAAAGACATTTGGGTAAAAAAATTTTATTTCATTTTATCCAGTGCTTATTGCTATTTTGGAGCGAAAAAAAGATTTTGATTGAAAACTTCAAAAATAAAAAACATCCTCGGTCCCGAAAAAAGGACAAATCTTTTTTAAAAGGACGATTACGAACCCTGTGATGAACCCAAAAGTCGGATTTTCCAGAACAGAAATTCTCAGCTGAAAACCTAATTTTCACCACCCTAGACGTCACCCCCCACGCTTTTTATCACAGATTCAGAAGGCTCAATAAATTTTGCACCAAATAAAGAAAAAAGTTGAAAATAGTGTAGCGACAAAAAGTTGGTCAATGATACAAAAAAGTTTGCACGCCAAATTTTCACTAATTTTATGACATTTTGTCCATTAGGTATCGAACTCACCTTACTCACACATGACACACTTTCGGGAAAAATCAAATATGTACCGTCTCATACATTCAATGAAGCTTGACGCCATATACACTTTACGGCTTTATTCCGCAAAAGATCACAACATACAGAGCCGAATAATTAAAAACTCAAATGAATGAAAATTTTCTGAGGCTCTTCTTAGTCATGCAAAAGACGGCGTCCACAGGTTCTAGGCCTGGATAATCAAGCAGGCTTAGTCCAGATAAGCCAAACACAGTGTGGAATGGGTCAGCCTGGAACAAATAGAAAAGAGCCTATGCAGAGCGAACATAATAACTATGTATTACCGCGTCTTCAGGTCGATCTGCTATTCCGCCGGATTCATCATCTTGAGAGGCTAGTATGAATTTAGTGAGAGAATTCTAAAAGCTAGCATTTTCAGTGTACAGTCGACTCTCGATTTAACATACACCCTGGGGACTGACCCAGCCTTATGTTAAATCGGGGTGTATGTTAAATCGGTGGGTAATTTGACGGTTTTTATTATTGAAGAGACCGGCCCAGCTGTATATAAATCGGGGGTGTATGTTAAATCGAGAGTCGACTGTATACAAATTACGTAAAAGAGTGATTAAAACTACCTTGTCAATCCAATGGAGCTTTTTTATAATTCCAAGAGAAGCCAGTACCCACCAAGAGTAGCAAACATCTGAAAACCACTTTACATTTAGATAAGATGTGTCGATTGTCTTCAGCTTGGCTCATACCTGGTAATTTTCTGGTCTTCCTACAAAAACATAATTATCTGGTGCAATTGAAGTCCAAAGTTATAATCCTACCGCACAATCCACCTGACGGACACTGACGCTCAGCTAGCCTGAAATTGACCTAGCTAAAATTAACGCTCAGCTAGCCTGCATTGAAATTATACAATCAGTCTACAAAGCCCGAAACGTATTACCATTCCCCTGTTCTGTCCGTGTCAATTAGTTCCAGGCAGCCAGCAATAGCCAAAGCTCCGAGACAGCAATAAACCTAAATGAACACATTCAGAATTAGTAACGAAAGCTTAAAATCACCTGTCCAGCGTGACTTTCACTTCCTGGCCGAGTACCAAATCCACCATCGAAATTATGACATCTGAAAGTTTTAAAAAGTCATAAAAATTTAGGAAATACACTAATAGATCTTTCTTAAATTACATAAATTACACCAGAGACAGAAACGGGTAGGGGACCGACCCGCCTGAGCCGATTTTAAACCAAAACCCCGACCCGAAACCCTGCCCGAATTTTTTCTCAAAACCCCGACCCCGAGATTTGTATGATACACCGAATTTTCGGGGCCCAGATTTATCCACGTAAAAGCTCGAAATGGTACCGTTTCCGCCATCTTTTTCAAGTTCATTTGTTTGATTTGTTGTTTATTCGTCTTCAGGATTTTTTCGGTGCAGTCTTTGTGTGCATTTGTGTTGTACTTAGTCTGTTATTGAAGGTGAACGTCAATGTGGAATATCAGGCTACCCGCGCATTTTACATTGATTTGAGAATAGTTTTTAAACGTCTCCTCAGTAAATTTATAACGCTAAAAAGCTATTTTCTGACATTTCCCTACATACCGTATTTCCTCTGATTGCGAGAGTTTCAATTTACGTGTTTTAATTTACGTGTTTTGATTTACTGTTTGAGCTGTGTAAAAAGTGCCTGTTAGATTTTTGAAATCCCTCGCAGGCGCTTTTTAGACAGCTCGAATAGTAAATGAAAACAGGATTTTCAGACCGCTTGAAGTTAGGGGCGGCAATTAGAGGGGGCGGCAATTAGAGGAAATACGGTAAAAAAATAAAATTTTGTTACAGGAATGTAGCGGGAATTCGAAAATTCAAAAAGCAGCGACTATTTGAATTCCCGCCAAATTCCTGTAACAAAATTTCCCGGGCTTTTTCGAAAACTGTTAAGAACTTTTTAAAAGCTTAATAAAAATGAGTACAGAAGCTCAAAATGCCCCATGCAAGTTGATGACTCAAAAAATATACAAAACAAGGGCAATGTAGTAAGCTAAAGACCATGTTACCCACATGATGGTTTTCGGGGAACTTCGGGACGCTCTGTCTCCCTGATTCTTAAGGTAATCTCGAAAAAGAGGCGGCAGTTTATTATAGAGCTCTCGGGTGCTCTACAAGATTCTGCAAAAAAATTGTCAATGAACTCTTTGAGAAAAGTCACTCCTGAAGGTTCCCTTGTGTAAAGAGAAGCATATATACATAAGCCCCAAGAAAAGAAGGAAGAGGTGGCGGCGTAGTGTAATGGTAGCACATCAGCCGGCAAACTGAAAGCTGCAGGTTCGATTCCTGCCACCACCATTTTGCCTCTTCCTTCTTAAACTTTTCTCTTGTTAGAGGACAAACGCAAACAAATATTCTAGTCAAATTTCAGTCAACTTTTTTCAGGATTCGGTTCTAATGAATGAATTAGTCACCAGATAGCTTTTTATGGTTTCCAGCAAAAAACTATTACTCAATTGACGTTTAGACACTATCCTGAAATGAATAAAAACTTTCTGTGACCTGTGTGAGGTTTTGGATCGTGCCGCGCGCGGCCCGCCCCAGAAGACATTAAAAACCCCGACCACAACTCCTAATAGTACGAGAGAATAAAACCTCGACTCGAAACCCGCCCGAAGGCACTTTTATACAGTCGAACCTATCTATAGTGTACACCCCAAAAGTTCGTTCCCGCCTAGGGTCCGACACTTTTTTTAGCTCGATTTTCAATTTTTTTTGCTGATTCTTTTTTCACAGTCTGGCCGCAAATATCGTAAGGATTCCGATTTTGCCGATCGTTTTTCATTTGTCTATATATTTTTCTCTAAAAAGCAAAACCTCCCAATAGTGTACATCTTATTTTCAAAGTGGTGTACACTATATGGAGGTTTTGCTTTTTTAGAGAAAAAATATATAGACAAATGAAAAACGATCGGCAAAATCGGAATCCTTACGATATTTGCGGCCAGACTGTGAAAAAAGAATCAGCAAAAAAATTGAAAATCGAGCTAAAAAAAAATGTCGGAACCTAGGCGGGAACGAACTTTTGGGTGTACACTATAGAGAGGTTCGACTGTAATAATATTTAGCCCCGTTTTTTATTGGGCAACCTGTACAACAAATCCGACTCAAATATGAAAAAAACGCACTAGAAATATAGAGTTGCTTCTATCACACAGATATTTACAAAACTAACCTGATAACAAATTCGACTGCCTTTTCACGTCAATTGCGTCCACGCGGTCCAAGAAGTGAAGGGCTGCCAAAGCGCAAAACGAGAATCGTGTGTCAACTTCGCCTGAAAAAGAAAGATTATGCAAATTCTCAGAGCTAAAAGTTTTCGACGCAACCTTTTAATAACCCCCTCCAAAAAAGCTACTCGAGAATACCATACTTTTTTTTTTAAATGTGAGAATTAATACGGGTTGTCCTCAGGCTAAGGGCTTAGCCTGAAAAATATTGGAGGGGGGGGGGCTTATACCCGAGGAGCAGTTTTTTTGGGGGGGGGGGGGGGGTGTAGCCGAGTAGCGCCAAGTTTTCAACGCTAAGTTTTAGCACATCTAAGACAGTCTTACGAATCACCGCTAGGAACAAATATTACTTGATCTGATAACAGGTAAAAGGGGTAGAACAACTAATGAACAACTTGCAGATAATGAGAGTGTATACTGTTTAAAGGTACCCCAGATACTACGCTAACAAGGAGGTCAGTTTTAACGTGGATGCTAGTTTTAGTCTTCTTCCACGTCTAGTCTTCTTCCACGTCATTAAAGGGCTGACCTCTTCCTACTCGGTGGTCCCCCGCCAATTCAAAAATTTTCCCTTGATCATTGGACTTCTGTACGGATTTTTCCGCTAGGTTTCTAACAAAACTAAGCCTAAAATTTGATTTTAGGCCTAGTTTTGTTAGAAACGTAGCGGAAAAATCCGTACAGAAGTCCAATGATCGAGGGAAAATTTTTGAATTGGCGGGGGACCACCGAGTAGGAAGAGGTCAGGCCCTTTAAAGACATTGATTAAGACTCATTGATCCTTTCCTATCACTGATCCTAATGAGCGGCAACACAGACTAATCAGCTAAGCATCTTCTTACCTAATTTATCCCCACTGAAACTACCATCTTCATTTTGAAGCAATTTAATGTATTCTACAGTCCTTTCTATATCGATGGAGTCTAGCTTATTGAGAATGACAAGGACCTGAAAACTACACTATTGATAAAGAAGAAAAAAATTACTGAAACCTGAATGGCACTGAGCGTGTGGAGGAGATGTGAATCGTGACGAGCTGCAGCAGCAAAACCCCATCCGGATTCTGATTCTCCTTGACGAAATTCCATATAAACTGCTTGTCCGCTTCATCCACAGCTCCAAGAACATCCAGCGAGGCTAAGCACCAATACAGTCCACTCATTCTCAAGTATTCCTGAAATTAGGAAATGCATACTCAAGAGCTAATTTTAAAAGGCTGTAACTAAAAACACGCACCACAATAGTGATTTTTCGCAGCATACACATAAATAAGAGTATTTCTCAGTGTTTTCCAAATTGTAAAATTTATTTTTTCGGATCAACATGTAGCCCTGAATTTCTAGCTTTTAAAGAGCTATCAACTGGCTCAATGTGATGTGTAAAAGTGAGAGTACCAATGGTTTTTTTACGCGAAGTATTTTCCTTAAAATAAACTTGTTTTTCTGTGTTTTTCTTAACACATTGAGCCAATTGATAGCTCAGTAGAAACAAGAGATTCAGAGCTACATATTGATCTAAAAAAATAAATTTTACGATTAGAAAAACACCGAGAAATACTCTTGTTTACCTTGTTTATGTCTTGTCTATGTATTTACTGCGAGAAAACAGTAATTCACTGCGGGAAATCCGTATTCTGGTGCGTGAAATCAATTCTAGCCATTTTTTAAAAAAGGTCAAGTAAAAATTAACATACAGCCATTATGTATTCCTAAATGAAACAAAAGTGTGATTCAGGACAATAAAATTATATTGAAACCATACATAAGACTCTCTGTCACGTCCGTACTTCAAAATAAATTCTTTATGCTTCTCGATACAAATTTCTGTAGGTGCTGATTTCGGAATTTCAATGTCTCTCCTAGCTATATTCCAAATGGAAGCAAGACTCTATAAATCACATATGAAAACTGTTAATTTTTTACGAAAATAACCACCATTGTAAGGTTTATTCGACTGTTTCACTAAAATAAAAAAAATGAACAATGAACCAAGAAATTTCTGCTTCAGGACAAGGAATACTCGGATCTCCACCAACACAAGTAAAATAAGTTACAAAGTCACGTGCAAAACATCCTTTTACTGAACAACTAACGAAAACAATTTCAATATACAAATAGGAAACTAATCGCAAGAGCCATCTCTCCATCCTTCAAACCACCTTAAACAGATATTTATAACCACAAATCAATATATTTCACGACAAAAAAAATTACCTTTCATTTGTCCGGCTACAGTCGAAAATATCCTTTCCAATCTTCTCATTGACTCTATTGTGCAGTTCACACCTAAAATGACTAAATCATGAAAAAGGTGTACAAGGAGACAAGTGACAACGCACATCCACTTCGACAATTTCTCCCTGTCTTCAACTTGAGGAGGATTTTCAACCAAATCTTTTCTGAAATCTTCGGCACAATGAGCACAGGGATATGTCTGCAAAAAACACTCAATAACACGAAAGCAATAGCGAAGATCACCTTTGAGAGACTGGTCAATGTGTCAACAACATCTTTCTTCTGCGTGTCGGTCGGCCTGTCAGGAAAAACGGCTGCGACTGAAACAACTGTATTGGTGAAAATAATAAGTCCTAGTTTAAAATGTACTTGTATGAAGCAAATTCCACGTTGAACGACCAAGCTCGTCTTTATCTAGAAATGTTCTGTGTTTTACTAATTGACTATATATATAGTTGAGTGCACTTACTTACTGGACAGTCTGAGCGTTTAACCACAGGCGTCTTCTCATCTGCTTTGCCATTAAAGCTGGCTTTGTTTGCTTCTTTCTTCGCTGCTAATTTCTTGCTCCACATCATCATTTCTTCAGCACTGGTGCAAGATTTACATGGCCTCCCGTTGATAAAGTTTGGAAATCCATGAGCTAGAAGAATGGTACCAGGCAGAATGAGGAGATTGGTGCAAGTAAAAGAAGACAAAACAGCGCTTCAAATAATTTGTGAAATTACAATTTGTAATGTGATTTATTTTTATAAAAGTTGAGTCCTAACAATAATAGCTGATGTAAAAAACAATTTTAGCTGCATGAATCAAGTGAATAATGCAGGGTACATGCCGTTTCGTCGCCGTTACCCTACGTTCACAATGATCCGCATCCGCACCCGCACCGCATCCGCATTTTTGGTGTTCACAATGCATCCGCATGCGGACCGCATGCGGATGCGGAAGATGTTGCGGAAGCGTGTTCACAATAGGCTTAGCGGATTCGGATGTGGCGTGGAGGCCTTTAAATTATTTTGTGGTGTTGACGCCTGTATTAATAACTCGAGATACTCTTTTTTCACTTCATTTGCCTGATACTTGCTTTCTGAGAGTTTAGAATACTTATAACTAAAATTAAAGAATGTTTTACCATTTCACCTCTTATTTACATTTATTTAATCGCTTCAAAAAAATTCTAATTATTTTGACTACAGATTTGGAAATATTTTGTTTGTGAGCAGGTATTTACTGTATTGAACTTGAAAAATTTATAAATTTCATTTATCTTAAAAACGTTATTTAAGTGTGTTTAAAATAGATTAGAGAAACCATGAAAAACATATTTGTGAAGATATAATTAAAAATGATTCAGTATTACTTAGACACATTATGTGCGGATCCATTGTGAACACCAAAAACGGATGCGGAGCGGATGCGGAAACCGGTGCGGTGCGGAAGCGGCAACGGAAGCGGCAAATTTTATTGTGAACGCAATTCCGCATCCGCACCGCATCCGGACGAAAAACGGATCATTGTGAACGTAGGGTTATATTTTCATCGCCACATTTTTGTTACTAAAATTACTGAAATTATGGGCGAGGAAATTTCGGAGACGAAAATATACCGGCGACGACGAAATATGCCGGGACGAAAATTGTTGTGACTAAAACTATGGGTGACGAAAATTGTGGCGACGAAACGGCACGCACCCATAATGCAATAATTGCTATTCTACTAGCACAAATTTTCTTACACGTTTAGATTACTGCAATGATATAACTGTCTAAAAAATTTCCTAAATCAAGAGAAAAACGGGTTTTTGGACGTTCCTACAGAAAAAAATAAATTATTTACATGTACAGTCAACTCCTGATATAACGATTATCCTATAAGTTCGTTCCCGCATTTCGCTAGGTGTCTTTGGCCTGTCCAATTCGAAATATTGTGAAGGTTTTTTTAAAATTCCTATTCTGCTGGTCAAGTTTTACCAAAAAGACCCGAGCTTACGAACCTTTTTTTCGAAATTCTGTGTTTGTTTTATTGAGAGCAGAGTGTTTTTAACAAAAAAAATGACTGGCGAAATTGGAATTCTTGCAATATTTCGGATTAGGATAACCAAAGAAAACTGGCAATTTGCCAGTGGCAAACACTTCAAAATCTTGGGTAAAAAATGTCAGACCTCACGCGGGAATAAACGGGTCGTAGCCTTTTGGCCTTTGAATAAGCGCCTTTTATTTATTCTTATTGTTTGTGTGCTTTTCGGCGTGCCTATAAAAGATAAATTAGAGAGATGCTCAATGAACTATTTGATAAAAGAGACATTTGCTCAAATAAGGGTTTGCTCAAATAACCGATGTAATTCAGTAGAAAATCACTGAATTACATCGGTTATTTGAGCAAACCCTTATTTGAGCAAATGTCTTTTTTATCAAATAGTTCATTGAGCATTTCTCTAATAAATCTTTTATAGGCACGCCTTCTTTTCATAGTCTTGACTCTGGGTAATTTTCCCGCGGTGTATACTCCTTCTGGTAAATTTCCCTACGGTGAATTCCCCCTCTGGTCGCTAAATTCCTCAGCAAAGATTTTTTTTCAAATTAATCTTTTTTCTTGTGAAAACTCCTATCATTTAAATGTTTTTTTATAATCCAGCATCCGTTTTATTGGATGATTTATGCGCCAACCCAACCAAATGGTCGTCCTTTTGGTGAAAATGGGTTTCCAAAACCCGTTTTTTGCAGTAATTCGAGCATTCACTGAAGAAGGTTTGATAATAGTAAAATGCCATTTTCTAGGTAATTTTGAGTTCTGGTAAAATAGCTAAAATGACAGTTTGGAATTTACAGAGTATTTTCGGGCAGCCGACGATTGCGCCATTTCAAATTGCGCCAATTCAGATTGCGCCACTGCAAATTGCGCCACTGCAAATTGCGCCACTGCACATTGCGCCATTACAACCCTGCAAATTTCTGGTCATTTTACTGAAATTGGTCATTGAAGGACATGAAAACAGTCAGCCCTAATAGTAGAAGGGAACAAAATTCGTTGAGATCAGATTAAAAAAGTATTTGCCTAACTTTGATTAGAATATATAGTGGCGCAATTTGATTTTGGCGCAATTTGCAATGGCGCAATCTGATTTTGGCGCAATTAGCAGTGGCGCAATTTGCAGTGGCGCAATCTGCATTGGCGCAATTTGAATTGGCGCAATTGGAAATGGCGCAATCGTCGGCTGCCCGTATATTCGGATTATCGAAATAAGTGAAGGCAATAGCTTTTCGAAGCCGAAAAATAAGAGAAAAAAAATTTGAGCCAGGTGGACATCCAAATGGGGAAGATTGCCAAAGCGAAAATTGCCAAAACGAGAATTGCCATGACAAATAAAAGCTTAGTGAATACGAACATATACCACTCAGTTTCACATAATGTACCCTTCATTTATCCATTCGTTCGGTTTTGGCTAAAGGAAAATGACTAAAGTGACGCTCCAATATAGTGACATTCCAGTATAGTGATACTCCAAGGCCGGTCCCAAGGGGTGTCGCTATACCGAGGTTCGACTGTATACGCTTTTCACACACACCGTAAATACTCTATTAAACGGCCCCCTCCAATTAACGGCCCCGTCTAATAAACGGCCTCCCTTAAGGACCTATATCTCAGCTTAGAAAAACAATTTTGCAAATCTGTTTTTCGCGTTTTCTTAGTTACCACGAGTTTACCTGATTCCACTTTTCAGATTTGGATTGAGCACCCAAAATATCAAATATTTTTTTTGTTCAATTTTCAGGGGTTTAAAAATAAACGGCCCGGGCCATTTAATAGAGTATTTACGGTAACACTTTTTTATTTCGTTTTTTGCACTAAAAGCAAATGTCGTTTTGGCAATTTTCGGTTTGGCAATTTTCGTTTTGGCAATCTTCGTTTTGGCGATCTTCGTTTTGGCAATCTTCGTTTTGGGAAATCCTACGTTTGGCAATTTTCGTTTTTGGCAATCTTCCCCTAGCCATCCAAATCAACCACTTGTACCCGGATATGGACCTGGACTGAGTAGGCCAACCAGTCAACTTCCTCATTTCGACCTATCTGCCTAGGTATCCACTTACCAGAGGTATCCATTCATCTCCAGGTATCTTCATCGACCTAAACCATTTGAGCATTGGGTACCACTACCTGGTACTACTACCAAGGCAATTCCACCAGAGTACCGTTACCTAGGTAGAACAACTTGAGCACCACCTGGTTACCCTTCGGGATACGTGAATAATGCAGAACAGGGGTTTCTGCAAGTCAAATTGCTGTTTTAGCATTATCAAACCGTGTTTAGGACAAGATTTTGGATAGGGTAGAATGACGGTGACACGACACTTGCGGCCCGGAAACTTGCGGCCGACACTTGCGGCCCGACATTTGCGGCGACACTTGCAGCCCGACACTTGCGGCCGACACTTGCGGCCCGACACTTGCAGCCCGATACTTGGTGATGAAATTTTCGATTCGATTTGTTGGTTTTTCGCCTGAGCCAAGCACTTTTTGAGTGCTAGGCTGAATTGATGGATGGCTGGGCCTTTGGCCCAGTCTTGTAACAGTAGGGAAAATGCTTTTCGGGCAAAAAACAAAGATGTTGAACATAGTTTTGAATACTGGAGCATACCGCATAGATAACTCTGGTATACATGCTTTTTATATGCATCCAGAGTCACTTTCGAGTGATTTGTGTCTAAGGTATGTGGGTGTACGCATCTCAACCCATCCCCCAGCCCCCTGCGGGTGCCCCTCCGGGTGCGCAGGGTGCTTGAGAGTTAGAGATGCGCACAATCACTGACCTTAGACATGATTCCGAGAAATACTCTTGATCATAAAATGTATAATATGCAGATATGCAAAAGAAACCGCAGTGTGCACGCTGCAAAATCATGATTTTCCGAAAACACTCGAGATTTGTTGCACGCTCACTGAAAAATTGTTCATATCGGGAAAAACACTTGAAATCACTGTTGGCGGAGCGATTCCTGAGTGCTTCCCTAACTGCTCCAACTCTGTAGTGCGTGCGTTACAGATTTCGGTGTTTTTCGGGCTACTCATTTTGAAACACTGAAAAATAGTGCCTACCTCCCCCCTCCCCCTAAAGTCACATAAAACCCAAAAAGTTTAAATCGAGGCGTATTATATAGAGACTCTTTTTGCCAAGCCCTATGTTAAAAAACATGGCAAATCAGCCAAATAAGTTACTTAATACGTAGGCCTTGTATTATTGCTTTATCCTCCCAGTAAAACCTCTCAACCATTTTCAAATTGCTTTTCTGGACCTTTTAAGTGTTGGGCCGCAAGTGTCGGGCCGCAAGTGTCGGCCGCAAGTTTCCGGGCCGCAAGTGTCGTATAACCAGAATGACTTTTAGTTAGTTTCAGTTAAATCCAAAATTTTGGATTTTAGCGATGGATACCTATTTAGAGGAGGTACCAGGTGATTCCCTATCCACCCCGAGGCTTAATAGTCGTATAAAAATAAATTTATGGCTGTTATTCAAGAAAAAAATAGTAAAGAACAACAGACTGCAAAAAACAATAAAACTAAAAGAAGAAAAAGAGTTTGAAAAAGTGGAAAAAAGGGGCAAACGCCCCTACGCCGAAAAAACTTTTTCTGGCTGACCGTTTTACCGAAAGCCGATTGTATAATTGTGAAATTCGAAACACACCGAAAATAAAAGTTTACATAAAGAATTCAATGTGGCCTGGAAATTTTTCTCTTTGAAAGTTCACTAAAACCATTGGCAGACGAATGATTGGAATTGTTTCGTTTGAAAGTCTCGGCCATAAAGTTAACAGGTGAGCGAAGAATTTCTTGAATATGTTGCACTATCTGCAATTTTAAAATCACAACAACAAATGGTTTTATATGTAATTTTAGCATAACAATGCCACAATCGTGAGAACAAGTTTTTTAATTTTCTTTTAACACTTAAAAGCCGGATTGTGCTAATTGGTGCGTATTGTGCAGAATTTCGTGCTGAACAAGATAGGAGAAAAAAATTATCTGAAAAAGTGCTCCTTCCATGGAACCCTGACGGGTTGGTTGTTGGACATCTCATAGTTTGGAGTTGTTTTAGTTATTCGATTGTGTTTTTTATACGAGGCACAACTTTGCGCAGCTGAAACATGTATCTGATGCAGAATTTAACGAGCTTTTAAATGAATACAATTTTACTCGGGTGATTGGCCGTATAACATGCCAAATATTATCTCTTTTTAAAAAGTTCTTAGAAATAAAAAATTCGGTCCTTTTTTGTAAGCATCGAAAAATTGTTGACATCACCGTTAATTTTTCAGCACTTGACTATGACAGAAAGCGCAGAAACTGTACATCACTTCGATACGAAAACAACAGAGCAAGTCATAAGAGAAAGTAGTCCGAAAATCCACAAATTTGTTCGTGCCTAGGCCTTTTCCGGCTCATTTCAAATTCGCGCCTTTTGTGCCGTTCTGTATTTACATGATTTTTAAGGCTGTACACCGAAATATACGCGCCAATTTGTACCTGGTGGTTTTGGTACGCCGTTGTTCCTTGGGCTTTCACAGTTCTTGCAACACTGCTTTGTTGCAACAAACTCATTCACAAATTCAATTGAACCTGAATAGCGAGATTCCACGAAAGGCTTGCTCCTTTTGCATTATAGTAGCACGTCTTGTTTGGACCATTTGGATTGCTTTAGAACGCAAAAAAATATTTTTAAACACACGACAGAGAAAAAGTGCAAAACTACATAATTTTTAGAGCAATTTATATACCAAAATGTGCCCTATACATTCAGGTACCAGAAAAGTCAGACTAATTTCTGTGAAGTCAGAATTTTTACAACTAGAGACCGTTTAAAGCAATCAATTGCGTACACACTCATTCGATCACAACTCATTTGATCCCACTCATTTGATCCCAACTCATTTGATTCCACCTCATTTGATCCCAATTTCAAAAATTTGGATTTCAACTTTTCGAAAGTATGGTGGTCTTTTTGTTAAATCATTTTGGTAGAATTTTTTTTGTTAATTTTCTGGTTTAGCATTATCGATGAAAGTGGGTGATGCCTTGGTAAGCGTGTGCCTAACGAAGGTGAAATTTGTGGGATCAAGCATCTCTTCAGATAGAGAACTTTTGTTTATTTTTTTCTTCTTTATTGGGTATTTTTAGGAGATTTTGTCTTGAAAGAATCGAGAAAAGCAGTGCTTGATCGCCACTGGCTATGACTTTGTGAAAAGCAGAGTAGTGAGCGACGGGACAATTCATAAAATGGCGCTGCATTAAGACGAGCAAGTGCAACGGTACGGCAAAAAGAATCTTTGGGTCAGTCAACGGTCTTCGCCTACTCAATTCTCACATCTGCATACAGCATCCTAATGCCCATGCGGTAATTTATCATTTTTTCAAATGATATGTGTGTTTACAGCGTCGGAATGTCATAGTGAAGGTTAAAACTGCTGCAATCACCAATTTTGTGTCTTCGTCTACCAATCTTAGTCTCAGAAAAAGCCGGCTTGACAGAAGCTCAGCTTTTGTCGCTGCCGACAGATAAACCCTTGCCAGATCGAGTCCTTCATCAAAAAAGCCATTTGGTTCCGCCAGCGTCGATAAGCCAGTGAAGGAAATCGAATGGTTAGATTTTTTCATAAAAACGGAAAGCGGTTGAATGAATTACCACATAGTCTTGCCGAAAACCAACAACCACGTAGAAGAATGGCACAAAAGCTTCAATAAGCGCTTCTGCAACGCTATAATGAACATTAGCCAATCCATTTTACGAGTCAAGGCGAAGAAGAGAAAACGAGACAACTGGTGGTCAGGTATGTCATCCTATAGATCAGTCCTAAAGATTGAATTTTTTTTATCATCTAGAGCAAGAGTGAATCCTGTTGAAATGCTGAGCCAGCCTCGTCGTCCAAAGTATGACTCCGGACTACGAATATAAAAATTTTTGTCCGTGGTTATAAGCCGTCAGATCGAATGGGTGTTTAGCGTGGTATGGGTTCCCTGAAACAGATTTAGCCCCGAAAAGATTATGAAATGAGTACAATAAAGTAAATGCTACTAGGCGGATTCAAATCCTAGTACTTACTGCTGAATGACTGGACGATACATTTGCCGGGAAACGAATTTACCGGGAGTGAATTAGACTAGTACCGAAATCGGGATCAAATGAGTAACAACCATCAAATGGCATTTTATGAGTAAAAATAGGAGTTTTTGAGTTTAACATCCAGCCTTTGTATAAAAAACCATAAATTTGTTCTGGCTCATTCGAAAGCCCCTACTGTGAGGAATCTTTTGGCAATAAGCATGGAAAAACCGAAAATAAAAACCACATCAGAAGCATGAAACCAAAAAGGCCTCACCTCGATTAATTTCTATGACCTTTTTTTTGGCGCCCATTTCTCCCTAATACACTAAGATTCAAATTTTGAAAGGCTGTGTCAGACGTGTGTCCCAAGTTACAAAAACGTGAAAATACAGAATGCCGTAAAGGGCGCGAATTTCAAATGACCCAAAAAAAGCCTAGCTCCAAGCAATTTGTTAATTTTTGGACTAGTTTTGGTATAGCCTCGTTTTGGTATCAGAATGATGTGCAGTTCCTGCGCTTTCTGTCACACTCAAGTGCTTTAAAATAAACGGTGATATCAACGATGTTTTGATGCTTACAAAAAGGAACTAAATTTTTTAAAAATAAAAGAATTTTTGAAAAATGCTTATATTTTGCATTTTATATGGCTAGTGACCACTCACCCAAGTAAACTTGTATTCATTTGAAAGCTTGTCGAATTCTGCACCAAATAGCCGTTTCAACTGCGCAAAATTGTTTTCGTATAAAAAGTTCAATCAAATATCTAAAACACCCGAAACTCTCCGATTTCATACAATCGACCCGTGAGGGTTCCATGGTAAGCAGGGTACTGCACAGGGTATAATTGTAAATTAAAGTTATACCCAAATAACACTATTTTGTAGGCTTGGGGACGGGACGGGAATCCTACGGGAATCCCGGTTTTTGGAATCCCGAAAATTTTCAAAATCCTAATCCCGAATCCCGCCGGCCCAAAAGCTAAAATCCCAAATCGCGCTGGTTCATTTTCCGTTTCCATTTAAATCCCGAAAAAATCCCGAAATCTGATAAATCGAATTTTGTAAGTCTGTTACAATGTTTTCATGATGTTCCGTAGGGGTGTTCAAATCAAAGTGCCAATCTCAGCATTTACCAAAACAGTTTTTATCATTTTACAGTGCACTCTTGATATAAAAGCAGCTTTTCAAGTTCGCTCCTAGCAGGGTGCGACTCATTTTGATTTAGCTGTTGAATTTTTTGACCAAACTGTAGTCACATTATACTTTGCACATTATACTTTCCGAAATCGTATGAATTTCGACTTTGTCGATCGATTTCGTAAAAAATAAAAGTTTCCATTTTACTTTATTGGCGCCACTTTAACTCTATGGCTAACTATAAAGTAAACTGTACAATCTACAGTTAATTGTACAAGTCAAAGTTTACTGTACAGCCAAAGTTAACTGTACAGCCGATTAAACTTACCGGTTGTCGGTAATTTTACTGGCTGTGTCAAGTTACCAGTTTCGTAGTAACTTAAAAACTCTAAGTTACCACGGTAAGTTAAGTTGGAGCCTCATAACCCAATTTTATTCCATATCATACGAAAAATTCAGTTCGAATAGTCACTTTGTGGTTTTTTTTGAAAAATCCCGAATCCCACGGGATTCCCGTAATTTTCCTGGCGGAAACCCGCATCCCGAAGCCTACTATTCTGGTATAAAAATAGTATAAGGATACAATAAATAACTGGGGCGTATTGCTTTTATACCCTGGCTATAAAATATAAGTCAATACATTTATACCCAGGGTATTGTTTTACACCCAGGGTATACAATCATACCTTGGCCAATTTGAAGCAAAATCTCAATTTTAACGCCGGATTCATGTTCAGCATGATTGATTTGCTTGAAAAACTGCCCTTTAAAGGTTACGTGACATTTCACCCCAGGACATTTCACCTCCTGGGACATTTTACTCCGGGACATTTCACCCCTAGGACATTTCACCGTACCCGTGAAATGTCCTAGGGGGTGAAATGTCCTGGGGGTGGAATGTCCTGGGGTGGAATGTCCGTGTCCCTCATTTAAATTTGAAGCTTAACATCAAATTTCAAATTCCACTCGAGGCAACAAATATTTAAATATCGAATTTTTTGAATTTCAAATGTTTGTTGTTAAAACAATACCCTGGGTATAAAAGGTATTAACTTATACTTTATACCCAGGGTATAAAGTAATGGTTAATCATTTTTTCTGTGGCTAATTTACTTTTTTTTGTGGCAAATTTATTTTGTAGCAAATTTACTCCTTTTTGTAGCAAATCCGATTTTCGTCTGTAGCACATATACTTGAGTTAGTGTGCTTATTTATTCCTAAAAATTTCAGAAACATATATATATCTGTTGATACGCTTGATCCGCATACCGTTTTTAGTCTTTTTAGACTGAAAACAGATTTTCGAGAATTTCCGATTTTCGAGTTTGGTCCGGCACCCGAAAATTGCAAATTCCTGAAAGATCATAATCAGTTGGCAGAAGATCCCACTTGTACCCGGCTATTTCGGCCAACACTCTTTTCTTCACAAGAAAAAGCCCGTTAAGATCCAAAAGCGTACGGACTGAAGTGTTGCTCTTCTCAAAATGGTGGAGGAAAATGTGGCCAAGGCTAAAAGAATCATCATCATGCATTGTATTGATGGTGAATCCGGTAAGCTTGAATTTAAGAATTTCATAACTGATCCATCAGAGGTTGTTGAGCAATGAAGCAGCCGAGAGTGTGCCAGGTGTGTGTGCTAGATTAGACCTAGAGCCCAGCAGCTTTACGAGCAATTAACTATTAGCTTTACGAGCCCTTGTCTTTCATGAAGTCCAAGTCTTTCATAGACACAGAATACAAGTTTTGAGAATTAAGGATGAATAAATAAGCACATTAGCCCAAGTATATGTGCTACGGACTGAAATCGGATTTGCTACAAAAAAGAGTAAATTTGCTACAGAAAAAAATAAATTTGCTACAAAAAAAAGTAAATTTGCCACAAAAAAAAAGTAAATTTGCTACAAAATAAGTTTGCTACAAAAAAAGTAAATTTGCCACAAAAAAAAAGTAAATTTGCTACAAAATAAATTTGCCACAAAAAAGTAAATTAGCTACAGAAAAAATTTGCCACAAAAAAAGTAAATTTGCCACAGAAAAAATGATTAACCTAAAGTAATACTATTTTTAAAACCTTCTTGGGTATAATCTTGGTATTAATTTCATTAATAATTATACCGTGTGCAGTACTCTGATGGTAAGAGCATTTTTTAGAGAATTTTTTTCTCCTATCGTGTTCAGCACGAAATTCTGAACAAATCGTTCGCATTAGTACAAACCGGCTCTTAAGTGTAAGATATACGCATCGTCCTAGGTCACAGGTTCGACTACCACTGGGAGCACACCTTTTTTTTAATCTCCTTTTATTAACGAGTTTGGTGTCAAAATGATTTTGAAAATCGATGGTTTTAGGGGTTTTTTCTTGACCGGGTTGGTCTATATTTTCTGACTTTTTTCTACAAGTCACACGTTTCATATACCAAAAAATTATCTAAGATTATAGGCTTTCATTTGAGCTATTTTACAGAGAAAAAAGCAATATGAAGTTAGAGTTAAAATTTGATGAACATTCAACGATGTCCGATTCTATGCCATCGTACTCAAGATTTTCCTAGAACTTTTCGGTATCATCTTGGAGGTGACGTTTTTTCGCAATTTTAATTTACACACTCATTTAAAACCTCTGCTTTCTGCCGTCATTTTCATCAAAGGTTGTATACAATCAGGTAAAAAAAATACAAAAAAATGTCAGTTTCGAAATAGCACCGAAATCCTACACATCAAAAGTACTCTTTTTTCCTTGGTCAAACTTTTGCTAGCTACCTGATTTTTCTGCAGAGATTTTGGTGTGGAAATATTCTTGTCTTTCCTATGTCCGTGATCGCCCGTGTCGGGTGATATGATAATAACATGATATGACAACACGAACATTTGAATGATGTGGTACTGATATGACATGAAGTGCAACAAAATGATATGATACGTAATATCATCCCCTTGATATCATATCAGGCTACATGATATCATATGAAAACCCTGGTGGTGATGGAAGCAACTCCAATCGATTCCTCGATAGTTTTTGGACCTTGTAGTTGGCAAACTTAATAAAATATAAATAAGATGTGCACCAGGATTAGAAAAGTCAAAATAGGGCGATGCGTATATGAATACCCCTTTAAGTTAATAGAAAAGGCCTACCAAGTCAATTGCCACATCATTATCGGCCCCTCTCGGAATAATGACATCGGCGTATTTTTTGGTAGGAAGACAAAAATCTTCGAATGCCGGTTTCACTAAAGTGAGATATTGATGGAGTACATATTCCAATGGACGACCTAAAGAAACTGGGCACTAGAATTAGTTTCTCGTTATTTACAAGAAAAAGACCTCTTTCGGTGGTGTCACGTTCGACTATAAAGTGTTAACAGTCTTTACACAATAAAATATTTGTCTTTTAAGTTAAAAGTTTTAACACTGGAAAGTAGGATCGTAACTTTTGTTTATTCTGGTACAGTTTTTCACGCTGATCATTTTTGTGTAAAGGAGTATGGGCGTTTGCTAGTCATAAAGTGACCCAATAACCGCTTTTAAATTGACGACCATTTCAGGAAAGTTGAGGGATCTCCCGAGGGGCAGACATTACTTATCTGCAGACCACATCTGTGACTGTAATATGTCAAAAAAAAGCGTGAGGATCTGCCCTTTCGAATGATTGCATGTGAGCTGCCAAATGACAGCAAAAAACTCGGACAACCAGCATCCAACGCACAAATTCACCATTTTCTGACCAGGTCATATCACACTCAAAGCTTCTTGAAAGAATGTCACAGCTGTGTATAACTGCTAGATGCTTAGTCAATACTTGCAGATAAATTCAACAGCTACAATATAAGCAAAAATCAGCACAATAAGTTAACAAAATACACTCAAAAATTACAGGAGAAGAGGTAAAACCAGCTGTTTTCCTGGTACTGAAATTTGAAGGGCACTTTGTTCAGTTTATTTCAGTCGACTTTTTAATGAAAATTTTTGCTGACAATATACCAAAATGCTCAGCGTGAAAAAGGCGACAGAACTAGTGCAAGGACTCACGAGACAAGAAGCAAATATCACAATATTCAAGCCAAAACAATTTGACCTCAAAACCGTACCTAAAACCAGGGGCTTTTGGGCGAAAATTCAGGTGGTTATGGCTTAATTTTTGTAATTTTTTCATACTTTTATAGGACATTTACAGAAAATAAAAGTATTACGTGATAGAGCACAAAAAACTGCATCAGATACCACTATTAGATCACAAGTGTTACTGTGTTTTTCCTCTTTTTGATAGGATTGAACAAGTGGCCTCTTAGCGAGGTCATAAATGGACGATTCTGGCTTAATTTTACTGAGCTTGGAATCAATATTTTTGAACTCGATATTGGTGCAAGTTGTATATCAAAAGATAACCAAGACTTTGGCGAGTCTTTACATCCTCCCGGTATCTGAATCTTAAAAAATGTGTCGATTTCAGGCCCATTGAAATTGAGCCAGAATCGTCCATTTATGACCTCGCTAAGAGGCCACTTGTTCAATCCTATCAAAAAGAGGAAAAACACAGTAACACTTGTGATCTAATAGTGGTATCTGATGCAGTTTTTTGTGCTCTATCACGTAATACTTTTATTTTCTGTAAATGTCCTATAAAACTATGAAAAATTACAAAAATTAAGCCATAACCACCTGAATTTTCGCCCAAAAGCCCCTGGTTTTAGGTACGGTTTTGAGGTCAAATCGTTTTGGCTTGAATATTGTAATATTTTCGCGTTATCTTGTGAGTCCTTGCACTAGTTTTGTTGCGTTTTTCCTGCTGATCATTTTGGTATATTAGAAACCAAAAAATGTTGAAGAAAGTCGGCCATAAATAAGCCAAACGAGATACCCTTCAAATTTCCATACCAAGAAAACAGCTGGTTATACCTCTTCTCCTGTAATTTATGAGTGATTTTTGTTGAATTTTTGTGTTGATTTTTTGCCTATCTTGTAGCTGTTGAATTTCTCTACAAGTATTGACCAAGAATTGAGCAGTTATACACAGCTACGACATTCTTTCGAGCAGCTTTGAGTGTAAATTTACCTTGTGAGAAAATGGTGGACCTGTGCGTTGGATGCTAGTTCTCCGAGTGCTTTTGTACAGATAAAGCTCACATAACCTCATTCGGAAGAGCAGATTCTGGCGCTCCTTTTCAGATACTTCATGCAAACATGCAGCTTGGAGACGAGCAATCTCTGCCCCTAGGGAGATTCCTCGACTTTCCTGAAATGATCGTCAATTTAAAAGCGGTTATTGGGTCACTTCATGACTAGCAAACACCCATACTCCCACATACCAAATGATCTACGTGAAAAACTGTACCAGAATGAACAAAAGTTACGATCCGACTTTCCCGTGTTAACACTGGAAAGGCTGTGTGTACCAAACTACGCTTTTTGCGCAGAATTTCACGCTGAGCACGATGGCTGAAAAAATTTTTGGAAACAGGAGGGATTAGAACGGGTAAAACATAAATCGAAAATACAGTCGAACCTCCGAATAGCAAGCTCCAAGGTACCGGTCCGAGAAAGACGTTATTGAGAGATTTCGTTAATGGGATGGTAGAAGTTGCTTGACTACATAATCTATACATCAATGAAAAGTTCCATCCTTAAAGGACCATAGCCGTCGCCGACAACGAGAAGTTCAAATGTTTGAATTCGTGCGGGACAGTTCTCTTCTGTCTCGTACTGTACTCTTTTGACTTGCTTCGAATGACTCAAAAGAGTACAATGAAAGACGAAAGAGAACTGTCCCGCGCGAATTCAAACATTTGAAATTCTCGTTGTCAACGACGGCTATGGTCTTTTAAAATCGAAGTTTGTTCAATTGTAACAACAACATTTGAAAAATATCAATGGTTGGACGTAAAGTAAGGGTGTACCAAAAAAGGTGAAGTAATATTTGGTAAACAGCACATTTGGTAAAAAAGACTTTTTGGTGAAGGCACATATAATAAAATTTCTGACGCTACTGGCTTATACCCCCCCCCCCCAAAACCGACTTTTTGGGAGTGTCTAAAAACCATTTTTATGCAAAAATTTTGCCATAAAGGGACCAGAAAAGCAGTTAAAAAGGGATTATGGGCTGTATTGGGATGGGAAGGGAATAATACAGGGGCCACTTTTTTTAGCTGCTTTACCATGTTTTTCAACTCGAGCCGTGGCAAAAATAGACTCTATATGCATTTTATGATCAAGTGTACTTCTCGGAATCATGTCTAAGGTATGTGGGTGTGCGCATCTCAACTCCAAGCCCCCACGCCCCCTGCGCCCCGAAAGGGCGCAGGGGGCTTGGTTGGTTGAGGTTGAGATGCACACACCCACATACCTTAGACACAAATAACTCGAAAGTGACTCTGGATGCATGAAAAGACATGCATACCAGAGTTATTTATGCGGTAGGTCCCAGTATTCAAAACTATGTTCAACATCTTAGATTTTGCGACCGAATAGGGTTTCCCCCCCCTCTTCAGGCCTGGGGCTACGAGCCAGAGACTCAGCCATCCAAAAGTTAAAGGACAACCATCAGGATCCACCCGGCTGATCGGTCTGATCAGCTCGAGTGCTTATACTTTTACGTGCACCACAAGTGGCTGGGTTTTGAAAGCGCTTTTACTACTTAGAGAATTAATACTCTTTGGTACTTATAGGCCCTATAGAAGTGGCCCCTGTTTTGTCCCTTCCCCTCCCATACAGCCCTTGAACCCTATTTTAATTGCTTTTCTGGACCTTTTATGGCGAAATTATTGCTTAAAAATATGTTTTGACCACTCCCAAAAATCTTGATTTTGGGGGGGGGGGGTATAAGTCAGTAGGTCCGAGGATTGGGGGGGGGGGGTATAAGAAAGTAGCTGTTTTTGGGGGGGGGGGGTATAAGCCAGTAGCGCCAAATTTCTTACAGTAAAGGCATATTTGACGAAAATTCCTTGTGTGTGTCACATAATCTGTGACACAAAAGGAACCTGAAAATTTTTTTTTACCAAATGTCACCAAAAGTTTTTTTTACCATATGTGCCGTTTACCAAATATCCTTTACCTTTTCCGGTACGACGGTAAAGTAATTCAATAAATTATTTTGTTTCAAAATTTTCTGCTTGACTTCCAAAAAATGGCACATCACTTTTTGCCAGGAGTTGTTGACATGGCGAAAAAAGGCTACATATCAGAAAATACAAGCTACAAAACAGGAAACAGAAAGACTAAACGAAGAAATTATTGCAGTCCAAATAATGTGTTCAAAATAGCTGATTTTTCGTTTCAGGGCACATATAATTTTGAAAAATTTGTTAATGAGAAGGCTTTTTGTAAGGGCAGGATTTTTTCCGCCTATTCCCAACCCCCTAGAAATAAGTGGTACTTGCTCAAATTTATGTACGACCTGGGTGTGTAATATCTCGAAATGCAGGGCATGAACTGAGCTATCCATTGCACATAAATTTGTAGCGGAGTGATCGTAATTTCACTGAAATTTTTCGATTTTCCTTCTACGAGCCAGTTTTCAAAATTCAATTTCGCGACATCTTCGAATATTTGTTGTCTCGAGTGGAAGGATTTCGAAAACTGGCTTGTAGAAGGAAAATCGAAAATTTTCTGTGATATTACAATCAGTCTGCTACAAATTTATGTGCAATGGACAGTTTAGATCATGCCCTGCATTTTGAGATATTACACACCCACGTCGTACATAAATTTGAGCAAGTCACACTCATTTCTAGGTGGTTAGGAACCGGCAATAATTAACTATTTTCAAATGCTATTTTACCCGTTCGATTCCCTCCTGTTTCCAAAATTTTTTCAGCCATCATGCTCAGCGTGAAATTCTGCGCAAAAAGCATAGTTTGGTACACACAGCCTTTCCCGTGTTAAAGCCACAGCGTGTGCAAGACCCCCCAAAAGCGTGACCAGCAGTGTTTTTTCTCGAATTTTTAATTAGCGTTTTTTATCAGAAGGTGTGAAATTATCGCAATTATTTTTAGCATAATTGTTTACAACTTTTACTTTTTAAGGTCATAAATGATAATAAGCATGATGATCTGAGACTGTGCGATGTTCCAAAACTGGACATTGACAAAAATCGGGTCGAGCGGGACGTGTTATTATATCTAATCAATATCTTCATATCGAAAACACGAACAGTTAACAAGTTTTTTTTTATTCCCTTCTTTTTTGCGGTGTCTTGCACAAACATGTCGATTTAAAAAACCTCTTCGTGCCAGTCGAATGTCTGGATCAGCGTCAACAAAAAGTTTTAGATCAAACATCTTTCGTAGCTCCACATCAAAGAAAATCTGTAAGGGCAGATTAGTTAGGAAAAGTGTCGTATTTTGTTATTGATTCCAATTTGCGAAAGGTTTAAAAATGCTTTATGGCATGGTCAACTCAGGGGCAAATTCATTTGATGTCCCCGCTAGGCAAAAGCAAAATTTGGACAGCGGTTTTGCGTTTAGCATACTCGATTTGGTAAAAAAAAAGCTCTTGCAATTCAAAACTAATTTTGTCAGATTTGAAAGACATTGATAAGTTACAGGAAAATTTACACATGCGAATAGACCATGCTAAACGCGGTGTTAGAATTTTGTTTTTGCCTAGGAAGGACGCCAAAACTAAATATCCACGGAATTATCTCCTGCGACACATCTCTTGCGTCAATTCTCGCCATGCCGTTTTTATTACCTAGTCATTAACACAAATTTTTTCTAAAAATTAAATTACCAAAATTCCTTCTACTAAAATCACATCCGCCGAATCTATCCTTTCGAATTGATCCACAATTCTGCAATAAAAAAATCATAGTAAACCTAATAGCTCATTCACACACTTCAAGTTCGACTTCGATTTCCGATTTTCGGCTACGTGAACACCTCTGATCCGAACACGAATTCGAACTCGAAGGTGTTCACGTACTTCAAGTTCGACTTGAAGGTAGGTCGAACTTGAGTGTTCATGTGCATAACTTGGACCCTTTCTTTAATAAACCCACCAAAAAGCGATTTTCAGTGCCCTTTGGCCACTCTGGGGTGAGATTCTGAGTTATCTTTCAAGTCTCTAACTCAAACTGGAAGTACGCGAACACCTTCGACTTCAAGTTCGAATCTTTAGCTACGTGAACACTTTGGTCTGAACTCAAACTTGAACTCGAAGTACGTGAGTGAGCCATAATTAAAATCTTATGACAGCTAGGAAAAACCTTGAGTGGTGTAAATAGTCGTATTTGGGATCTGCACTGATTTTCCTTGCTTTAGGTCTTGTAACACATTTAACAACAAAGAACCTGCAAATATTTTTTTTGTCGTTTTAGAAACCGCAATTCATTTATTGTTTACTTTCAAAGGCATCCGGGTGGTCAAAGTTGAAATCTCCTCTGCGAGCCTTCTCCAAGTCCTGGTCTCTTAGATTCCGGTAAAAGGAATCTTAATAGTGAGGTTTTCGTTTGATTTTATGGTATAAATTCACAATCAACCTTGAGAAATGGAAACTACACGACTCTGGACTCCATCCGAGGCGGCCATTCTGTCATTGTTCAAAGCTTTGACAATTTGACCACAAACTGATGTCTGTAATTATGGGTCATGAAAATTAGTGGAAAAGGGCCAATTATTTTAGAATTCCGTAAATATTATTCTATTTTATTTATTAGTTATTCCATTCTAAAAATTTATAGACCATACTTGTTGATGATAATGGGGATTTGGCAAATGTGAATTCGCGTGGGACACTTTTTATTCCGAAATTATTTTTTTAATCATTTATTATAAATTTTGTTTTTTGTTTCAATATACCAACTATGGATAATCCGAAAAGTATTTTTGGAGTAAAAAAAAGGTCCCGCGCGCATTTGAATTTGCTAAATTCTCATTGCCATCAACAAGTATGGTGTAAAAGACCAAGGCGAGCGAAAAAATTTGTCTTCAAAGTATAACATTTCAGTTAAAATCGATCAAGAAA
Source organism: Ditylenchus dipsaci (assembly GCA_004194705.1). Taxonomy (NCBI): domain Eukaryota; kingdom Metazoa; phylum Nematoda; class Chromadorea; order Rhabditida; family Anguinidae; genus Ditylenchus; species Ditylenchus dipsaci. The sequence continues at coordinate 118,848 of SADC01000803.1, read as the reverse complement.
AACAAGATGAAAAAATAAAAAAATTGCATCAAATTCTGTGCAAAAAAAATCAAATGCGTACAGTAAGTATAATTTTTCGGTAGAAAAAAGCCGATTTCTTGCTAGTATGCTGTTTTTTAAGATTTATCTCAGATTTAGTCTCATTCAGCAACCCTAGTTACAAATTAAAACCATCAGGTCTGAATAAATTAGTTTTGAAGCTGAATTCAACCGTGATAAAAATGATGGAATATTTTTTTATTTGCTTTGCATTCACCAACTTAAAAAATTGTTGTACAGCAAATTGTAGCTTCAAACTTAATGATTGCCCTAATTACCTTACACCAAATCTTTGTATAAAATAAAAAAATATTAACAAAAACTAGGCTGTAGGAAGTTTCGTAACGAGACAATTTCGTAAAAGCGAATTTTCGTAAGAAACTATTTCGTAACAGCGAGTTTTCGTAAAAAACTCTTTCGTAACGCACTTTTCAGTAAAATTATTGATATGTTAAGTGGCTTTTTAATCCTCTCTTGATGTTTCTTATAACTTCTGTAATGTTTTGACCAAAAAGACAGCAGCATAAGTGCCCGATCCCTCCAAAGAGTATTTTTCTCTGAGCTAACTTTTTTTCATTTTCGCCTAAGCCTAAGTTAGCGCGCTACACATTGCAAAAAAGAAAACTTAAAAAAATCAAGGGAACTCAAAATGGTACGCTTAGAGTAAAATGCTCTTTGGAGGGGCGAGCACTTGGGCTTTTTGGAGACAGGCCAGTTCGCCACGGTTTTCAAAATGACCATTTTGCCACAAAAGAAGCCACCAAACAATTTTTTTTAACTTTTTTGTAGTTCGGGGAACATGTTTGAGTCCGTCCTAACATACGCTGGCCTACCCTTGTCTAAGCCTAAAACAAAACCGTGGCGAACTGGCCTCGTGGCGACCTGGCCGTTTACCGGGCTTTTACAGGCCAAAAATAGTCAAAAAAAAAAGAAGACAGTCAGAGGGTGGAATCGGACCGACGGTGAAAAAAGCTCATCCCATCAACTTGCCTACTGCACCATTCATGCCGCTGATAGTTATGAGCTATGTGTAGCATATAATATATGAATTCCAGCTCAGAGTCTTTTACCATGCTTTTGGGTATTTCAGCTGGTCTCTTAACGGATGAAAAATCTGAGGGTCAATTAATTATCAAAATTTTCAGTCATTTGACCTGTGCTTACCAACTTTTGTGCTCATACAGTTAATAGTCATATAATTCACTGTTCAAAGTGTCAAACAGTGACAGAAAGGCCAAAACAAATGAATCAGATGACATCCTGAATTAGGAAAATTGATTAAAAGTGAAAAAAATTTCGATAATTTCCTCTTGCAAAAGAAATTCGTTACGAAAATTCGCTGTTACGAAAAAAATTCTTACGAATTTTCGCTGTTACAAAATTGTCTTGTTACGAAACTTCCTACAGCCAAAAACTAAGTGATGAAATTGTTTATATATTGTAGATGCTAGCTAATTAATATGATTGTTTGTGTTTCAGAAAACACTAATCATTGTTTCATTTGCCACAATATCAGCTTATAACACTAAACATTTCGGTATGACATTGAAAATGAAAATGATCACTAGAAAAATTTAACATATTTTATTCAACAAATTATTCATTTTTTACACTTTTTCGCCAAGGTGAAAATTGTCTTGGGTGTTTACCGATGTAAGCGACAAAAACACAAAAAATTCTGGGCCTGGCAAGACTTGAGCAATAAGATTTGCAACAGGCGGTTTATAGCGCCGTAAGATTCTCACACAAAGATAAGCACCACAATAATTGCATCGCAAGAATTACTGCAATATTTGCACCCGAAGATTCACGCCGCATTATTTGTACTGCAAGATTCGACTTCGACTTTTAATGGGCTAAATTACATGGTTTTTCAAAAACGATCGGCAAAATCAAAGATGACCTGCTTCGCTTGCGTCGCAAATCTTGCAGCTCAAATTCACAGTATTTTACCTAGAAGTCGTGAAAGTTGCGGCACAATTTTCGGGTCGCATACCCTGGTTTGCATATCGTGAGATGCGAATCTTTCATACGTAAGGATGTGGCGCGAATCTTTGGCCGCATTTCTTGCAGTTCAAACCTTACAAATTTCCAAATTGCATTATAAAATCATATGATCTCAAATCTTATTGCTTTGCCACGCCAAATTCTACCATACAAGTTTAATCATGTGTATTGTGTTTGACGTGCAAAAAAATGACGGGAAAATTTCCCTGTCAATGCTCATAATTTCTACTGCCAAAGGATGTTCCAGCTGACAGGAAACAAGGACAAGAAAACATCTCTGTAGCAGTTTTAAAAACAAATATAATACAGTCGAGTCTCTATATGGTGTATCTTGTATCAGGTGTATTTGTGTCGGGGGTATACTATATCGAAACTAAACCCCGATACAAGATACACCTCGATATAAGATACACCTGGGTCCTTCCCAGTTAAATAAACCACCTTAAAATAGTCTCGATATAAGATACACCTGGTCTCGAGGGTGTATCTTATATCGAGACTTGATAGTACACCCAATAATTTTTTTAAAAATGAATTTCATGGAAAGTATCGATCTCAAAAATTAAAAATAAAACATTCAGGGGAAAAGCCCTCGGGTCTAAGTCCAAAATATCTCCAGAATTATTGCGGTAGCTGTTGGACTATAGCTGACGTGGCAATTCTTGTTATTTATTGTGTCCTATGTATTTTATTAATTCCAATATTTTACCTTTCCCGAGGCAGTGCCGCCCGCCACACCAATAATAAACGGAAAACTGCGTGGAGCAGACATAGCTTTGCAGCCTATACCTACAATATTATTTTATAGATATCTCTAAAAGCATAAAAACAAATTATAAGAAATTGCAGGTCTTCGTTCAACGATTGCATTTATTAACAGGTGTGGGCGGGGGGAATATCAACGTTCTTTATTTAACAACGAACAAATAAGATCAACAAGGACAACACTCAAGCCTCTGATGGCACAGATCTGATAATGTCAGAGTCGCCAGCATCTGTGATGGACAGCATGGACACACGGAACAATTTTCCACAGGCGGTGCCCAGCTCAATGTTGTTTCCGTGGTACTCGTGCACACCAGTCTTTGACAGCATGGCGTAGTACTCGATTTCACTCTTTCTGAAAAAACAATTTTAGTTTATGGCAGTTATTTCAATGATATCAGATTAACTGTACAAAACCGTACAGTCGAACCTGGATAACGGTACGTGACATAATTTCGCCGGACATAAAATTTCGCCACGTCCAAAATTTCGTCGTAGACAATATTTCGCCTGGCCGAAATTTCGGCGCAAAGAAAATCTCGCCGCATACTTATTAACCATGTTTCGGTCACTTGAACTGGGCAAAAGAGTCTCTATATGCATCCTCGAAGGGGCTTGGGGGCTCGAGAGTTTAGGTGCGCACCCACACATACCTTAGACACAAGTCACTTGAAAGTGACTCTGGATACATAGAAATGTATTTATACCAGATTTTCTTTCCCATTTACAAAAACTATGTTCAAATTCAGTATTTTCGGGGTCTTCAAGTACTCTTTTAGGTCAATTTACTGAGGTAAAATCTGAGGCGAAATTTTGGGAGCGGCGAAATTTCGGCCCGGCAAAATTTCGGCGCTACGAAATTTTGTCCGTGTTTGCCTGGATAACACGTCGCTTTATTCTCGCCTCGGATACGACAACTTTTTATAACTTGAGTTTCGATGGCTTTTGCAAGTTATGTTTTCATCTATTCCCAAATATCGTAAGGTTTACTATGTTGCCATTTCTTTGTGAAAAATCCAGCAAGTTTGCCATTGAAAAAAACAGAGCCTGGATACCATTTTATATCATTTTTAACACCATTTTTTGAAAAAAGGTGACGAGTTATCCAACTTTGGTTCGTTATTTGCAAATTTTGCAGGATTTGTTTTGTGATTTATTTATCTTTCCGATTTCCGAGACCAGACTGTCGAAATATAACTGGTGAAAGACTACAGAAATAGCGGTGAATATGCCGAAATACTTTAAAATTGGAGGTGAAAAAGTATCAGACCCAGCTGCGTAACGAACTTGAGGAAGTGTGCTTGACGACTGCAGTAATTCACTTGAACTACTAAACTATTTGGACAAAAAACAAGTTTCCCAACTTTTTCGCTATCGGTTTTATCCCGTTTTAATAAAAGGGATCGTGGGTTTTTCACTTTAATAAAGTACATTCCCCTCTCTATTTAGTGTAGCTGCCGGGGATCGGAAAAACATACACTAAATCGAGAGTTACACTCAATAAAGAGTAGGCTGTATAACGTTTCTACCCCATGCAAATCACTTTATATTGAACTCTGCGTTTTTAATGTGAAGTAAAACTGCACATTTTTGTAAGACTAAATCAGTGATCCAGGGTCTTCTGTTTTTACTTTTTAAGTCAAACCGAATTTTTGAGTTTTGGTGAAAAATTCGATGAATCTAACCACTTACCAATTTTTTGTATTTTCCAGTTCTAGTAAAGAGAAGCTCCCATTTGTTGCCTTTTGCCTCATTTGTTGCCAAAAAAGTGACTTAAACCTACCGTGAATCTTCTAATAAAGCGACACCTTTTAACAAACCGACACCCCTACTATGAGCGTCTGTATCTCGACAGCTTGAATGTTTTGCAAAGCTGTTTTTTGCGTTCTTTTAATTTAACGATCTCTACCAATTCCGCTTTTTGAATTTTGGATTTCACCCAAAAATCTCGAGATCGACTCCAAATTATTCAGATTTTTGGAGGGTCGAAAAATAACCGACATGTCGCTTTATTAGAGATTTACGGTATCTGCTTTTTGCGAATTTCTCACAAAAATCAACAGCGGGGGAATCAAGGAAAAAGGGGCCCGACTCTTCACTAGATCCGATAAGCCTAAGATAAAGACTGGCAGTAGTAACTGACCGAGGGTGGGAGTGTTGCTGGAGATGATGACCAGCTTTGCTTTTCCAGAGCGCAGAGTCTTCAGGGTCTGCTTGTAGCCAAGGCAGTACTTTCCCGACTTGGTTACCATAGCCAGTCGGGCATTAATGTTCTCAGCCGATTTCTTCTGCAATACAAAGTTCTATTATTAAGAGGAACTTTTGGGGAGATCAATTCTCATAATAGAATAAAACATGTAGTTAAAGGAGGGAGAAAAGTCATTTAGGTTTGAAAAAGTGACCTCAGTGGCGAAGTGGATAAGCGTGTGTGTTTTATGGTCCAGAATGGTGTATTTGGCCGCGAAGTGGCCAAATCCCCTTGGTAATGTCGGCGCAAAAGATGTGAAATAAGTGAAAAGTGAAAAAAAGAAGTTAGCTTAGAAAAAAAACTCTTTGGAGAGGGGCGGTCACTTGGGCTGCTGTCTTTTTGACCATAAATCACAAACGCTTATCCACTGCGCCATGGAGGCCACTTTTTCTAATATAAATAGCTTTTCCCCTCCTTTAACATATCACCACTGGTGATTCACCAGTAAACTGGCGCCAATTTATGTTAGTTGGAAGTTTATGTTTGTGATTTTCAAAGCCAAAACTAATTTACCTGCTTTCCAACAGCCATTGCAGATCGATTGATTTAGGAATGGATCTAAAATTAAAAATGGTAGACATTGGAGAAATTAAATGGATTGAAATTTATTTTTTAGCAATTTTAATTTATAATCAGTTTTTGACAATAACCGATTTATAAATCTATGCAGTGTCAAAAGAGCAAAAACTGTGAAAAATATCGAAATAATGGAAGCAAATTAAGAATCCCCATTTGCGAAAATCTTGATTACAGTCTATTACATTCGCTTTGGGACCCAAAACTTTCAAAACTTTTTTGTTTGAGTTGAGCCAGTTGTTACATACCGTATTATCTCTAATAAGGCCCACCTTCAACGAGGTGTTGAAAATAAGGCCCCATGGGGCCTTATTAGAGATAATACGGTACAGTCGAGTCTCTATATAGTGCGGTTATATATAGTGCGAATCTCTATATAGTGCGCTTATAATTTTGACACAACACGAATAACCACTTTCTTTATAGTGCGAAATCATTAATTTCGAAGAAATTTGGGCACTTACGTACCTGGTGGGTCTTTTTTGGTCAACTAGGAATAGTGTTGAAACGCCTCCTAAGTAATTTTTATAGACTAAAAACGATAAAAAAGTTGTTTACTTACAACTTTCGCACTTAAAAGTTAGGATTTCAGAAAAATTTTGGTTATAAAAGTTGACCGATTGCCTTGGTCCCCCAAGGTAAATAAACCAAAAAGGGTACCTAAAATACTCAAAAAGATGGTATTTGGACATAGTTTTGTTAGCTGGGTCCACTGTATAAAGGCACTCTGGTATGCGTATTCTTATTATGCATCCAGAGGCACTTTCGAGTGATTGAATGTGAATGTGCTCATCTCGACCCAAGCAGCCAAGAAATAAGGAGCCCTGCAATTTCCGGTGATCATAATTTACAATTTTTCATTTCTTCTTGCGTTCATCTCGAGCGCAACAACTCTCAATTCACGGCGGTTGGTTCTGACCGTTATATGACTGTCTTTGTTGTTTTTATGACTGAGTAAAAGTTATGTTATAGACTGCCTCTCTATATAGTGCGCAAACAGCAACGTGAATTCAAATATTTTTTGCCGATCCCTTGAATCGCACTATATAGAGACTCGACTGTATAGGTAAAATTAGACTATTCTATAAGTTCTAGCCGAGTGGGTTGGCTTACCACTTTTTAGGTTATTACATCAGTGTATAAATTGCATTGCGAAACAATAATTCACCGCGGTAAATTACCTGCGTACAAAATCCAGTAAAAAGCGGTAAAAACTTTTTTGAGATTGCGCCACTTGGAAAAGTTCAGTTTCTTACTTTGTTTGGTCGGTCGTCTATTTTTCATTAAGCATATCGTAATTTTGCAGCAAACAGTCGTAATTTTGTAACAAATTAGAAACCGAAAGAGGAATTTGGTACGGGATTGTTGGGGGAAAACATTGGCGATCAGGAACACGATTTTGAAAAAACGGCCCTATCCCTCAATGGGGGGGGGTTTCACCTTGGTCCACCTGTGGTTTTTTGTTATTTTTTAGGCTTTAGGTTTAGACAATGGTAGGCCAGCGTATGTTAGGACATACTCAAACATATCTTAGACTCATTTTTAAGTTCTTCTTAACATACGCTGGTCTATCCTTGCCTAAGCCGTAGCCTAAAAATCACAAAAAAACAACAACAGAGGAGACCAAGGCAACCCCCCCCCATTGAGGCCGAAAAACAGAGGCGAAAAAGCTATTTCTGGCTAGAGCCATTTTCCTTAGGTTGTATGTCAAGGGCTCTGCATGACCGACTCAAATTTTAAAGACGGGGCAAAGTATTGTCAATAAATATAAAAAATGAATGTACCTTCAAAAAATGAATGTACCAAAACAGAAGGCATGAAAAATACTACAAACAAAATATTACTTTTCAAATCTATGGGACCTACCGTATTCTCTCTAATAGACTGTCCTTTCTAAAAGGCGGCATCCCGTCCCACCAGAAGAATAAAGACTATCTTATAAGTTTTAACACTCGCCTGGTCAAGCGTCTGCAAATCACTGGGGCGTGGGCCTGCTTACCCATCACTGCTTGTTAGCCATCCTTTGCTTTTCTCTTGTTCTGTTTTTCAGGGGTATATGTAGGGTGTTTAGAGAAGGACGGATGCATACGGGTGGGCTCTTATATCAGTCTTGTTTTCTAGATTTGATGCACCGTCATCAGATTGGGGTTAGGTTCTCTGCTCGGGTATAAACAATTTATTGCATCTTATTTACAAGCAAATGGCTTCAAACACAGCAAAAACTTCAAAAGTGACTCAATAACTGAGAAAAGTTCTTGTGGGAATCGAGGCTTCACTAGAGAGTATCTATATTTGTGAGTGTCTGCGTTGTCAGGTGAGAACTGTCTCAATGGAGCCTCCTGCAATACCAAAACACCGTTATTATTCCAAACTAATAAGTTTAATAAATGCTACATGCATCATGTGGTAGTCCCTGTTGTCCGCCTGGTTATTATAGGCCTGTCTCACTGACCAGTCTGATGTTCTTTCCATAGTGAAGCCATTGGTTTGATGTCTGGCGAAGAGGGTGCTTGCATAGGCAGATCCTCACCACCCATGAAAAACACTGAAGTAGACACCAAACAGGCCCTAGTACAGCAAACAGCATGACCGTCAGGCCAAGACCGGCCAGGTAGAAAGAATAGCCGTAGGATTTCTGCAATTATTTTTATTTCAACTGAGTCTTTAATAGGGTTAAGTTATTACCTCCGCAAAATGTTCTTGAGAAATTTCCGGTGCAATTTCTCTGGCAAAATCTTTTTTTGGGGAAAAAATTCGGCAAAAAATATGGCGCTACTCGGTTTTAACCACCCCCCCCCCCTAAAAACACTCCTCAGTTTTGGGCAAAATTAAGATTTTTTGCCAGAGATTGCCCGAGAAAAATCGGTCAATTTCTTGAGAATTTTCTCGTTAAAAATTACTCACCGCATTTCTTGTGCGCAACACTTTTTTATACCACATTTAATTTTTTTACTAAATTTTTCTTTTGCATTTGTTTTACCTTATTCTCTTTGATTTGCTGACTTTTTAGAAAAGTAATAGCACCATTGTGTAGCTCTGCGATTCCATTTTCTTATAAAGTATAAACTTTTGCAAGGTATTTGAAAAATGTAAAGGGTGTTAAGTTATTACCTCCGCAAAATGTTTTTGAAGAATTTCCGGTGCAATTTCTCTGGCAAATTAAAGAAAATTAAAAGTATGAACTTAATTATTTTTTGACCTGGTCCACACTTTTAATTTCTTGTTCTACATTTTTTAGTTTTGTAAAAAACAAATACTTCGCTAGGAACTAGAATCACCGGGCTACACGCATACTTGTGCGCCGAAACAATCGGAGCCGGGCGCCATGGCACAAAAGATGGCGCCGGGGAGAAAATGCGAAAAAATTGGCGCCAGGCGCCGAGTAGCTTACATAGAGAAAGTAGCTAGGCAAATTTTTTATGTAATTTCATTTTATATTGCAATTTTATCTCTTTTTAACTTATAATATAAAATTTTAAAGTAACTGGAGCAGTTTGAGTCATAAAAGCTAAAAAAGCTGAAAAAATCAGTACAAAATACAGTTTTAAAACAACCAAAAGGGCTATTTCTATAATAAGAAAGGATATAAAAACCACTGAAAAAAGAGGAGCCGTACTACACAATTTTCCAAAAGACGCCGGCGCCCAATGTTTACAAAATTTACCGGGCGCACACCGGCGCCGGCGCCCGTCCAAGTATGGCTACACGATGGTGTTATTACTTTGTAAAAAGGGTCATAAAATGAAAGAGAACAAGACATAAAAAAATTCTGGCATAAAAAAGTTTTGCCCGTTACTGACTTTAAAACCATTAGCTAGGCATTCAGTAAAAACCTGGATTCTAGTATAGAGACACAATTATTTACAGTCGAACCTGGATATACGGACACCTTACGTCGGTCCCAAGGGGTGTCCATTCATCCAGGTTCGACTGTACTTACTTCAAAGGTATTTTAACGCCAATCAGATAGCGAGATTCCAACATTTCAGCATTTATCACAAACACTGTTAACGAGATACAAATGAGCAAAACTAAAGATTTTGAAATTAGGTTCATTTTTATATCTTTTTATAACAAAAATAAGTTACATGCAAAAAATAAGGTGGAGTCCAACACAATTGTGGCACTTTTGCGCAGTTTTGGTCGGAAGTGAGCTACTAGGAGGGAGATCATTGAGATTGAAGTAAGCATTAGGGTGATCACTAAAAGAATTTAACATCAGAATTTAACTGTTAAATTAAAGAATTTAACCGTTTACCTTTTAAAATAAAAAATTTAATTTTAGTTCGAAATATTTTCTTTTCTGAAAAACTGAGAGAACAACCGTTACCACTCATTTGGGCTAATATCATTTGGGCACCAATTTCGAATATGCCTAATATCCCACTCAAAGCTGCGGTTATTCTGATTTTATTCGTAAAATAGTTTTTAGAGCATCACTATTCCACAGGGTGGATAAGAAAACCACCAGGTCATCATCCCGAAGATGGCTACCTGCAGTAAAAAAAATTGGATGACACTATCAGTTTCAAAAGTCATGATCGTTACTGGAGCATAACGGCAACTTATAATTCAGGTTTTTTAAGAATAAGTAGTAAGGTATCCCGGTATTTGTAGTGAAGTTTAAAGGTTAAGTTTAAAAGTTGAAAGGTTATGCTTATTTTTAGGCTGTCTTACCACGTTTTTCAACATGGGCCGTAGCAAAAATAAACTCTTCATGCATTTTATGATCAAGAGTACTTCTCGAAATCATGTCTAAGGTAAGTGAGTGGGAGCATCTCTAACTCTCAAGCCCCTGCGCCCCCATCGGGGCGCAGGGGGCTTGAGAGGCTATCTAAAGGGCCCTCTAAATGGCCCTCTAAAACATCCAGAGTCACGCGATCGTGACTCTGGATGCATCAAAAAGCATGCATACCAGAATTTATTTATGCGGTAGGCCCAGTATTCAAAAATACAATAGCGCCCAAAAGATGGACTTACAAAGCATGACCAAGACAGCGTAGTGCCAGCCTAAAATTATAATAAAGCAAAATGTACTACTATGTAGTGCCTAACCAAAGAAGTAGGGTGTCCTAAGCAACTTTTTGCGGCAATCGCCAATTAGGAAAAAGCGACACACATCCACTCGTTCATAATAATTGATGAGATCATCACTGAATATATACCAACACTGGGCTGCTCCCGGACAGTAAATCCACAGACCTGAACGTAATGTTTTTAACTAGCAAAATGCAAAGAGTAACCAACCACTAGATATAGACCTTCCTATGTCTGTGTCCTCGGCTACCTTAAATTCTTAGTTTGAACTGTGAAATTTGCATCTGTGCGTAAACGAAAAAAAATTTAATTTATTTATTTTTTTCAAAAAATGCTAAAAAGTGCCTTACCAATATTTTTTGTTGCCTTTTCACGTTTAAGGTAGCTAAAATCCTTTAGGACACCATTTTGGCCATTTTCGGGCCAGGGGAGGGGCGATTGTGTACTTTAGCCTGCATTTATCCAAAAAAGTGATTTACATAGTCAGCGTCACATATTAACATAACATAGTTAACTACGATAACATAGTAAAATTAAATACAGTCTGACCTTGTCTTAACGAAACTTTTCAAAAAAATCATCCGCAAACTCCCGACTTAACGAACCTTCTACTTAACGAAACCTCCAACTTGAAAAAACCCTTGTCCAATTTTCAGAGGTTTCGATAAGACGAGGTTTGACTGTATCAGAACCTGAATTCAAATGCTTTTTAGATTAGATTGAAAAAATACAACTGGCAATATAATTCAAAATTCGGGGTGACCGATTTTTAAAACTATGCTTTTTGAGTATCAAAAAGTTTTTGAGTTTTGTTTTGCTCGGTCTTAGGTTTGGGTTAATACATAATTAAGGTAGTTTTGTTTCATTGATCGAAATATATGCGATCTGATTATTTGTATACCGAAAAATAAATTTTGTAGCCGAGCATCTTCTCTTTGGAATGGCGCATAAACTTGGTGGGTATAGTTCAGAATACTCATCATCTGGCTCCAACTGTGAAGTTAGTTTGAAAAATCGTCAAAGAATTTTCGTCATTTTATCTGGTTGAAACTTGTTTGAGCGTTAAGCACTTTAACAGCATTTTAGCACTATGTTGTAGCTAGGGTTGTCGAGCCTTCGGCTCGAAGTTCGAAGCTCGAAAATTTCGAGCTTCGGCTCGGCCCGAAGCTCGAAGTTCGAAAAAATCGAACTTTCGAGCCGAAGGCTCAAAAAAAATTGCGGCAGCTTCGCTGCCGCGAAAAAAGTGTCGCTGGTCGTCAAATTTTTTCGAGCCTTCGGCTCGGCTCGAAGAAAATCGAACTTTCGAGCCGAAAGTTCGATTTCGAGCCTTCGGCTCGACAACCCTAGTGGCGAACTCGTGGCGCCAAAGGCGCCGAAGAAAATCAGACTTAATGTAGTCAAAGCAAACAAAATTTGGCTTTATTGTACAATGGGTGCCATGTTTCTTTTGCTCCTTCCTACTATTTTTTTGAATTTTTGTCATTATTTTTTTGTTTCTCCCTAATCGATAAGAAAAATATATATGATGAATAATTGTAACCACAAATCACTCATATAGTTTTCCGTTTTGCTGAAATTACTTTTCAAAATTTTATTTAAAAATAAACAAGGGATCGAAAGGAAAAAATGGTGCCATTAATGGGCAATGCATTGTGCCTTAGAGCCTAAAGTCGTTTTTAGGCCATAACCACCGTCTGCCGGATAGAAGAGCGTTCAGTCATTAGTTCGAATGCTCTTCTGAAATCGGACGATAATGCTTGTAGAGGAGAATTTTGCAGAAAAACATATCTATCAGCAAAAATAGCAATTTTCTATATATACTAGTCATCAGAGGGAGGCGGGGCGTTAATTGGAGCGGGGCGCTTATTTTATGAAGTCCACTAAGGGAGGCGTTTATTAGAGCGGGGGCGTCTATTGGCTGTAATCATAGTCGGGGTCAACATTGTTGACCTCAACATTTTGTTGACCCTCAACAAAAATGTTGACCCCTGATGTTGACCCGAATGTTGACCCCTATGTTGAACCCCCTCAACATGAGATAAATTTTCAAAAAAAAATAATAAGAAGTAACAAAAATAATTCCGACAATAAAAAATTATGTTGAGGGGTCAACATTTTGTTGAGGGGGTCAACGTTCATTTTCTAGTCAAAAAGTTGAGGGTCAACAATTTTCAGGTCAAAATGTTGAGGATCAACATTGGGGTCAACAAAATGTTGAGGGGTAAAATGTTGAAGGTGCTATCAACATTTGGGGTCAACATTTCGGGGTAAACAACAAATGTTGAGGGGTCAACGTTGTTGAGGGTCAACAATGTTGAGGGTGGGGTCAACATTAAATGTTGAGGGTCAATAATGTTGACCCCCGACTATGATCACAGCCATTGGAGCAGGGGCGCCTATTAGAGGAATATGGTATTTTGATCAATAAAGTATACCGACGTCAATTATGCATCAACCCGATACCTAAAATTCCAATTAGTATTGGCTAAAACCACAGGGACTGCGATTGAACACAGCATCTTTCGTGAAAACCCCAAATAACCCATTTTTCTCTAAGCCTACCTTTTTCGGTTCCCTTGATTTGCTTCACCCAATTCGTTGCAATAAAGGAGTGTGCTGGTCTTTGGCCAAATAGCCTTGGTATAGTCGGCGCAAAAGGTGTGAAATAGGTTAAAAATGAAAAAAATTGCTTAGAAAAAAAATACTCTTTGGATGGTAGGGCTCATTTGGGGGGTACTGTCGTATTTTTTACAAAATATGCAGGAAACGGAGCCACAGAGAGTTCTGTTTTAAAAAAATGTCGTTCCAATATTTTTATTCGAGCCTCTTAATTAAGCCTCTGCTCTAAAACAGCTGCTCTAAACTGCCTCTAAAACAGGGTCTTGTCGGTTATCCGGACTACCTTGGTTTTATGCATCGAAAAGTCTCAGAAAGTAGTCCGAGATAGTCCAAGGTAGTCCGGATAACCGACAAGAACCGACAGCTGATATTGTAGGACACAACCGCCTAGCTTTTTTGCCAATCTCGGCCAGTCTTGGCCACGCCTGGTTTTTATCAACAGCCACATCCACCATCAACCGGTTGATTGGTCCTTGGTTGATCAACCGATTGATCAAATGGTCAGTTAGTAGGTTAATTTTGGTAAAATTTTCGATTTTTTCCCACCGGCGAATAAACCGGTTAATAATAACGGTTGATTGGCCAAGACTGATCTCGGCCTCTACTTGCAAGGGCGGAACCCTGACTGTGACTTGGAGAAATTTCGATGCTTTTTATCCGTGTATTATTGTAGTGCTTGCTCAAATTCTTTTTGAAGGTGACTCCTCGCCTCTGAAAGTCAACAAAATTTTTAGAAATGATCCATGGCCAAGGGTCACCTATGAAAACCATGCTATGGGTATCGAGGTGTTTGAGTGACCCTTGTGACGCTTTTTGTGGGCCTTCAGAGCTGTTGAGCCAGATTTGTCAGGAAATTGGGCATGCTGTACAAAATTATGCAAACAAAAATTTTATCGAACTTACCCCAGATCACAGTCATAGTCCCTTCCTTGTTAATGGTTCCCTCTTCCCTGATAATTCTACTAGAGTATATCCTAGAGCTATCCTGCAACCAGGGGCGTTAGGGGGGGGGGGAGGGCTGATCTGACGCGGGGGCCCCTCCCCCCGTCAGATTTTTTCCTTATCGGTGCCCCCCCGCCAGATTTTTCTCAAAACGGTGTAGGTAAAATGGCCTTAAGATTTGAAAAACGGTGTACAGTCGAACCTCCCAATAACGATCACCCTCATTAACGATCACCTTCTCATTAACGATCACCGAAAAACATATTAACTGAAATCTCGAATAACGAACACTCCAATAACGATCACCTGAGGCCGGTCCTAGGGTGGTCGTTATTGGAAGGTTCTACTGTAGGTAAAATGGCCTAAAAATGGCCTGGTGCCCCCCCATCCCCCGTCAGAAATTCCTGCGTACGCCACTGCCTGCAACCCTTTTCAGAAACCGCTTACCCAAATTTTGCTCAAATTCCTTTTCAAATTTCTTTTTTTTGTGCTGCTTTTTGTGGACCTTCAGAGCTGGGGAGCCAGATTTGTCAGGAAATTGGGCAAGCTCTACAAAATTATGCAGACCGAAATTTCCGTCAAAGTTACCCCAGGTCACAGTCATAGTCCCTTCCTTGTTAATGGTTCCCTCTTCCCTGATAATTCTACTAGAGTATATCCTAGAGCTATCCTGCAACCCTTTTCAGAAACCGCTTACCTGCCAAGATGGCGTTAAAAACACCCAAAAATATGAAGGAATTGCTAATAGCCGTCAACACAAAAGTAGCCAGCTGGACTTTGGCTAACTTGGACAGTCCACCGAACGCAGCCATATACTCCTCTAATCAATTTTGAAAATTGGTAGAATAGTATATTAATAAATGCGTTTCATTTGGCTCTAAAACTGATTTATTCTTTGTGGAGTTTCAATTTTTTTTTCTTAACTATGTTAATAAAAACAAAAAAGACGGAAAGAAACACTGAAATCTCGTGGGGTTGAATCGATGAGCCCAGTGCTGTAATTGGTCAATGTGACGTGATTCTGGCCTCTTCTCTGTGATTTTTCTTTCGCACACCTGCGGAGTCTTCCTTTTTTCAAATGAACAATAAAAATTTGGAGTGCAGAAACAAGTTTTGCGAAATACCTAAAGGCTTGGTTAAAGTCAATTTTAGAGGCAAAGAATGTGAAAAAGACAAACTTGATTACAGAAATTCCAGCTGTATACTACGGCGTTTTTGGAGAAAATTTTAAATATTTAAGTCCAGGCAGGCGACGTATATTTGAGCACCAAAAAGATTTTTGCTTGAAATCTCGAAAATTCTAAAGATAAGGCAAAGTAGGCCGACCTTCAAGGGTATTAAATTATAAAATTTGATTTTAATTTTTTTGAGAGCTAGACAATGTGGGCTACACTGTGGTTTTTAATTTTTTTTATTAAAAGACTACAGTCAAGTCTCAATATAAAATATACTTTCGGGACCGTACCAGGTGTATCTTATGTCGAGGTGTATTTTGTATCGAGACTAATTTAAGGGGGTTTATATAACTCAGGACGGGTCCAGGTATATCTTATATCAAGGGTATCTTACGTTGAGACTTGACTGTATCACCGTTGACAATAGTAAAAATTGCTGAAACTTTAGCTAACGCAGTCTAACGCTACACTCTCTTATGTCATTTGACTATTTAAAAAAAATCGACACAGTGCAGTCAGCTGGGTCGTATTATTTTTTACTTCGAACTCTTAAAAGTGTTGATATATGAGTTTAGTGCAAAATATGACAAATATTTTGATTTTGGCCACAGTTTTTCTAATAAGATCCAAGCGAGAACTAAGAGCGACCATTTTTGTAAAGCTCTGATGTCGCTATATCTTGACTTGACTGCGTAGTGTTGAAGAAAATATAAAAAACATCCTATATACAGAAATAATATTAAATAATTAAAGCTTAAATTTAAGGAAATTATCGTACAGTACACAAAAATTTGCGTATTCAGCTAAAAAATTGGCTTCAAATCTTTTCCAAATTCATCACGAAAATCAATTGAAAGTCCCCGAATTCCACATTCTTGTCCAAAATAACTACAACAACATCAACAAAAGAACAATTGGCAGTCAAAACAAGGAAAACGTGACACATGCAATAGGTGCATGCACACACAATAAATAAAACAGTAGAATGAGAAAAAAGTGTAGCCCATAAATAGACAGCACCAAATACAGCAGGTAGACAGAAAGAGCAGCAGGAGCAAAATGAATCCATTGCTTGAAAGCAGCATTCCAACTGGTCATCTTCGCGCGAGGGCGTCAACAAATCTATCTATCTGCCCATCCATCTAGAGAAAGAGACAGCCTCTAAGATGATGCGCCGTTCGACCTTGAGTTTATTGTACTTCCGCCGCTACACTTGCACATATAAATTATTTGCATGGTCAGTGGGTTGAATATATCTTAAGGCAGAGATTTGGGAGTGCCTGGATTATTGACAGGGTATAATAAAGCCAGCTACTATTATTATTGCTTATGCTATTGTGGCTAAGTGCTGCTATTAAATAGGTCAAAAAGGGGATAAGTTGATGAGATAATTTAGGTAACTTGATGTGGCACAATGCAATAAAAGCAGAAATAGAAAATAAAAATTGGTGTGCTTTGGTCGCCCACAGTGGATGTCGGAAGTCGGATGTAGAAATCAAAGCGGGTAATACAAATCCGATATTTCTATCCTGAAATTTCATTTTATAGCCCAACTATTGGAAAGTGATTTTTTCTCAAAAAAAAATTCGGCTCTATATGTGTTGGTGGTGCCCCGAAAAAAATATGCCTTGGTCTCCTGTTGATTTTTTAGATTTTGTTTACTCGCAGAATGGGCCAAAGTTTTCTGACTCTATGAGTTTTCTGACTACAAAAGGGTAAAAAAACAGTTTTAGTCCGTCCTAAAATACCCTGACATACTCTAAGTTTAAGAAAACAGCAGAAAAATTATTTTAGATTAAAACATATTTAAATAAGTAAAGTAATTACTTTTAAAGTTTATTGGACAAACAAGGCATTTTACAATTGCAATTACAGTTTGAATCACAAATAAGTCTAAACTACACACTTTTTTATAATCATATTCCCTAAATGATCGATTAGCAATCAAGAAGTTACATAACAGAATAAAAAAACATAGATTTAACAACAAGAGAGGAGAAAAAAAGAAGGAAAGTAAGGACCGATTTTTTTAAAGAAGCTTCACCGATTTTTGTTAAGTCTAATTTTTTCAAAGCCTGCTTAAAATGAATTGTGCTTTTTAAATTTAAAATGTCGGGATTAATTTTATTTCACAGCTTTATAGTTCTACACAAAAACGCGTTGTGAGTGAAAGACTCATTAAATACAATGTGTGGATATCTGCGTTGGGAGGTGGTGATTTGGAAATAAGAATCCAGTTGAAAGTTCGACTTTTTAAACAAAATTTTGTAGAGCATAATAAGATCGAACATTAGTCGTCTTTCAAAAAGCGTTTTAAGACCACAAATTTTTACTCTTTGTTCATAAGATGTTTTTTGTAACCACATTTTTTCAAAGCTATTTTGGTGAAACGTTTTTGAACTTTTCCAACTCTGTTAGAGTCTTGTTTCGATTTAGGGTTCCAAACAGTTGTTCCATATTCAGGCTAGGACGTATATAAGTTTTATAGGCCAAAATTAAGGTTTCTAAATTTTGGTTTAAAGCGAACGTAATATAAGAAAAGAAGCACGATCCCTGATTGAATAATTTTGAATAGTGATCATTAAAATTTAGGTTTATATCAATTAAAACACCAAGGTCTCTCACACAATTTGATTCCGGAATCCGTTCAAAATCAAGTTCGTAAATAGTTTTAGGATTTGTTTTTCCAAAATGAACTACTATACATTTTTCACGTGCAATTCTGAGGTCATTTTTTTAGACCACAAGCAAAGGTTATCTAGTGCTTCCTGAAGTTTAATTGATTCTTTTTTTGCTAATAATTGGGTATCCGTGATCGGTTTTTAAAAACCCAAATTGATCAGAAGAAAAAAAAATTTTATTCAGTAAAAATTTGTTATTTTTTGGCAAGAATTTGTTCTAAAAACCGGCATAATGTGCAACTTAAAGAAATCGGCCTATAATTAGAAGGGTTTAGTTTGTCCCCTTTTTATAAATTGGCACTATAATTGAGGTTTTCCAAAAACTCTGGGTTTTTTTCTGATCTAGTATAGTTCTAAATAAAGTAGTGACAGGTTCTGCCAAAACAAGAGCACTTTTTTAAGGACAATGAAAGGAACTTCATCTGGAGAAGTCGAATATCAGTTAGGAAATTTCTTCAAAAGATTATAAATTTTATGAACTCGGAATTCAATATCCTCTAAAGTGTTGTTATCTTCAAAACTAGGAGTGATTTTGGCATCTTTTTCATTGTGCGACTTATTTGAAAAAGAAGCCAAAAAGGTTTCAGATAGTATTCGAGCTTTGTCGTTGTCATTAAGAAATATTCCGAATTGTTTTCTAATGCAGGAATTGTTCGACTCGGATTAATTTTTTTGTTGATGTATTTATAAAAATCTGTGCGAGTTTTTCCAAGAAGCGTTTTTTCATGATCATTATGCAGTTTTCTTAAAAAGCTTTTTTGTTGCTGACAACAATTATTGTATTTTTTTCATATGCAGATTTGTGAGAGCCAAACGATGAAATCGAAGTTTTTCTTTTGAAAGTTTTTTATTTGCTTTGTATATTTGGTTCCATTATTTAATGTGATATCTTTGAAAGAAAAACATACACAAATGTTTTTACACACTATATTTATAAACAAATGTATTTTTTTTTCAACTGTAAATTGATAAGAAAGACATTTCTCCCAGTTGATTTTTGATAGCTCAATGTTTAGAAGAGACAAATTGGCAAAACAAATGTCTCTTGTTTTTGATTTAGTCACTTACGTAAGCAGTTTTTTGTATGCAAAAAAAAAAAGAAATGGAATTATAATCAGATGTTGAGAAGGGGACAAAGACCTGGGTGTTGGAAATCAAATTAGAAGGACTAGTGAGTACTAAATCAAGAGTTGTTGTATCTCTTGTAGGACTAAAAATGTGTTGCGTTAAACCATTTTGAGCTATAAAATTTAAAAGTAAAGCTGAGGCTTCATCGTTTTCACTTCTCAGTGAGGACCAGTCAATTTTTGGCAAATCGAAATCTCCACAAAACAGTGTGTTACCAGAAGATAATTTTGTTAAAATTTTGAAAAAAGATTTTGTTTTATTTAATGAATAATTGGGAGGTCGGTAAACGCAATGAAGTTCTGTTTTCAGCTTTACCAAAAGTTTGATAGAAGTGATCTCAAACCCATCTTTTTCGTTAGGTATTTTTTTTGAATGGATTTCTAGTCGATATAAGGATAGCGCTTCCACCCCTCTCTGGTTTAATCTATTAGTCAGAATCGGTGTGTATTTTATATTGCAGGAAAGTTCATCTAGATTTGTTTTGTCATTACTTAACCAAGTTTCCGTAAAAGATATCAGGTCTGGGTTTTGATTTGAAACGATGTTGTGAAGCTCAGGAATTTTGTTGAAAATGGAACGCGCATTAAAATAAAGACACTTAAAATTTCCTAGTTTGTCCCTAAAATCCTAGTGCTGCTTCTTAAAAGGCTTAGGATCCTTATTTTCTTTAACAGAAAGATCAGAAACATAAAATTTGAAAAAGCCACACTCCTCATTTTTCTCGTAGCACTGTTTTCTTATAACACTCAGAATCTTTTACTCACTTTCAGTCATGTCTCGGCGAACAGAGATAGGTCCAGGATGAGTAGAAAGAGAAGTAACAGCCTTGCCAAAGCTTCGGAGAAAATCGTTTCTGTCTCTCTCAGTTGAGAAAGGGACTTTGATAATTCTGCTACGGACCATGCCTATGGACCTTAGCCAAATCAACGTCTACCACTTGCCTTGATAATTGATGAAATAAGAGATGCATCATTTTCCTTTGTTGCATTGTCATCATATGCTTCTGCCCGCTCAATGACAGCTTTACCTTTCATTTGCTCTGCCTCACGCTCTGCTTGAACCATACTCTGGGTAAGATCAAGAGAAGGCTTTCCAAAGCCCTTGTCTTTCTTTAGCTCTTCTTGAAGTTCATCGATCCGATCGCGGAGGGAGAAGTTCTCTTGGATGATCTTCCCATTGGTAGCAGTCAGCCTTTTATTGGTCTCAGTCAAGGTTTGAGTACACTTAGTCAAAGAAACCAGCTGAGCTTGTTGTTGTTCGATGGTGTTGAGGTGTTGAGCAATAATTTTGGCTAGGTCATCCTTTCCTAGCTTATCATCGGAAATTTTTTTAGACATTAGAGAGCAGCTAAATCGATTGGTTAAAAAGAAAAAAAATAGAGAGAGATATTTTCCACGCGGCTTTTGCTAGCTTGAAAAATAAAGGAAATGAAATATTTGCCGGAATGCACTATTATAATGTTCGAAGTTAAAGTTTAAAGTTAGAGTTTTTGTTCAAATTGATGCATATGGTTAAAGTTAAAGTTAAATACTACGTTAAAGTTAAAGATCAGGGTTATGTACCAATTATAGAGTAAAAGGGGCATGTTCGTCGCCGATGGGAATATTTTGAAAGGCGGGTACCAGCGAAATTCAAACGAGAATTAATTTGACGAAATTTCGGAAAAGTCGAAGAAAAATTATACTCCCAGTGGGAATCGAACCGGAGACAGGTCAGTTCGCCCCACGATGAGTTCGCCCCGGTCAGTTCGCCTCAAGATCAGTTCGCCTCGTTTTTAAAATGACCATTATGTCACAAAAACAAACCCGAACTTATTTTTTTAACTTTTTTGTAGTTCGGGAACATGTTTGAGTCCGTTCTAACATACGCTGGCCTACCCTTGCCTAAGCCTAAAACAAAAACGGGGCGAACTGACCGGGGCGAACTGATCATGGGGCGAACTGACCGTACACCAATCGAACCGACGACCGACTTGCAGTCCGCCGCCGTTTGACCACTGGGCCACCGATGCAATTAAACACTGCCAATGTCTTTGATTACTTATTCCTCGTCAAATACTCAACAAAAATAATTTGAAAATAATTCTTTTTTGAATTGACCTGGTACCCGCCTTTTGAAATATTCCATCGGCTGCGAGCATGCCCCTTTAAAGTTACAACTTAGACTTAAAGTTCAGGGTATGCACCATTCATTAAGCTGTAGTTTAGCGTTAAAGTTAAAACTCACCGGCATGCACCATTTTAATTTTGAAAAAGGTGCATTAGGGCATGAATTTTAAACTTTAACTTTAAACATTGAACATTAACTTTAACTTATAATGGTGTATTCAACCCCAATTTTCAGTGGATATTCAACTTCAACTTTGAACTACCTTTTGAGATAGTTTTAAGTTGTATTTTTGGGTATTTGTACGGTCAAACCTCGATATAGCGGCCCCTCCAATAAAGTGGTCTCCTGAGCTCGATTTGGTTGGTTGAATCTAAAATCTAGATAAATGAACCCCCAATATAGTGGCCCCTCCAATAAAGTGGCCCTCCAATATAGTGGCCCCCAGGCCTGGTCCGCGCTAATTAAAAGACCCCGATATAGTGGCCCCCTAAAATCAATATGAATGCAATTTACAACCAAATTTGTTTCAAGGAAGAATAACAACTTGAGTAGACACAAACTATCTAATGGTGAGGAAGCTAGTAATTACTGGCTGCATTTGCTTTTTCTGCGTTCTTCGTAGAAGTAGGCATCTATTGCATCGCTGTGCCGGAGAACGGTAAGATCAGCAGACTTTTCTTCCATGTACTGACGAACGAACTGGAAATGCCTTTGTCCTTCAAGACGACTGATTGGAGGCCACTCTACTTCAACTTCTTCGGTTTCTAGAATCTCACCGCTAATGCTTTTGCCAGAGCCAAATTGATTGCCAGAGAACTTCTCGAGCCATTCTCTGCTCGCTTTAAAATCGACGATGCCAAGCTGAGCTGCGACAGCCAAGGCCTTTTTCTGAAAATAGAGCAGTAACTTTATCACAAGTAAATCAAATAATTAAGCAAAATCTCACCTGCAACAAATCTCCGTCTACTGAAGTGTTTTGACTACGAATCTGCTTATGCCAAATGACCAGCGCTATTTCTAATTGATCATACTTGCCTAACTTGAGACGCGCACGCTTTGCTTGACTTCCATCATTGATTGCCGCCAGAATCGCTTCTTTTTCTTTCAGGATTCTTTGAATGGTGACTCTTGGAATACCAAAATCTTTGGACAGTAGGTGATTTTCCTTATTGGCAGACGCTTCAATTATTGCCTTCTTCTCCACTAATGTAATAGCACGACGTTTTATCGGAATAGACATTTAAAATACCTGAAACATCAAGGATTTACATTTACCAAGAATAAACTATATATATGAACCATAGATCATAGAAGGTTTTTTTGATAAGTACCCTTATATAGAGGAACCTAGATATAGTGGCCCCTATAAATTGGGGAGGAATTGGAATTCCAATACAGTGCAGTTACAGTTCACGCGTCCATTCACGTGTCAAATCACATATAAAATTCGCGTGTGCATTAACGCGTCCATCGTACAATATGTAAATTCGCAAATATCACAGTGTGATCTGATGTAGTTTAAAGTTTAATTTTTGGTTACATGTAACATACTTTCGAAAAAGAAATTTCTATATCTAAAATCGTGCGAAAATTGCCATTTTTTGGTCAGAATTGGTATTTGCCGCCAAACAGCTAGCGAATTAGAAGTTTTTGTTATTTTCTTTTCAAAAATCTCAATTTTTTTATTTTTCGTTATTTTGCTGCATGTATAAATAAAGCTTTATTTTGCTGTTTATTAGAAGGTCAAGCACCAAGTTTTCTTGCTAGTCGCCAAAGCCCTGCATTTTTATATTTCACGTTTGCATTTTTACTGATTTTTTTCTTTGCGTTGTTATACAGTTTGTTTGTGTGTTACAAGCACTGAATATGTATTACGCAACAAAGAGCAAAGAAGGCGCAAAAAAGCACATAAAGCATTATTTTTTAGTAAATACATTGCTTTTTTACGAAATTGCTATTTTGAAGTTGGTGATATAATGCTTGGAGTTTCTTAAAGTTGAGATACGCAGCCACACATGCCTTAGACGCAAATAACTCGGGAGCGACTCTGGATGCATGAAAAAGCATGCGTTTTTTCTCTCAGTAAAAACCAGTGGACGGACAACAGGAATTCACTCAAGCCGGAAACGGTGAAGTGTCTCCTCCAGGTCAACATTAATTTCAATTAAACCTGTGCGGAAATGTATAAAAGCTTATCGCCGATAGAAAATCGTTAAATGATATTCGCAGTTGGGAGAAATATAATATATAGTGCTGTTTTGTTGTTGGTTTATCCAGAATAAAGCAATTTTTGTAACAATTAATGTGTGGCTGATTTTGGCTGATTTGCGGTAATTTTTGGCTGATTTTTGATCCCAAATGCTGATTTTTGAAATTTTTCGGCTGATTTTTGGGTCCTCCTACTTGGGAGCCCTGCTGTATTGGGTTCGGAAGAAACCAAAAAAAGCCAATTTTGTGCAAAAAGAAAGATGTTGAGCAAAGCTTTGAATACTGTAGCCTACCGCATAAAAAAATTCTGGTATGCATGCTTTTTTAAGCATCCAGAGGTGGTCACCTTGTGAGTTACGTTTAAAATGTTATGGAAATTGCCGAAATTTGTGAAATTTTTGTGGGTCATCGCGGGTGTGGGCCATTAGTGAATCACATGGGTATACAGTCGACGCTCTATATAAGACACCCCTAGGGGACCGCCCTGAAAGGTACCTTAGGGAACATCCATAAATTATGTCAGACTTACAGGAGGGTGGGGGTGGGGTCCCATGCCAATCTGAAAAAATCTGACAAGGGGAAATTGGGGGTAAACGGCCTTTTTCTGACAGCAATGTCAGATTTCTCCGCGAATTTTTCCAAATTATTTAAAGAAATTTGCTGAATTTGGCCTAAATATTCTGAAAATTTACTTGAATTTTGTCAAATTTGGCCTTATTTTTTTCCAATTTGTCCTAAATTAATATGTGTCATTTTTTTTCGCGCAATATCAGAATAACTCTACCAAGTGAGCTAGTCAGAAACTTACGATGTCGGCGAACAAAATAGTTTCAAACATCGAAATAGACAAGAATAAGCTAAACTACATTATAATACCTTTGCCCAATAACCTAGAAAATGATGTTTTTTTCCGGACACGCCCATTTCGATGCCGCGCCGTTTCGATGCCGCGCCCATTTCGATGCCGGGACATTTCGATGGCGGCCATTTTATGCCGGCTGTTTCGATGCCGGGACATTTTGTAAATTTTCGTGAATCATGTTCAACCGACTCCTAAGTCATTTTTATGTGCTTAAAACGATAAAAAGCTGTTTTCTAACACTTTTCCACATAAAAAACCAATTTTCGGAAAAAAAATTGACCAAAATTTGACCAGAAACTTGATTTGCTTTGGTCTCCCACGGCAAAAAAGGCCTGTCAGTCTTCCATAATTTATGGATGTTCCCTTATAGAGAGCGTGCGTTATGTAGAGAGTATACAGTCAACTCTCGCTAAAATATACACGTATATTGTAGCGAGAGTTGACTGTATTTTTACCTTTTTTTCTTAAACTTTCTTTTCTCATCTCAGATGTTTTTACACCGTTTTTTAGCTGAGATTCTCCTCTTTCGATTGAGTGGTCAAACACCCTAATTGAAAATAATTTTTGAGGAAATCACACCAACTTCACACCAAAAAACCAAGTATGATGCTCAACCTGGTTTTTCAGTGTAAAGTTGGTGTGATCTCCTCAAAAAGTATTTTCAATAAGGTTGTTTGACCACTCAATCGATAGAGGAAAATCTCAGCTACAAAACGGTGTAAACATCTATCTAATGAGAAAACAAATTCAAGAAAAAAGGTAAAAATACAATCAACTCTCACTATAATATACGTGTATATTATAGCGAGAGTTGACTGTATTATAATGTGCGTCGACTGTATACATTTATACATTTTCTCTATACATCTTTTTTATTAAAAGCTGATCCGCAGCGTGTGTCCAACAGCAGTGTGGGGAAAGTCTAACTATTGCTCGTACTTTTTAAAATTCTGTAAAGTGTGTACAGTTTTCTTCGAACTGTTTTACCTGAACATCAATATCACAACTAACAGTTTTCATGAAGAAAATCGTGATGTCTCAGCCATTTGCTTAGTAAACTAACAATTTTGTTATTTCTAGGCTTGACTATTAGCGTTGGAGATGGGAACACTGTAAAGGCACGTTCATAATAGCGCTCAGACCCGCTCCCACATCCACACCCACACTCGTCACTTTTGACTAGTTCAAATTTTATTGTGAACACGAGTGTGAGTTTTATTTGGAAACAAAGGCAGAAGTGAGTTGAAGAGATCAAAAAGATATTGGCACCCCACAAATATTACAACATTATTATTATTTTTGCCAAATGGCTGAATCATCGTATAATTTATAGTTGAGGAAAAGTTGTTCTAACGACGTGGAGCTGGCGGTAGATCCCTCATAGCAAACTGGTGTTCGTATGGATCTATCAGGGAATGGGAGTTGTCTTGGAAGAAAGCCTAAACATTTTTGCTAAATTTTAAAAGAGACTTTCTGAGAAAATGATAAAGTCACAAAGGAATATTTACCACGATTTTTTTTCAAAATTTTCTGTGATGTCCATCATGTTCTGCTACTCCTCCTGAACAACTTTAAAATAAACAGTCCATGTGAAATATGCATATTGACCGAAATATATACATTTTAAAAAGTGCACTCAAATTTTGTTCTTAATTTTCACCATTCTGCTATAAATGTTGATTTTTACTCATTCTAACGCAGTTTTCTGAAAAAATTTGGTGTCATTGGAACCAGCTTAAACTTCGCTTTCTTTTGAGGTATTGAACTGCTAATAATTCTTATAAAAAAAATTGGAACCACTCCTTTTTTTTTAAAAAAAAAGTGTGTTTTCCAAAATGCAAATTTTCGTGAAAAATAACGAATTCTCCATTTTCCATATATTCCGACCTTATTTTCATTGTAGATTCTGATTCAGCATTTCAAACTGAACAAGTTGGCCGAAAAAAATTTCTGATCGATGGTGGGGGGAGGTAAGTTATAGGCGTTTGAAATCACTATCTCACAGGAAATTTCACACGTGAATTCCCCATAACTTTTTTTCTGCTAAAAAAACCTTCAGATTTAACACCGGATTCGTGCTCAACGTGGTCGATTTGCATGTGAAACTACTTAAACATCAAAATATTGCTTTCAAATTTCAAAATCCGATCGAGACAAAAAATATTTAAAAGTGTTTTATTGAGTTATTGAAATTCTTCTAAATATTTTTTTGTCCCGAGCGGATTTTGAAATTCGAATGCAATTTCTTGATGTTAAAGTAGTTTCACATGCAAATGGACCACGCTGAACACGAATCCGGTGTTAAAATTTAAGGTTTTCTTAGCAGAAAAAAAGTTATAGGGAATTTACGTGTGAAATTTCGTGTGAGATAGTGATTTCAAACGCCTATATCAAAAAAGCGGGTGGCTCCAATTTTCTTTATAAGAATTATTAGCAGTTCAATACCTCAAAAGAAAGCGCAGATCAAGCCGGTTCTAATGATACCAAACGTTTACAGAAGGCTCTGTGAAAACGAGTGATAATCAACATTTATAGCAGAATAGTAAAAATTGAGAACAAAATTTGAGTACATTTTTTAAAATGTATATATTTCGGTCCACATGCATATTTCACATGGACTGTTTTTTTGAAAGTTGTTCAGGAAGAGTAGCAGAACATGATGGACATCACAGAAAAATTTTCAAAAAAAAATCGTGGTAAGTTTGTTTATCATTCTCTCAGAAAATGCCTTTTAAAATATTAAATTGTATTGTTAGGTTGTTCAGACCCAGTTAACAAAACTACCGTAAATGTTTTAATAGAGCCCCCTTCTCGACTTTGAAGGTCTGTAATTCAGAGCAGAGTCAACCCTTCACAATGCTGTTTATTGCATTTCCTCAACTTCTACGAGCTCTACCGATTCCGTTTTTTCAATTTTGGCTGAACAAACAAAAATCTTTAGATCCACCTAAAATTACTTCAATTTTTGGGGGATCGAGAATTCTGAATTCAAGCTACAAATAGAGCCGCCGGGGCTTTTTTAGACCATTCACGGTATGTTCAATTATAATTTTTCCGAGCATCTAGGTACTCCTTTAAAATAGTGAACCTCGGTTTTCCAAGGCGAAATTGACCAAAAAAATTCTTCATAAAATCGACTTTTTATGTAGGACTAGAATTGTTACAAAGTTAACTTAATTTTTAAATTTTTCTTGCACTATTTTTGTTTTAATACTATTTTTTCTAAATTTTGAGCACGTTACCTTATGGCTTGTTCACGTACTTCGAGTTCGTGTTCGACTTCAAGTTCGAGTCTAACTTCGAGTTCGAGTTCAGATCGCGGGTGTTCATGTAGCCACAAATCCGAACTTGAAATTGATCTCGAAAGTGTTTGAGTTCGAGATCGAACTTGAAAATATTTATGTATATAACTTTGATCACTCAGAATCTCACCCCAAAATGGTCGAAAGCAAATGAAAGTTGGGGATTTACTAAAGGGGAATCCAAGTTATATGCATTAACACCTTCAAGTTCGACCTTGAAGTCGAATTCGAAGTACGTGAACATCTTCGAGTTTGAGTTCGAGTTCGGATCAAAGGTGTTCATGTAGCCAAAAATCCGAACACGAACTCGAAGTACGTGAACAAGCCATTACGATTAACTACATGATGTTGTGAAAAAATTCAATATAGTTCACGAAATGCATCAATTATATTTGAAAAAATTTCGAGTTTTTTCTAATTAACACCGGAAAGGCTGAAGGTATATTCTTGTGCAGAATTTCACGCTGAACAAGATAATGAAAAAATTTACAAAAAGTCACTATATGGTCAGCTGCCCTTGTGAACCGACCAAGTCACGATTTTTGTGTATGCAACGTAAAAAAGGTAGACCATGCGAATTTTCAAAAAAAACGCCATTTTTCAGTTAACGGTGAATACTATTTGAAAGAGTTTGGAAAAACTGCAACGGGAGGTGCTTTGAACACGAAACCGGTTTCAGAAGTTTAGGTTCCAAGAGCAAAATCAAAGTTTTAGGTCAATATGCTTACTGGAATATACATTCGAACATTTGCTTAACACTTTAAAAGCCTTATTTTGGACAAGCTCAAAGCTCTATCTGGCGCAATTTTCCTGCTCTTTTCAATGGTTACCACCGTTAACTGAAAAAACAGCGATTTCACACTTTTCCGTGCACATTTTTTATTAACAACGTTCAAGAAAAAAAACAAGGATTCCTTCAAGCTAAAATGTTTTCATTCGTTGGTGGTAAATACCTCAACAATATATTATTTGAAAGCTTGTAATCAACGCTTTCTTTCGCATATACAGGGTGTGTCAGAATTACGCGCACTTCTTTCAAAATTTTTGTATCAAATAAAGAAGGCATGTTCTTGATTTATTTTGACCGCTATGTTTGCTATTATTGTGTTTAAGCTGCTGATTTACCGTATTTATTCTAATAGACGCACAGTCTCTATTTGACGCACAGTCTTTAATAGACGCATAGGGGTCGAGGGGGTTGAAAAATAGACGCACAGTCTCTAATAGACGCACACCCTAGGCGTTTTACCTACACTGTTTTTTCTGTGACAGAAAAATGAAAAAAATCGCTTAAATTGGCGTGTTTTAAATAGAGCAAATATTGCCAAGTTAGAATATGTAATCAGTTGTTTGTTGTTTTTCAGTCGCTTTACACTTTTTTCTCTTGCTAATATTTTTATTTTAGGCAAAGATGAGTGATCAAGAGCACGAAGAGCTGAAAGTGAATCAAATGTCGAGAGCCAAGAAGAAAGCCAGAAGTGCAAGCTGTCTCGAAAGTGCAAGGCCTACTCCTTAGAGAAGAAGCTGGAAGCAATCGACTACACCAAGAAGTACAGCAAGAATTTGGCCGCTAAGAAGTTCGGGGTGGATCGAGCAAGAGTGATTGAATGGGTGAAGCAAGAAGGTAGGCTGCGACAACAAACGTAGGTGTTTTTACTGTGTAGAACTTTTCTGCTTAATATTATTTTATTATTAGGAAAGGATCAAAGCGAGTCGCTGGAGCTGGAAGACATCTACTGTGTACATTGGATTGTCAGCAGTATTGAAAATATTGCTCAAATTTTTCCTTGGTATGTATAGAAAAAATTCGGCGCCTTCGGCGCCTATGGGTTGAAAAATAGACGCACAGTCTCCATTAGACGCACAGTCTCTAATAGACGCACAGGGGTCAGGGGGGTTGAAAAATAGACGCACATGTGCGTCTATTAGAATAAATACGGTATGTTTTTCAGGCTCTTAAACGTGCTTTGCATTTGGATTGGTCAAATCTGGAATTGGGCACAATCAACAAAATCCTGGAGGACTTTTTAATGAAAACCAATGCCTGTATTTTGAGTGATTATTTGTTATTATCTACGCTGTCTGTTGTTGTTACATTTGTGAGCGGAAAAAAAACTTTTGAGAGATTGTTGAAGTCTTCGGACTTTTATATCAGTGTCGTTAGATGAGCAAAAATGTGCGTCTAGTATACAACTCGGCAAGGAACTACCTTGCCAAATTTTTTAAAAAAGTGCGCGTAATTCTGACACACCCTGTAGAATTGGATGAATTTTTCAAAAAAAGTTTGCATGGTATACCTTTTTGAAGTTGCATGGACAAAAATCGTGACTTGGTCGGTCCACAAGGGCAGCTGACCATATAGTGATTTTTGTAAAAAAAAACAATCGTGTTCAGCGTAAAATTCTGCGTAAGAATATACCTTTAGGAGGTACGGCCTTTCCCGTCTTAAAAACTCGAATGAATTCGAAACTTTCGCAATAATATATATATATATTTGTGAACTGAATAAGAAATTTTTCAACCGTTGTGTAGCGAACATTCTAATCTTTCAAATATAAAAAATTTTACTCAAAATTTTGGAAAAAAATAGTATAGAAACAATAAATAGGGTCAAAGAAATTTCAAAAATCGAGTTAACTGTGTGATTAGCCTACGTAGGACAGTTGCCACATTTCAGCTTTATTGTGTTATCATCTCGATTTACTGACAAACCTGTTGTTGAGCATAACTTGGCTGGGTGAAGGTTCTGTCTGAAGTTTTCCGGTCTACAGTCTGCATTCTTACCAGATGGGTAACTGCAAAGAGCAATGACAGAATTAGTATGGCAGCTGCCAGGAGCTCCAGGTAGAAAGAGTAGCCTCTATGCTTCTGAATAAATATACATTTGGAGTGACTAATTGCAATTATTGGTAACCGAAACAAACCTCATAGATTCCACTGACAGAAACTGAAAAAATTAGATTTAAATAATGGTTAATTATTTTGTCTGTGGCAAATTTACTTTTTTGTGGCAAATTCACTTTTTGTAGCAAATTTATTTTTTCTGTAGCAAATTTACTCTTTTTGTAGCAAATCCGATTTTAGTCCGTAGCACATATACTTGAGTTAGTGTGCTTATTTATTTCTAAAAATTTCAGAAACATACATATATCCGTTGATACGCTGGATCCGCATACCGTTTTTAGTCTTTTTAGACTGAAAACCGATTTTCGAGAAAAATGAACCGAGAATTTCGGTTTGGTCCAGCACCCGAAAATTGCAAATTCCTGAAAGATCATAGGCAGTTGGCAGAAGATCCCACTTGTACCCGGCTATTTCGGCCAACACTCTTTTCTTCACAAGAAAAAGCCCGTTAAGATCCAAAAGCGTACGGACTGAAGTGTTGCTCTTCTCAAAATGGTGGAGGAAAATGTGGCCAAGGCTAAAAGAATCATCATCATGCATTGTATTGATGGTAAATCCGGTAAGCTTGAATTTAAGAATTTCATAACTGATCCATCAGAGGTTGTTGAGCAATGAAGCAGCCGAGAGTGTGCCAGGTGTGTGTGCTAGATTAGACCTAGAGCCCAGCAGCTTTACGAGCAATTAACTATTAGCTTTACGAGCCCCTTGTCTTTCATGAAGTCCAAGTCTTTCATAGACACAGAATACAACTTTTGAGAATTTAGGATGAATAAATAAGCACACTAGCCCAAGTATATGTGCTACGGACTGAAATCGTATTTGCTACAAAAAAGAGTAAATTTGCTACAGAAAAAATAAATTTGCCACAAAAAAAGTAAATTTGCCACAAAAAAAGTAAATTTGCCACAAAAAAAAGTAAATTTGCTACAGAAAAAATTTGCCACAAAAAAACATTTTTGCTACAAAAAAAAGTAAATTTGCCACAGAAAAAATGATTAACCTTAAATAATCCTTGTTTTCATAGGCGTACCCAGGATTTTCTGACGGGGGGGGGGGGGGGTTGCTGAATAGGCTAAAAAAGCTAAATAAGGCTAAAAAACTAAAAAGACTAAAAAAATCCTGACGGGGTGGGGGCGGTTTATAGCCCGGCTAGCAGCCTTCCCCTGGGTACGCCTATACTTGTTTTATTCAATTTAAAAATTACCATGGAAAACCTGTATTCTACCTGCAAAGTAGTCTAAAATTATTATTTTTTATTTTGCTCCTAAGTTTGATTACCATTTGGGACAGCAGGGCAAAAGCGACCTAAGCAATTTTTCGTTAGATTATTTTAGAGTAAAGTCGACTAAGCATATCTAAAAAAAACTTACTGAAGAGCACACATGTAGAACAGCTGTAAAATAAATATTTTGTGGAAATTATATGAGTTTTTCAATTGTGAACAATATTAATGTTAAAGAAAAGGTTAAAACAGCTTCTGATGCCGAAAATTTCTTAAGAAATTTAAAACTGCAAGATCTGACTAAAACAAATTTTAATGCTTGAAATATAGTCAAAAGATACTGCGTAGAAGTGATTTTGTGAACAAAATTTGCATTGTGGGACTAAGGTAAAAAAAAAATTTTTGGAAAAAAATAACTTTAGTGCCTTAAAGGGCATACCAGCGCGTTACACGGTCAATTTCAAATTTTCAAAAAGCGGGGACCACACTTTCAAGACAAAAAACATTTGATTTGAAAATGTTCCTTCAAATTATGGGTGTACCGAAGAATTTAAAAAATATTTGCTAAACGGCACATTTGCTAAAAAAACTTTTTGCTGGAAATTTTTTTTGCTAAAGGCACATTTGCTGAAATTTCTTTTGTTAAAGGCATATTTAATAAAATTTCTTTTGCTAAACCGGTTTTGTGGTTCTTTTTGTGTCAAAGACGCTATCATTCCAACTTTTTTTCTCTTTTTACCTTATTCTTCAAGTTTTGCATGTTTTTTTGGTGAAATTCTTCTCAGCGAACATCATAGTGGTTACACCCTCGGTGGTCTTCATGGGACTTCAGAGGTCCTAATTCACCATCAGTTCATCACCACGATGATTCATCACCACCACCGTGATGGAAGTACGCAGGTGCCTACACGGACATATTAATTATCAGTACCCACCCCGACACGATAATCTCAGGTGTATACCCCTGGTCCAGGTGGGTATCCAGCTGAATGACGTGAAAAAATAGAATTCCGTCAAAATTAAAGGCGAACTATTTATTCTGACGTAAAATCCTCTGGGGAATTGACTTTGATAAGACCAAACTTGCGATTTTACCCATCCGAACCCATAAACCAGGGATGAGTAGGTGGATGGTACTCCTATCCCCCTGCAGGGTACTCAAACTACCTGAATCTTATTTTTATTTTTTTTTAAATAAAACATGCGGGTAAATGGAATCGAACCTGTGACATGAAAAAAGCGAAAAACTGAATTCCCAAATTTTGGTATGATTACCTGGGTACAACCGAACCAAGTTGTCGTCCACTTGGATTTACGTTTTTCTTTTGGATTTACGTTTTCCTTTAGGTTTTTCATGTTCCAAAACATATTTTCTGGACTAATTCGCACATGCTGAAGATGGTTTGATAGTGGTAAAATACGACTTTGTCAAAAAAATTTAGTTTTGGTAAAATTGAGTTTTGGTGAAACAATCGTCTCCCAATACTCCAAATATACCCGAGAAAACGGAGTTTTACCACTATCAAACCATCTTGAGCATGTCCGAATTAGTTCAGAAAACAGGTTTGGAACATTAAAAACGTAAAAATTTTTTTGATCCAAGTGGACGACCACTTGTTTCGGTTGTGCCCAGGTAATCATACCCAAATTGGGGAATTCAGTTTTTTGCTTTTTTCATGTCACAGGTTCGATTCCATCTGTATGTTTTATTTTTCTAGATCCCTGAAAAGTAAGATTCCGGTAGTTTCAGTACCCTACAGGGGGTTTGGGGTACCATATAGATGGTTGGAGCAGTATCCAGGTGATTTAGGTACCATGAGGTGGTTAGAGCCGGTCTAGATAATGTGAGCACTATTTAAATGGTTTGGATACCATCCAGATGGTGCACTTAGGGGATGGGGTGCTTTTGTGGTTTCACGCTGATGCAGTGGTAAGTGTGATTGGGTCCATTTTTAGGTCACAGGTTGAATTCAATGTACCTGCAATTTTCGAAATACCTTAGTGTGACACGAAAGGAACCAGAAAAGGCCTTTAACTAAATAAATTTTACCAAGTGTGCCTCTAGCAAAAATTTTTTTTAGCAAATATTTTTTTAGCAAATATTTTTTTAGCAAATGTGCCTTTAGCAAATATTTTTTAGCAAAAGTTTTTTTTAGCAAATGTGCCTTTTAGCAAATAGTTTTTTAAATTCTTCGGTACACCCCAAATTATTTTATTATCGTTACCGAAAAAAGTTTCCACCGAAAGACTTTTCTTGTCATTTTTTGTTTTTGGTGGCTGTTTTTCGTTTAATTTTTTGTATTTTCAGATCAGTATCATTGGTTAAAGTTGGAGCAAAGCTACCCTGAGATCAACAACACCTGAGAGGCTATGAATTTATTGGACAGCAGCAGGGCGGTAGTCTCTAATTTTCCTTCACTTTTTAGGTTTATTACTCCAATAATAGTAATTCTTATTTATTTTTTAGGCTCTCTACTCAGGTAACTAATTTTTTCTAAAAAGATATGTAAGCAGCCGCAGTCAAATCTTTTTAGAAAAAATTAGTTACCTGAGTAGAGAGCCTAAAAAAGAATAAGAATTACTATTATTGGAGTAATAAACCTAAAAAAGTGAAAGAAAATTAGAGACTATCGCCCTGCTACTGTCCAATAAATTCATAGCATTTCAGGTGTTGTTGGTCCCACGGTATCTTACTCCAACTTTAGCCAATAATACTGACCTGAAAATACGAAAAATTAAACGTGAAAAAGCCACCAGTAACAAAAAATGACAATAAAAGTCTTTCGGTGGCAACTTTTTTCGGTGACGATAATGAAATAATTTAAAGGAACATTTTCAAATCAAATGTTTTTTGTCTTGAAAGTGTGGTCCCCGCCTTTTGAAAATTTGAAATTGACCGTGTAACGCGCTGGTAGGCCCCTTTATGATAATTTTCGCGAAAATGAAGATGGTTTCGGCCAAATCTAGGACAAAAAATTTATCGTGGGACAATAAAGATTACCGTATTTCCTCTAATAAGGAAGCCGGCCGCCCTTTTTCAAACCCTCTAAAACCGGGAAAATTTTAGGTCAATCTCGAAATTTTTGGGTGCAAATCTAAAATCCAAAAAGCGGGATCGGTAGAGCTCGCAGGACTTAAAAAAACGCAATAAAAAGCTTTGAAAAATATTTTTCCTGGGCTGTGGTATAGGTTGTCAAAGTCGATGTGGCCACCTTATTTGAGTGGGCCGCCTTATTATAGGAAATACGGTAATTCATTCTAACGGCGGTCTGCTCAAATTAGTCATTCAAAAATTATTTTGACCAAATGTCGACAAACAGGAAGACATTTTGTCATTAGAAGTTATTTTCCCCAAAATTGTCCACGAAATTTGAAAACGGCGAAAAGATTGACTGAGCGACTACCGCATTTATTTTATTAAACGCTCCCCTCTAAATACAAAAATTGTGTTCTTGGAATTGTGTTTTTGACCTATTTTCGAAGACCTCTGTCAAACAACTTACTACTCATGTCGTTGCTCATCTCACTGCCCACAAAATGGGTGGTAACTTGCCTGAGAGAAGTCTTGAAAAATTAGTCAAAAACACAATGCCAAGAACACGATTTTAAATCAAACAGGTGTTGCCTTATTGAAAAAAGTGAATATAATTTAAAAGGGTGCTATAACATTTAGAACAAAAAAAAATTTAAAACCGCGAAGATGGCGGAAAATTTTTTTGATGTAAGAACTTTTTTGCATCAAAATTTTTAGCACTAGTATGTGGCCCTGGGTTTAGCTTTCTTATAAGCTATCAATCTCTGCTGCATAGTTCGAGGAATGTAGAGATTAAGAGGTTTTGCCAAAAGCGTCAATTTTTTTAAATCTCTGCATTCCTCAAGCTATGTAACAGAGTTTTATAGCACATTAGAAAGCCATGATATAAGTAGACAAAGGTACAACATGTAATTACACTCAAAATATTTTTGAAAAATTAGTGAAATGGCTAGCCAACCTGAAAGCCCCATGGCAACAACAAAAACCACAGCACTAATTTTCTTGATTGGAGGGTGGAAAGCAAATAACACAGAGGCTAGACCCACAAAAGCCAGTGCTTGTGCCACCAAGAAGACAGCCAGCAAATTTCTTTGCCAAGCATAAAAAGGTGGTGTCCTCAGATTGACCAGCTCTGCATTAGTATAGAAGTCAAAGTCGGAATCAGAGAAGGTGTAGGCACAAGTATACATGCCTGAGGGCCTGGTCTGGCAGTTCATCCAAAGACCACTTTGCACCCATTGCTGTAATTGTAAATAATGTTTGTAGTTAAAAATTTGGACGTTATTTTCAAAGTAAACCATTATCTCCCGTGCATACACCACCTGCCATGCTGGTGTCGACCTGCAAATTTTTTATTTTTTCGATGTTGAACAGAAGGTCTGTCCCATGCCGTCCCATGCCAATCTGAAAAAATCTGACAAGGGGAAATGGGGGGTAAACGGCCTTTTTTCTGACAACAATGTCAGATTTCTCCGCGAATTTTTCCAAATTATTTAAAGAAATTTTGCTGAATTTGGCCTAAATTTTCTTAAAATTCACTTGAATTTTGTCAAATTTGGCCTAAATTTTATGAAATTTGGCCTTATTTTTTCCAATTTGTCCTAAATTAATATGTGTCATTTTTTTTCGCGCAATATCAGAATAACTCTACCAAGTGAGCTAGTCAGAAACTTACGATGTCGGCGAACAAAATAGTTTCAAACATCGAAATAGACAAGAATAAGCTAAACTACATTATAATACCTTTGCCCAATAACCTAGAAAATGATGTTTTTTCCGGACACGCTCATTTCGATGCCGCGCCGTTTCGATGCCGGGACATTTCGATGGCGGCCATTTCGATGCCGGGACATTTCGATGCCGCGCCGTTTCGATGCCGCGCCCATTTCGATGCCGGGACATTTCGATGGCGGCCATTTCGATGCCGGGACATTTCGATGGCGGCCATTTCGATGCCGGCCGTTTCGATGCCGCGCCGTTTCGATGCCGGGACATTTCGATGCCGCGCCGTTTCGATGCCGCGCCCATTTCGATGCCGGGACATTTCGATGGCGGCCATTTCGATGCCGGGACATTTCGATGGCGCCCATTTCGATGCCGGCCGTTTCGATGCCGGAACATTTTGTAAATTTTCGTGAATCATGTTTAAACGACTCCTAAGTCATTTTTATGTGCTTAAAACGATAAAAAGCTGTTTTCTAACACTTTTCCACATAAAAAACCAATTTTCGGAGAAAAAAATTGACCAAAATTTGACCAGAAACTTGATTTGCTTTGGTCTCCCACGGCAAAAAAGGCCTGTCAGTCTTCCATAATTATGGACGTTCCCTTATAGAGAGCGTGCGTTATGTAGAGAGTATACAGTCAACTCTCGCTAAAATATACACGTATATTGTAGCGAGAGTTGACTGTACCACACTCATTGTGCACGGGACTTAATTCATACCCATTCATGATCCGAATTTTGATTCATGAGTCATGACCCAAATTTAAAATTATGACTAAAAGCTAAACATTTTGACGACAAAAGTTTTTCGAAGATACCTAAAATATTTTCCGCCAAAATATTTTTTATTTAGAATATCTTACCAGTGTTTTCAAAAATCACACTTTCACACTTGGGTCACACTAACTTCATTTACCCTTTTCTCATATATTTTGTTTTCGTATTTTGAATATTTTTGTACCGTTTTGTAGCTGAGATATTTCTGTTTCGATTCACTGGTCAAAGATCCCGGCGGAATTTAAATTGCGACAATTTCACACCAAAATCACACTGAAAATCACACTTTGTCACCAAAAGTAGGATTTTCAAGTCACACTTGGCGTGATTTGGTCAAAAATTATTTTTAACTGGGCTGTTGGAACGCTGAATCAATAGAGAAATATCTCAGCTACGAAATCCGGAGTACGAAAACAAAATTTAAAATTTATGAGAAAAGTGTAGGTGAAGTTAGTGTGACCCAAAGTGTGAAGCGTGATTTTTGAAAACACTGTACAGTCAAAGCTCGATTGAACATACACCCTGGGACCGAGTCCAGGTTGGAGGGGCGAGGGGGGGGGTGTGGGATTGGTGGTCAGGTAATTTGACGGAGTTCAACATTAAAGGAACCGACCCCAGGTGTACGCTAAATCGAGCTTTGGGAGTATCTTATAAATCCAAACGGATTGAGATCAAATCCAAAAACTTCAGGGAGCTAAGATACCATATTGTCTCTAGTTAATCGACACCTTGACTTTAGAGACCTATATCTCCGCCGAAAGTAAATATTTTTCATATTTTTTTTTCGCGTTTTCTTAGCCCCCACGATCTCCACCGATTCTACCTTTTTCGATTTTCAATTTTCACCTAAAAATCTCGAGATCGACCTTGGATTTTTCCGATTTTCGGGCATCCAGGATTTTTTTGCAAAATTAAAAATAAATAAACCTTGGGTAGTCGATATTTTAGCATCGGTGGCTCAGTGGGAAAGCGACGGTCTAGTGTGAAAGACAGACCCCCAAGTGCGTTCCCCGAGTTCCCCAACCCGGGTACACCAAAACCAAGTGGTCGTCCACTTGGATCAATTTTTTTACTTTTTGGGTTCTGAAACCTGTTTTCTGGACTGATTCGGAAACGCTGAAGATAGTTTGATAATAGTGAAATAAGGTTTTGTGTTGTATTTTTCGAGTATCGAGATACAATTGATTTTACCAAAACTCGGTTTTACCAAAACTCAAAAAATACCCGAGAAAACGGCATTTTACCACTATCAAACCATCTTCAGCATGCCCGAATCAATCCAGAAAACAGATTTTGGAACCTGAAAACGTAAAAGAAAATTTCGTTCCTGGTGATGACCACTTGGTTTGGTTGGACTTAAAAATTTAAATTCCCGCATAATTTTCTCAAAACCGAGGTTGATGGTTCAAAGCCCTATGGGTGCAAAGCCTATTCCACACCTTTTGCACCAACAATGCCGAGGATATTTGGACGCTTCGTGGCCAAAGATGGATTAGGGTGAAAAAATCAAGGGAACCGAAAAAGGTAGGCTTAGAGAAAAATACTCTTTGGAGAGGGGGGGGGCTTTTACGTTTGGATACTATCCAAGTGGGTTAGGTGTTTAAAAATGTTCAAAATAATGACTTCCCCATCAAGACAATAACATAAAAACACTGAAAAAATATATAAAAAAAAACCCAAGATTCGCCGTTGGCAAGATTTGACGTTGGCGAGCTTTCGCGTTGGCGAGTTGGTTGCGTCCAGAAATGTCCATAGACTCTAACTTACAGTGCGATAAAGCTGACCACCAGGCCCACTAGACCACAAATGAAAGCGCATATTTGAAGGACGGAAAGGCGAGGTGTTACCATGCTTTTGGCACACAATCAATACTTCTATTTGTTAGTCTCCTTAGCTGAATGGCAATTATAATTGTCATAAATATGGCTTATTATGTGACCAATTTATGTAGCTTTCATTTATTTTATTGGCAGTAGGTAGTTGTAGCAATCATGGCTGGTCTAAAATAATTGACATGTAGTATAGATAAAAGTCCATAAAACGCAGTTCTAGCTTATATACTCGGTGCAACAAGATATGTGTTAGTAAAACTACCAGTGTCAAAAATATGGGTCGAAGTACAGAATCCCCTAGCTAAAATGCCTTTAGGACACCATTTGGACACCAAATATGCCTTAGGACACCAAATAGGCCTTGGTCTTCCTTGTTGTTGTTTGTTTTTTCTGAAATATACCTGATAATTTCTACTTTTATTACTTTAAACCAGGAGTGTGCGACGGGATTTGCGGAGTTTCGGTTTTACAATACTTCTTTGCGATTTTTTAAAGAATTCGACAACATTTAACACACGAAAGATGGCGCGGAAGGTCGGTATATTCCGGTGCAGAATTCTACGGAGAACACGCATATCACTTTTTTTGGGGAAAAAAAAGTTACTCTGAAGGGTCAATATACCGTGTTGAGAATAGGGCATACAGTCGAAGCACGATTTAAGCACAGTCGGGACCGGGGAAAAGCTGGTTCCCACCTAGGGTTCGACACTTTTTTAGCCCGATTTTTTTTAATTTTCGGCAATTCTGTTTTGACAGTCTAGTTCCAAATATCGCAAGGATTCCGATTTTACCGATCATTTTTAAAAAGTTCAAACATTTTTCCTATCAAAAAGCCAAAACTAAATTTAAGAACAGGATTTTTCAAAAACTTCTGTCCTTAAATCGATGTTTTGCTTTTTAAAAAAAAAAAATTTGGATTTTTGAAAACACGATCGGCAAAATCGGAATCCTTGCGATATTCAAGACTAGACTGTCGAAACCGTTGCTACTCATTTGCGCCCAACTCATTTGCGCCCACTCATTTGCGCCCACTCATTTGCGCGCAACTCGTTTGCGCCCACCTCGTTTGCGCACAACTCGTTTGCGCCCACTCATTTGCGCCCGCTTCATTGTTTTTCAAAATTATGAATTCGTGGTTTTGATTTTTTGGGATTTCGGAATTTTTCACCACTCGTCTGTATTTTCCTCACCTTGTATTATTGTGTTTAGTTTTGTCGATGGCTTTCAATGTGGATAATGTCTGGCTAGCTAATGTGCTTGCTCAAACTGAGAAAACACTTCAACCAGCTAACGAGGTATGATAATTTTGTTAAGCTTCATATTTTCACTATACCCTCTAATCTTTACTCTTTTAGGGTGTTTTGTCGCTATCAAACAAAGGAGAGCAATGTCTAATCGTCAACAGCTACGAATACAGAAAGGGCCGCGTCATCAATTCGGGAACGGTTCAGAAGTGGAGATGCATAAATCGTGCGTGTAATGGAACTGCAAAAACAAGCTTCGGCTCTCTAGAAAATTTGCTCCTTCTCAATCCACATGTTTGCAGACAAAGTCTTAATGCTTTTGTGGTATTTTTTGTTCCTTTTTACTGCAGTAATTTTAAATTAATAGCGACGTGATGTCATAGCCAGAATCAAATCAGCTGCGATTGCTAACTTTGTATCTTACTCAACAGGAATAGTCGCTTCGGGAAAAATGGGCTAACAGATAACCAGTTGCTGTCTCTTTCAACCAATAAAGCATTGCAAGACCGCGTGTTGCGAAAAAAGAAACCAGTGGGAGCAAGCAGTGTCGACAAGCCTGTCAGTGAGATTGAATGGTTGGAATACTTCACGCAAACTGAAAATGGTGACAGTTTTTGCTGCATGACTCTACGTAAAATTTATTTATGAATTGCTTTTCACAATTTTCAAATTGTAGAGAGACTGAGTCCAGGCTGCCTCCAATTTTATTCTTTCTTTCTCCGTCTGGTCTCCGTCTGCTGCGTGAAAACAATCGTTGGGCTCTTGATGGCACTTTCTTCTGCGCACCAAAGAACTTTGTCCAGCTGTACACTGTCAACCTTTTTACTGGAGAAACAACGCTTCCGTGCGTATACGCTTTGCTTCCTGACAAGTCTACTGCCACATATGTGCGAATGTTCCAAGTTTTGAAAAATCTCAATCTTCAGCCGCAATCAGTTATGATCGGTATTTTTATTATGGCATCATTTTTTTATACAGACTTTTCGTCATTAAGATTTCAATTCCGCTGATCCGATGGCCTAGTGAATCCAGCGGAAGCTCTTCGTCAGCCACGTCGACCAGAATATGAGATGCGTGAGGCCAACATAAGGCTTTTGGTTTGTGGTTATCAGTCGGGTCGAAGAATGGATTTCTTGAAGTGCTTCAAGTTTCCGTTTGTGCGACAGGAAGAAGATGGGAGCGATGAAGAAGTTGAAGGCAATCTTTAAATTGTTATTATTGGTGTGTTACTTTCATTGAGTTGTTTACTTGTTTAGTCTTGGGAATAAAAATGAGTTATTCGGTATTTTAATCCAATACTAATTGTCTTTGAGAAAGAATATCGGCCTTACTTTATTCAAATCGAATTTCGATGACAATATAAACTCAGCGGGACCAAGTCTGCCTCAATCTGAGTAAACAAACATACTTTTGAATCATTATAACTATTCTTTCTTCACCCAATAAAAAGTAATCTCGTTCTGGATCAATCTCAGGGCGAGGAACCATCTCAGTGCAGATTGAGATTTTTTGAAGAAACAATGAGGCGGGCGCAAATGAGTGGGCGCAAACGAGGTGGGCGCTAATGAGTGGGCGCAAATGAGTGGGCGCAAATGAGTGGGCGCAAACGAGTTGGGCGCAAACGAGGTGGGCGCAAACGAGTTGCGCGCAAATGAGTGGGCGCAAATGAGTTGGGCGCAAATAAGTACGAACCGTCGAAACAGAATTGCCGACAAATTTAAAAAATCTGGCTAAAAAAAGTGTCGAATCCTAGGTGGGAACGAACTACTGTCCTTAAATCGAGCGTCGACTGTATTTCAGACTATCGTAAATGATGTTTTTAGTTTGTTTTGCATTTATCTTTATTATGGGACAACAACTTATTCACATATTACTTGTGAAAATGACCGCCTAAATCTCATCTTTCGAATGTGTGTAAGCTTTTTGTGCTATCATAAAAAAATCTAAATTTTTTGTCTAAAAAGATGTTAGTCATATTTTTCAAAAACACTGTTTTTTTACTTAAATTACCAAAATTAAGTGTGATACGGCGGGTTTTTTAGTTAATAGCATACACTATTCAAAAAAACAATTAAAACTGCAGCAGAAAATGCTTTGAATTCAAAAAAGAAAGGGTCTTTTGAGTGCAAAGCGACAGTCGCAAATAAAATCAAAAAATTGATTAAAAAACATTTTGACGGAAAGCTTTTTTCCGCTAGTGATACTCAAAATTTTGACATCAAATTCGTGTTCAGCATGGTCGATTTCCTTATGAAACTACGGCTGTACCTCATTTCGTAAGGCGCCATTTCGTAACAGGTTCATTTCGTAACGTGTTTATTTTGTAACAGGTTCAGTTAGTAACGGGCTGATTTCGTAATGAGCTTATTTCGTAACAAATGGTTTGTAACGCGAGATTTTGTAACAAATTTTTCCGTAATGCGAGATTTCGTAACAAAAAATTTTCGTAACACAAACTTTGCTTTCTGGAATTCTCTAATTTAGCGATTATATTATTTTTTCTTCATTATGTTTCTTTTTTAATTTCTTTAACTAACTCTAACTATACAATTTCCATCACATCCATTCTGTATTTAAGTGTAACCACCGTATTAAGTGCACTCACAGCCCAATATACTTCACACATTCCTGCATGCCCAACACACGCTCCAGCATTTCCACTACACATTTCTTTATTCGATGCCACT
This sequence comes from Ditylenchus dipsaci, assembly GCA_004194705.1. Taxonomy (NCBI): domain Eukaryota; kingdom Metazoa; phylum Nematoda; class Chromadorea; order Rhabditida; family Anguinidae; genus Ditylenchus; species Ditylenchus dipsaci. Next base: position 75,724 of record SADC01000803.1, on the reverse strand, counting down.
CAAACAAAAGTGAGACAAAGGCACTGAGATAACATTAGATTACTAATTTCTGCTTCTTCTACGCCGAGTATTCATTGTTGTGCCTCCGTCGTTCATCTCGCCGTGAGCCATAGCCGCTTGGCCATGCCTTTCGCCTGCCTCTTCCTCCACATTGCGCAAAGTCCTTGTGATCTTCTGCAGCCCACTGATTAGATCCGTGCCGCTGAAGGTTCTGATGGACTCTTGAAGGCGTTCTTGCTTTAACCGCTCCACTTTTGATGCACTCCGTTCAGGTGTCGAGAGGGACGAGACTTGTATCCAGAGGTTGCGAGAAATGGTACCTTAAAAGTTAATAAGCTGTCCTACTCACCGAAACAGAAATTTGACTAACCAATTTCAGTCTTGAAGAACTTCAGGCCTTTCCCATCGAGTGGTCTCGCTCTCGCTCATCGATGCCAAGCCTCCAATGCACACGTTGTAGTCGGCTGCCCAGCCATGGCTTCAGCACTGTGATTCCATAGCTCGATGAGAAATCGTGGTGACGTCCCATCCTCTTTCAGGATCCAAGTCTAAATTTTTATGGACGAAACGAAACTAGTTAAACACGACGCATAATATGACAAAATGACAAACCTCCGGATTTTCTGAGACTGTTATTTTGCCTGCTGCTCGACGACTTTCTCCTGCACGCTCACTGGATCTGACTTGCATGTGTGCCCCTCTTTTAGCTCCCTGCTTTATCGACCAACTTTTAACTTAACTTTCATAGACCAACCACTCTTGGATTTAGCGCAGTAATAGAACTTATGGATGAGCGTGAGCCTGCGCGTGCATCCTTTTCTTCTTTTGTTTTGCGCAAATAGTAGAGAGACCCTGAAATAAGATATTACAATGCCAGCCTAAGCGAAAAAAAAGCCGAAAAGAGTGACGAACCATTATATAGGAGCAAGGCTTTCCCCTGTTGCTTGGCACGTATTTAAGATCCGGAGGCTGCTGCAATTGTACGAATCGCTCATCTTCTTTAATGGCTTTAATCGACTGTGCTGACTCCGAAGCTTGGCTCGAATTCCCCGCTCCTACCTTCGCGTACGCTGTTGTTCTTCCTCATCGGAGTACTGTTCCTCGTCGGACGCATCCCTGAGTACATTTCGTAGATCTTCTTCATCGCTCATCAGCAGATCATAATCAAAGTTTTCATTCATCTATGAAATACAAAAATTAGATACATGCGTGAACAATCAAGCAAGCATCGAGTAAAGATGACGTTAACATCACTGTTAAGAAAAAATTTGTTACGAAATCTCGCGTTTCGAAAAAAATTGTTACGAAAAGAATCTGTTACGAAATATTGCGCACGAAAAAAATGTTACTACTGAACCTGTTACAAATAAAACACGTTACGAAACGAAGCTGTTACCAAATGAACCTGTTATGAGGTACAGCCGAAACTACTTTTAAAGCTTCAAATTCACTGTCAAATTTTGAATCCCGCTCAAGACAATAAATATTCAAACGAAAAAAATTCTATAGTATAGCCGCGCTTTTAAATTTTTTTCTTCTTTTAATGTAAATATAATGTTTTGTAGAGAAGGAGCCACGCTACTAAATTTATTTTAAACTTTTTTCGAAATTATTATTATATTTTATTGAGGATTTATATATAAATTCCTTTGCCTTGGACCCGTTGTTGTTGTTTTTTTATAGAAAAAACAATTTTTTTTCTTGTTTCTTGGTTTAAGTTAGATTTTTTCATGTACTCTTTTGAATATTAAGTTTTCATGGCGTAACTTACTGACAATGATGGGCTAACAGTCGAGTTTGATGCTTGGAAGGCCTTTGATTTTTCTAGGACCAACACTGTCTATTATGTATGAAATGAATAAATAAATAAATTAATGGCATTTATTGCACCAAAAATTTTTTTCACTAAATTGGTAGATAAATACAAAAAATTAGGTGCATGGAAATTTTTCGAAAAAATCAACTTTGAAACAACAGGGAAGACCAAAAACTTGAAAAAAAACGACAGGGGACCAAGGCATATTTTTAGCGGGGCAACCTCAACACATATAGAGCCAAATACTGTAAAGTTCCGAGTCGAGTATTAAACTAAAATCTCAAAAACATTTGAGTTTCGAGTTTTTTCGAGTTTACTCGACAATCCTGCCCGCAATTTTTTTTCCAAGAAAAAAATACATGCATTTTTGAACAACCATGCGTAAGTAAAGCTAAAGTCTTATTTAAAAGGCAGAAAAGGGGCTAGAAACATGGCTGCACTGATGTTTCACTAAAAAACAGGTTTTTACTTTCTTTTTGTTTCTGCTCTTTCAAATCTCAACAAGACAACAATCGATAGCGAAATAAATAAAGTTAAATAAGGTTACTAAAAAATAAATAAAGGTTACTATTAGAGGAATACGGTACTTAGCGTTAACATTTCACACAGTTTTTAGACATCAAACTAGCAGACGAACCAATATTCACAAAAAAGAAATCTAAAAATTACTACATCACTAGAAAAACTGTTTTGCTAGAAAACTATAGTTAAATGTACAATTTCATTGTTTTAAAGTAAAATGAAATTTCTAGCAAAAATTGAAAAAAAAGGCGTTGGTCTGAAAATTGAATTTGCCACTTATTTTTGTTGCTAAGTACCGTTTGTTGCATTTTTGTATGAAACAGGTGGGTATGAACTTTTGTTTAATTTTCACTTTTATTCCGTGAATGGGGCAACCGGACAAAAGCCCCAAAAAGGGGCTTTTGTCGCTTTTTGAAAAGTTCTGAAAAAGGGCTTCGGTCGGTTGATCTTTTTACATTTTATATACCAAAATAAAGCTGAGATCCTTAGCTTCATTTTAGTATATAACATGGTGAGAGGTCAACCGACTAAAGCCATTTTTCAGAACTTTTGGGCGGGCTACAAAAGCCCTTTTTGGGGCTTTTGTCCGGTTGCCGTAAACGGCAAGTCAGCTGTCGTAAAACACGATAATTATACTGATCTTCTTTGAGCACTATATAAATCCACCTAAACAGTTGACTTAAAGTATCCCAAAATGCAGACTTTCGAAAAATTTAAAAAATATTCAATGTCTATCGGAGGCACAAAAAATTACGAAAAAAAAATACTCAATTTTTTTTAGGTATCCAACACAGAAATGACTCAGAAACACATCTTGTCAAAAAAAATTGACCAGGGTTGCAGCACTTGTATCACAAGTGGCCAAAAGAATGAAAAATAAAAGCTCTTAAAAATAATTGCAAACATAAAAGAGTAAATAAAATTGTTGTTGTCCATATTTGTGTTTGGTCACGTCCACAATACCAACAAACAAAGTGGATTTATCCAGCCGATTGGGTGGGAGTGGACGAAGAAGGAGTTTTATTGATCCAAAAGATATGTGAGTGGGTATAGATAATATATGTGAGTGTGTGCACCACCCATTTAGAGGTTGTTTTCAATCTGTACTAGGGCTATGTGACCTTGGGTTTGAAAAGGGTCTTACTTCACTTCCCTTTGCTTTCTCAATTCCACTTATTGGCAGTGATAGGCCTGTCTTTGGCTTCGGCTCATATCCAAATTTTGAAAACTTCGAGACCGGAGCCAATTACAGGGTGTATCAAGAAATTTTAGCTTTTTAAAATTGTCGTAACTTTTTTACAGAAGTGATTCTTGTTAAATTCTGTCTTTTCCAATTGATTGTTCTCGCGACAATAGTTTTTTGGTATGTAATGTTTAAACAAGATTTTAGTTTGGTCCTTCTGTGGCTTGGGCCTTTCTCATCCACAGACCAGGACACGATCTACAAGAGGGACCAATTATATTATTAATTAAATTATATATTTCACATTATATACTGACGAGATATATATACACATATACCTATATATGCCGGCGAGAAAAATTGATTGGTGAAAAGAGAACTTCAAAAATCGCTCAATGAAAAATTCACGGCGATTCTAAATAGATAAAATTTCTGAATCCACCCTGTAATTTAATTTTACAATCAATGCTTCTTCAAGGGCTAGACAGAGCAGGCAGGTGGAGGAATATATACCGTATTTCCTCTAATTGCCGCCCCCCCTAACTTCAAGTGGTTCAAAATTCGTGTTTTTCATTTAATGTTTGAGCTGTGTAAAAAGTGCCTGTGGGGGATTTCAAAAATCTAACAGGCCCTTTTACACAGCTCAAACAGTAAATGAAAACACGAGTTTTGAACCACTTAAAGTTTGAAAAAATTGCATGCTTCTAATTACCGCCCGGGGCGGTAATTAAAGGAAATACGGTATATTAACTGTGTCAAAGACAACAATGATTGCAGATTTTTCATGCACTCTTACTAGGAAATGGGCATAACTTGGTTCTTGTGTGTTATCCGACCACCCTTGATTTTGCATTTTTTGTGCCAATACTTTTATTTCCCAACTTAATTTTATTTATTAAGGCGATACACAAACGAAAGTACACGACATTAACGAGCAATATGTAATGGAACGTTTGGTGGATATAACAATGGCAATGTCTTTCATTAGCACATCAAACGGATTCTTGCTATTGTTTCGATTCCTCCACCAGAATTCCTCGAGATAGGCAGTCAGATGGTGACGAGCAGTGCCGCTTTGGATCTTGTTTCTATGCTTGGAAGCTCTCCACATTCTTTCGACGGTGTTGGTGTGTGCTCCAGTTTCCGGATCAACGAAATTCTTCTTGTGATTGACGGTGAGATGTGACAAAGTGAGCTCCTTGCGTTCCAAACCGTTGTAACCATTCCACAGATCAGAAATGACGACCGACGCTGGATGAATACGGCGACTAATCACTTCTTGCAACGTTGCTGCATCCCTGAAGAGTAGATGTTGTGAGTCAGAGTGAAGTATGATAAATTACCTTTTCTCAATAACTTCCAAAAAACATCTCTCGTTTCACGGCAGATTCCACAAAGACCCAGGTAGTCGGGAAAAGGCGTCCTTTCTGATACTTGCGGTGCGTATATGCGCTTTCATCGACGTCGACAATCATGTTTGGCCCTCCTATAATACACAGAAATCATAAAAACTAACTTTGCAGTCACAGACTAACCAATAATTCCTGATGTTCGATGTAATACCTCGTGACAGATCTGGCGCATAAATGAATTATAGTCCACAGCCGCTTTGTTAGCAATATTGAGTTCCCTTCCGCACCATTTGATAGAAGTCATACCATAGGCCCAGCTAAAACAAAATATACAGAAACATGAATGAGAATCAAAGCAACTTCCACCTGTACATAAAGCAGATAATCTTTTCGAACGGAAGTCGCGTTTCTTCAAACCAGTTGTCCACCCTCATGTTGATTTTTTGCATACACTTCTTGTAATTACACTTCCAAAAGATCTCTGCACCAAAGTATAGCTTCATCTGATGACCGTTCCTGCAGTGTCTGAAAGTTGGAAGCAAACCACGGTCTTGTAGGAATCTCACACTTGCTTCTTCTCCTCTTGGCAAATCACGGAAATTAAGCTGAAACGTAAATCAATGCTGTAGATCACATGAGAATGAGGATTTACGAAAAAAAAACCTGTTGCGCAGGCTTTGTAACGGTCACTCGCTTTGTAACGGTCACTCGAGTTCTTTTTACAAATGAATCCAACGACATTTGATGCATCACGCGCTTGGACATAGCGGCTTTTGAAATGGAAGGATCTAAAAATGCAAAATCAAGGGTGGTCGGGATAACACACAAGAACCGTATAACAAATAATATAACATGTATAATATAACAAATAATAACAAATAATTTTCGAACAAAAAAACCTGGTGTAATCTTGTAGCTTAGAAACAGTTGACCAACAAATTAGATAAAGTTTGTTGTAATTTGGTTTATTACACAAACAATCAATTAAAAATTTAAAAAAGAAGACAATGTGTATTCTGTGTTTTATTTGGCAAATTAATAAGTGTCATGGTTTATCCAAAATATCCGCCAGCATGCCGCTCCTTGACCACCACAAATGCAGGCTCTTCTCCAGGTGGCAGGAATTCTTCAATGGGCTTTTGTATAATTTCAACTGGAGGGCGATTGTAGTGACGGTAGAAGTAGCGATAAACCTATATAACAGTTTCTTTGATAACTTTAGGGCAATAAGGGCAAATTAAATTTCGAAGTTTCAGTTCGAAATAGCACATCTGGCGCTGAGGTCATATGACCTCAAAACCAACCCCACCCCTCTTCAAAAATCTTAGTCTAAATTTTAGCATTGTTGCTGATATTTGATTATCACAATTTTTCATTTCATTGTTTTGGATTAATGGCTCTTTTATGAACGTTGTCGTTGTCATTGGATAAAATTCATTATAAAAGCCAAGGACAACGACCACCTTTCTATAAAAAATCCAACGATGACGCCAAATACATTTCTTTCAAATTGGACAAATTTTGAAATTTTCAGTCAAGATTTCGAGGGTGAGCAAGTGGAAAACCTTTTTACCCTTGAAATTATTACTTAAAGGGATATGCTCACTTCTTCAAAATTTAAATTCAATTTTTTCCTAATCATTGAAGTTGTGTACGGACTTTTCATTTTGATTTCCCTTCCGTCGTTGTTTAATTTTCATAAAAGAGTCGTCGTTGTCGTTATTGTAAAAATGCTTTTAAAAAACTATTCCCACGACACCGCCAACGACAACATTTGTAAAAGAGCGCTAAACAAATGACGAATTAACCAAAGAAAGCAATATTTATGACGATTTAAGTACAGTCAACTCTCGATTTAACGAACCCCTGGGTCGTATTCAGGTAGGTTAGTAGAGTCAGTAGATCAAGAGTTACTCTTGATCCTACTCGCACTTGAAACGGGTTGAGTAGAGTTTAAGATCAAGAGTTACTCGCGATCCTACTCGAGCAGCGAGTAATTTTTGATCTGAGTAGAATTGAGATCTTCTCGCCTAACTCGAATTCTACTCGCCTAACTCGGATTCTGTTCAACCAACTCGAGTTCTACTCGCACAACTTGATTTCTACTTGCCCAACTCGGCTTCCGACCACCGAGTTTTACGAGTAAATTAATTTTTTTTTTAATTTTAAATAAAGAACTCGAGAAAATTAATAAAAAATAAATTTACTCGTAAAACTCGGGGTTAGAAAGCCGAGTGGGCGAGTAGAACTCGAGAAAATTAATAAAAAATAAATTTACTCGTAAAACTCGGGGTTGGAAGCCGAGTTGGGGGAGTAAAACTCGAGTTAGGCGAGAAGATCTCAATTCTACTCAGATCAAAAATTACTCGCTGCTTGAGTAGGATCGCGAGTAACTTTTGATCCAAAACTCTACTCGTGTGTCTGAAACGAGTTGAGTAGATCAAAAGTAACTCATGATCTTTGAACCTACTCGGCTCGTCTGAAACACGTCGAGTAGATCACGAGTAACTCTTGATCCAAAACTCTACTAACCTACCTGAATACCACCCCTGGAGACCGGCAAAAATGTTCGTTAACCGAGAGTTTCGTTAAATCAAGAGTTAATTTCAGTCATTTTATTTAATCGCTGGCCGAATAGGCGTTGAAAAAAAGTTCGTTAAATCACGAGTTTCGTTAAATCGAGGGTTCGTTAAATCGAGAGTTGACTGTACAGTCGACGCTCACTATACCGACGCTCTTTATAACGATTCGCTCTTTATAACGACTCGAGAAAAAAAATTGGTTGGTTTCAAACAAATTAAGCAGAAACGGCGCTCTTTATAACGACGGTCTCTATAACGATCCGCTCTCTATAACGACTCAGTCTGGCCGTCACAGCTGTTAAAGAGCCGCTCTATATAACGATTTTGGGAAACTTTGCAGAAAATTCAATTTGAATGAAATTCTGTCTCACAGGAAATGAAAAATTATTGTTGAATAACCATTTTTCGCAATCATCTTTTGCTGATTTTAAAGAAATTGGTCACATTTTTGTGTTTCAACTTCTGTTATCAAATGTTTACAAATTCGGCGACTTGTTAGCCGATCACAATCGTAATCGTTCCGCCAATGAAACTTTCGCCAATGAGATTTTTTACCAATAATATGTTCTTGCCAATAGCTTCTTTTCTCGAGTACTCTTATTTTTTATCAGGCAAATCACCACTGATTTTGTAACCACTGAATTGAGCTACAAAGTGAAAGGTAATAAGCTTGCCAATGAACTAATAGTACTTGAGAAAAGAAGCTGTTGGCAAAAACATACCAATGGGCTAAGTGACTTCATTGGCGAAAAGATCTTATTGGCGAAAGTTTCATTGGCGAAACGATCTCGACCATCAACGCTTGCACAACATGAAACAGAACAATGACACGGACGTTTTCCTCATGGTTCGCAAAAACAGCAAATTTGCTGAAATGCAGCAAAAATATTTGGCGTTGTGTGGTTTTTGAAAACAGCAAAATTGCAGCAAAAATGCAGCAAAAATTTTGCTGCATTTCAGCAAAATTTTGCTGAATTTCTTGTTCCCTACGTATTACGCATCTTTCATTTTTTTTAACTATTTTTTTTTTGCTTTTTTTCTATCTGGTGTCAAAAAATGTATGAACCACCCGTATAAAAGCAGTACCTGGGCTACATGCAGCCCGTAAAAGTCACTCTTAAAGGGCAGGGAGGGATTTCATATAAGCATCGTCTAGGTCACAGGTTCAGATCCCCCTGGATGCAAGCCCTATTTTTCATTTTATTTTTCATATTTTATTTTCAAGTTTGGTATGAAAATAATGCTCATTCTCATGACTATCCGACAAGACTATGAGCGCATGGTTAAACAACTATAACAGCTGAGTTAAAGGCTGAAGTCTACCTGAATTAGCTACAGTCGACGCTCGATTTAACATACGGCCTGGGGACTGACCCTAATCGTATGTTGAACCGCGCGTATGTTGAATCGAGCGTATGTTGTATCGAGTGTCGCCTTGGTTTAATTTTAATTAGACCAACAAATATTTTCCAACCGTACGTTAAATCGAGCGTATGTTAAATCGAGGGTCGACTGTACCTTATTTTGGTTTTTCCTTGATTGATATTTTCTGTATTTTTTTTACAATTGCACGTTTTGCATACCAATGTGTAGCCATGATTATAGGCTATCGCTCATATATCTAAGCTATAATAAAGCTGTAAATTGAAATGAAAATTAAAATTTCAAAATATCCAATGTAGGGCCATCCTAGCCGTCGAACATACTCTTTTTCGCTTGGTCAAACCTTCGCAAGCAAGTAATTTTAATGTAAAAACATTTATATTTGATTCATCGTTCAACTCTGACTTTAAAACAAACAAAAGCAAAATATAAGGACAGAGCTTAAAGCTTCTAGGATAAAAGCTTCTAGGAAAAAGCTTCTAGGATTGACTTAGATTAAGTCTATCAAACAAAAAAACGCTGTAAGTCGCCAATCTAAAGGGCGATGATTATAAGTTTACCATTGCTCACGATCAGTACTCAGGTGGCCCGATCCTCGTGGTTAAGTAGTTGGTTGACCCAGGTGGAGTTACTCAGGTGAGGGATACCAATATGAGAAGTACCTAGGGAGGAAATACCCATGTGGTGGTAATCAAGTGGTGGTACAGAGGTGGGGAGTACACAAGTATCGAGGTGGAGGAGTACAGAGTGGCCAAAAAGATTCGGAAAATATTGAAAATTTTGTCAGGTAGCTCCTTGCCCCATCGATTTCCTGGAAAAATCTGTGACAGTAGTTAAGCTACCTGCGAGCTCTTCTATACAAAACACAAGAGATTTTCATTTAAAACAATATGAATGAGCTGCAGATGGATAAAATTCAAACTTAAACTTTTTCATAATTTTCCGAATTTTTTCGGACCACCCTGTTCACAGGAGGGGTACCCAGGTGGGAGAGCCCACTTTGGGTACCCAGAAGTCCATCTTGTCGGATAGCCATGAGAATGAGCAATATTTTCATACCAAACTTGAAAATAAAATATGAAAAATAAAATGAAAAATAGGGCTTGCATCCAGGGGGATCTGAACCTGTGACCTAGACGACGCTTATATGAAATCCCTCCCTGCCCTTTAAGAGTGACTTTTATGGGCTGCATGTAGCCCAGGTACTGCTTTTATACGGGTGGTTCATACATTTTTTGACACCAGATAGAAAAAAGCAAAAAAAAAATAGTTAAAAAAAATGAAAGATGCGTAATGCGTAATACGTAGGGAAAAAGAAATTCAGCAAAATTTTGCTGAAATGCAGCAAAATTTTTGCTGCATTTTTGCTGCAATTTTGCTGTTTTCAAAAACCACACAACGCCAAATATTTTTGCTGCATTTCAGCAAATTTGCTGTTTTTGCGAACCATGGTTTTCCTGTAAAACCGTTTCACTGTAAAGCCGTTTTCATGTAAGCCGTTTCCCTGTAAGGAATGGCTAAGATCTGTAGCGTGAAGGAAAATATTGTAGACTCAAGTTTAAATGACGGGTAGAACTAATTCTGAAATAACTGGTGGCCAAAAAGTTCTGCAACAAACTTTGAGATCTTTTTTAATAATAAAATTTATTTCACAAAAGCATGTTCAACCACTCATTTTGTAGCCTTAATCTTTCTCTTTCTAATGGTATATTTAACTTAGCTTGATTATTTTGGATAAGTAACCGTTTGGCTTCAAACACTTGTGAGGTTATTTTAAGAAATTTACCAGCGTTTTCATCACCTTTAGTGATCAAACTTTTTATTGAATTTCGAGCGTCATGACAAAATTTTATCACCATGTTGTAGCGCAGCTCAAGAGCTACAAACCCATATTACAGAATAATTTTTGAAAATTTGATTGTTGAGATATGGCCTTTTGGAAAAATTCAATTTCTTGAAAAATGACCAAAATGCAAGTTTTTGCCAATTTTCGGATTTTGGTCATTTTTCAAGAAATTGAATTTTTCCAAAAGGCCATATCTCAACAATCGAATTTTCAAAAATTATTCTGTAATATGGGGTTTGTAGCTCTTGAGCTGCGCTACAACATGGTGATAAAATTTTGTCATGACGCTCGAAATTCAATAAAAAGTTTGATCACTAAAGGTGATGAAAACGCTGGTAAATTTCTTAAAATAAAGCTAAAGTTAAAATTAAGGCTACAAAATGAGTGGTTGAACATGCTTTTGTGAAATAAATTTTATTATTAAAAAAGATCACAAAGTTTGTTGCAGAACTTTTTGGCCACCAGTTAATAGGGAGTTCAGATGGTAGTACGGAAGTATTACTACCAAAAAATAGTACACAGATCAGAGTGGGTAGTACATATTAAACTTTGAATTACACGAAAATGTGAAAAATTAAGCGCAGATTAAAAATAAATTGAAGTCTTTTTAGCTTCTACGAGAAAACGTTCCTTACAGGGAAACGTCGCGTACCCAACGTTCTCTTGAATTACAGTCAAACCTCTTTGAACCGGCACCCCATTTCGAAATAGGGTGCCGGTTTAAAAAGGTTTTGATTTTTTAATGATGAAATCGCAGGATTTAAAAAAACGATCGGCAAAATCGGAATCCTCACGATATTTCCGACCAGACTGTCGAAACAGAACTGCTAAAAGCTTTCAAAAATTAGGTTAAAAAAGTGTCGGACCCAAGGCTGGAACGAACTTTTGTGGGTGCCGGTTTAAAGAGGTTTGACTGTATGTTATTGTTGTTCGTTTTTCGAAATAAATCTTTACTTTGATACAATTTTATTTAAATGTTCGTTACCAAAGATGCCGCTCTATATAACGACTGGCTGATGCACAGTTGAAAAATGATGCTCTTTATAACGACGCTCTCTATTTAGCCGGTCCCTTAAGAGTCGTTATAGAGAGCGTCGACTGTACCGCTTTGTTTGATTTTAATTTAATTTCTATGATTGTTAAAATTAATGTGGTAGGAAAGCACAATAAGTGAGCCACCGGTTTTCAGCGAGCCACCGGTAACTAAACTTACCAGGTTGAAACCCCGTGAATTTTTTCTACAGTCATGCTAATTTAAAACTTGGAAATATATGTAAACATTTCGATTATAAAAAGAGGAGCCCACTCATGGGAAGCTATTGCTAAACCGTTTTTTTAACTAGCTGCCTTTATTTATACTTTTGGCCAGTCCTCAGGTCCAGGATAGTAAGGTGGTTTGTTGTAGCTGTTCAGATAGCGCTTGCTCTTGCTGATCCTAAAAGTTAACATAATCATAAGAATATTTGTATTTGTGCTCACCCATTTGGTCCAATGATAACTGTCTCCGCAGGAAGTTCTCCAGGTCCAAGAGGTGGGGGATGAGGAGGCTGTTGAATCTCTTCGATCACTTCCTGCTCTGTCGGCGGGTCGGGGATTATAGGGGAGCGCCTAACCAAATATCTCATATTTATTAAACGTAAAGTTAGTTTTGTGCACTTCTATGTGAAACTACCGTATTTCCTCTAATATACCGACATGTCGGTTTATTTTTCAACCCCACAAAAATCGTGAAAATTTTGGGTCGATCTCGACAATTTTGGATGAATATCCAAAATCGAAAAAGCGGAATCGATAGAGCTCGTGGGAGCTAAGAAAACGCAAAAAAAGCGATGTAAATTTCTTTCTTGGACTGAGATACGGACCCTCGAAGTAGGGGGTGTCGGTTTATTAGAGGGTGTCGGTATATTAGAGGAAATACGGTACTACCTGGTGGCCGAAGCACCTAGAAATTTGGAAAACTTATTTAGAAAATTAATTCCTTGTTTATTTTGCACATACTGGAATGAAGGGAGGTGGTCTTCCTAAAACATCATCTGGAACACCAACCTCTCCGATTTCTACTCCAGGGGGACTATAAACCAGAAAGATTATTTTAAAAATTTGATATTAAAGTTGGAAAAGGCTACCCAGGTGGTGCGCGTTGAACATGCCTGAAAAATAGCTAGCATAAGTAATAAGTTGCTATATTAGTTTGTAAATAGTAGAGTTAGGTCATAACCATATGAACGGGTTAATGGCTGGCCATATGGCGGAATATCGGTGAGCGATTTTAAAATAACCAGTAATTTAATAATTTTTTCTTGGTGATCGTGATACATTTTACAATTTTCGAATTTTATGTAAATGGCCGGATTTCGACCATATGACGTTCATATGGCCAAATGGCCGACTGAAAATAACCAGTCATTTGTCCAATCCTATTGAGCGTCATGAATATCGGAATTTCTAAGTTCCTTAAAAAAATAGTCTAAAAACGGAAATGAAAAAGAAAAAAAGCCATGGAAAAGGTTGATCGTTTGCTCTTACATTTCGAGTTTTAGGCCATTTTTGAAGGAATTCACAAAATCTGATATCGATGTTGCCAATCTAACTTTTTATTCTGCATAATATCGTCTAATATTGCAACACCCAGAGGCGTAGCCAGAAATTCTTGACAGGAAGATGGCGCCAGACTATTTTTTGGCCATTTTACCTACACCGTTTTGGAAAAAATCTGACGGGGGCACGTGCCACCCCGGTCTATGCCACTGGCAACACCGAATTGTCGACAAATATGGCTCGAAAACCATTTAAACAAAAACAAAAGACTTAGATACCTTTTTCTCTATTAATCAGCCCCTTTCTAATAATTAGCCTCCCCTTTTAATAGTTAGTTAGTTCTCCCCCACCCCTCTCTAATGATTAGTCCCTTTATATTACTCAGGCACAAGTGGAATGTCAAACCATTTGACACACATAAACTAGAGAAACTTTATTGCTCCAAACTAGGACATCTTGAAAACAAAAAAACTCTTGTCATCAATAACAATTGCTATCTGGAATCGGCTTGACGAATGACTTTTTACATGATTACCGCATCTCTGATAGAGCCGCTCGCCCTTGTTTTTTGACTAGAACTCCAGAGTTAAAGCCATTTTTGATTTACAATTTCAAGATTTTAGGGCAACCAAAAAATAAAGCCGCTGGGGGCCTATTGGAGGAAATACGGTATCTTCTGACCGTCTACCTTTGAGGAAATTCGAGCACTGCTAAGCTGCGAATCCCGGCAATCAAACACCTAGAAGCCAACCTCAAAAGCCAAAATTAATCTCGCTAATCTGGTCCTTTTCAAATTTTCTCATTAAAATAATTCTATTTTAAAGAGGTGGTTACATGACATTATACACGAATTGTCTATAATGCTGTTTCAAAGTTCCCTGAGTACGAAACTGTTTTTAGTTTTTTTTTTAAGAATTCGCTATTTAAAGGATCACCACGCTCTAGGCTATCTGATAAAAACTTCCAGCACAAGCTTTCACAACTACTTGATCTAAGTTAAAGACTGAATCCCGGCTTGAGAATAAAATGTTGACTAGAGTTGCTGAACGGTCAAATGACCGGTCATATGACCGGTCATTTAATACAAAATGACTGGTCATATAGATTTTGGTCATTTTCTAGTTCTCCTTTCTTTTGAACCGGTCGACGTTAGGATAGTTCCCATGTATCGTTTGCTGAATGTTATTGCTTCATCACTGTATTTCTCTCATTGCCTTGATTCAGATTGCCATATCGATGAAAAAGACACTTGCCTGGTGCTGAAACTATTACGAGCGGAAGAAAGAGAATAACAGCAAAGCGAAGGAAGCATTCGTTGGATACTGCAAATTCTGTCAAGACCGCTACGCAGCTCACCCTGATCGTATGGAGAAGCACTTAAAGTTTGTATCTGCTGAAGTTTATTAGTTGGAATTTCATTTTGATGGTTTAAGGACTGCAAAAAGTTGGGGCTGAGGCTAAGAAAGAGATCGATCGCTCGTCAAAAAATCGAGTGGAGAACCTCAGAATAATATGGTCAAGGAGTCAGAAGACAGCAGCTCGCGGACAAGCACGCCTGGGATCAAAGGTTTCTTTGACACCGTGAGCAAAGGAGATCAGGAAGAAGCATACATTCTCCTTACTAGGGTTGGTCTTTAATACTTATTGCATGATTGTTATCCTTCCGTTTCCAGGCTTTCACCTTTCTTCTGCCCTACTGAGAGGAACTACTCTCTGAGAGGTGGAATCCATATAAAGCTCCGGAACAGGTTTTTCACTTTCTATCTTTTGCCTTAATGTTGCCTTATTGTTGATGATTACCGTATTTTCTCTATTAAACGCCCGGGGCGTTTATTTTTCAACCTTAAAAAATCGGAAAAAAAATATTTCGATTCTGAGATTTTGGGTGCTCAACCAAAATCTGAAAAGTGGAATTAGGTAAAATCGTGCTAATTAGGAAAACGCAAAAAACAGATTTGCAAAATTATTTTTTTGGACTGAGATATAGGTCACTGAAGGGGGCGTTTATTAGAGAGGGGCGTTTAATAGAGAAAATACGGTATGTGTGGTTTCTTCAGAATGAAGGTCGACACCACCAGCCATGTCGTCTTCATCAGGCACAATCTACTGCCGCAGTACAGCGATCTCTAAAAAAAGTAGTGAATTCAGAGATGTCGGAGGAAGCAAATGAAAATGAAGAAGAAAATCTCTCGAGCGAAATGCATGAATTGTTTATGGATGATTTAAGTTAAGAGTGGATAGATGTATGTGTACGAATGTACTTGTTTCGATCAATAAAGCGTATTCGAACAACAATTAGCACTATTTGCAAGAGGCATGTAAAATTAGGAAAATGACAGAAAATGACGACATTTTAGAAAATGACCGGTCAAATGACCGCTTTAGAAAATGACCGGTCATTTCAGCAACTCTAATGTTGACCTTGTTAATCAATCTGGTCAAATATTTGCTTATGTTCCCAGGTTGTATTTTTACGAAATTTCGCTAACCAGCTATTCAGGAGTCAGTCTAAAATCGCGGATTAGCAAATTTTGACTGTACAGTCCACTCTCGATATATTGACAACCCAAAAGTTCGCTCCCGCCTAAGGTCCGACACTTTTTTAACTCAATTTTCAAAGTCTTTTATCCATTCTGTTCTGACAGTCTGGTCCCAAATATCGCAAGGATTCCGATTTTGCTGATCTTTTTTCAAAAAAAAAAAGGTTTTTGGGTTAAAAAAGTAAAATGTTTTCACTAAAAGTTCGTATTTTTTGGCACTGTTTCAAAACTCACGTTTTTATCGGTGCTCTAATGAATATGATCATAAACAAGTTCATGCTCAAAATGACACTAGAAAGCAGAGCTACATTTTGAGTATGAGGTTGTATATGACTGTGCCTGAAAAATTCGCAAAAAAAACGCGAAAAAATTTTCGCCGAAATCCTAGACTTTTTTTAGAATTTTTGATTTTTTCGGAAATTGTGCAGTACAAACTCATTCTCAAAATGTAGCACGGCTTTCTGGCGTCAATTTAAGTATAAACTTGTATATAACCAGGTATACTAGAGCAGCTATAAAAATTTAAGTTCTGACACAATTCCGAAAAATACCGTTACGCCCATAAATTGGACATAGGGCAAATTTTTTTTTTGAAAAAATTTGATTTCGAAACTTTGATCTGATGTGTTTTTCGTCGGGCGAATTCATTTTAATTTCGATTAGTGTGAAAAAAATACGGGTTTTTAAATAAAAATTAAATTAACTCAAGCTTGCGAAATCCCATTTTCTAGTCAAAATAACCCCCCCCCTAAAGTATGTCCTCCTTTAACTCTTGAGACGATATTCTAAAATACCGTATTATCTCTATTAAACGGGAATGCCCGTTTAATTTTCAAAAATTAAATTAACTCAAGCTTGCGAAATCCCATTTTCTAGTCAAAATACCCACCCCCCCCCCTTATTAGAGAGTGCCCGTTTAATAGAGATAATACGGTAAGTTACATAATGGTTATAGTTAGGAACGTTAGGAAATAAGCAAATATCACAAAACAGATGCTGACAAAACTGCTAAAAAGCATCTCTATATAGTATTTGGGTCGGGTGGGTGGGTGGGTGACTGGGTCACACTTTTTATGAATTATCAAAAATGAGGTCATAGAGAGCTCAAAAATTTTGTTGCAGGTTTTTTTAGATCCGCTCGATGTCAGCTTTCGTTTAAAAAAAAGAGCGGCGAGAAATTCGCATTTTTAAGAGGGGCGTTAACAAAAGTATGGAGGCCATTGTCGAGTTTTCCAATGAAAGTTATGCTTTTTTGGCATTTTTCCATTTTAAAGGTCAAAAATAAGGTCATAGAGAGCTCAAAAATTTTTGTTGCAGGTTTTTTAGGTCCGCCTTGATGTCAGCTTTCGTTTAAAAAAAAGAGCGGCGAGAAATTCGCATTTTAAGAGGGGCGTTAACAAAGTATGGAGGCCATTGTCGAGTTTTCCAATGAAAGTTATGCTTTTTTGGCATTTTCCATTTTAAAGGTCAAAAATAAGGTCATAGAGAGCTCAAAATTTTTGTTGCAGGTTTTTTTAGGTCCGCCTTGATGTCAGCTTTCGTTTAAAAAAAAGAGCGGTGAGAAATTCGCGTTTTTAAGAGAGGCGTTAACAAAAGTATGCAGGCCAAATTTTGAGTTTTCCAATAAAATTAATGTTTTTTCGGTGTTTTTCGATTTTGAAGGTCGAAAATAGGGTTATAGAGGGCTTAAAATTTTTTGTTGCAGATTCATTAGATCCGCCTTGATGTCAACTTTCGTTTAAAAAAAAGAGCGGCGAAAAATTCGCATTTTTAAGAGGGGCGTTGACAAAAGTATGCAGGCTATTTTTGAGAAAAATCTCATAGTTTTCAAAAATTTTGTTCTCAAATTAAAATTTTGAATGAATTCAGAAACACATTTGTAGGCGAGGATAGGCGAGGGTAGGCGAGGATATGCGAGGATATGCGAAAAGAGGCAAATGTTAGGCGATGTTCGGCGAGGACAGGCGAGGATAGGCGAGGTAGGCGAGGATATGCGAGGATAGGCGAAGATAGGCAAGGGAAGGCGAGGATAGGCCTGGATAGGCCAGGATATGCTAGGATAGGCGAGGATAGGCAAGGAAGGCGAGGATAGGCCTGGATAGGCCAGGATATGCTAGGATAGGCGAGGATAGGCAAGGTAGAGTAGGTGAGTTCACAGGTAGGGTGGATGCTCTACCCTAACCCTTGATGTACTCGAACAATTCATCTGCCCGAACTACTAATGTAATGAACCACTAATGTTCCCGAACCACAGGAGCAGTGCCCGAACAACTAATGTTCCCGAACGGCATAGGCGCCGATAGGCGCCTGCAGACCCTAGTAATGTAGTATTACTGAAAAAGTGTGGGTAAAATATCAAAACATGCTGAAAAAATTAAAAAATTTGTAGGAAAAATACATCAAACATTTAACCTTCAGCACCAGATGTTCGAAAATAGTTATCCTTTCTCTAATAATCAGCCCCGTGATAGAGGATCGGAAATAAATAGCTCCGGTTAATTAATATAGAAAGTACTAAAGCTGTCCAATGAGAAATTTCCAGGGAAATTTTCGGAAACCGACCGGAAATTGTTCTAATTTTCTGTCAGTATGTGTTTTAGACAAATAGAAATCGGTTTGGTGGATGCATTTTTTTGGTGTCAAGAAAAAGTGGCAGGGGGTTTATTCAACAGACGGAAAATTCAAAAAGCGGATAATTCAACAGTGGATTATTCAACAGTCGGAGTTTTTGTCAATAATTGTTTTAACCCACTTTTTGATAACGTATCGAGCTGATTTTTTTCAGGATCAGTTCGTCTCGGCTATTTCTATTGATCCTGAAAAAAATCAGCTCGATATGTTGTCAAAAAGTGGGTTAAAATAATTATTGACGAAAACTCCGACTGTTGAATAATCCACTGTTGAATTATCCGCTTTTTGAATTTTCCGTCTGTTGAATAAACCCCCGCCGAAAAAGTTCTTTGCTGAATTAGGATCACATATTGATCAAAAACGAAGACTGTTTAAAAAATGTTGACTATACTTTTATTTTTCTCTAATTTTCTGAAAATTTTTTATTTTTTCGGGAAATTTCCCGAAAAATTTGTTAGTTTCTAATTTTATGGTAAATCCTTTCGTGTTGAGACTATTTTATTAACAGCTTTCACAATATACTGACGAAAACAAGTTTTTCATGGAGAAGACCTTTTGATCCTAAGAGCGAATACCCCCACCTGTACATTTTTCCTTGGTAGTTACAGCGCTTTTTGAAAGGTCATATTTATGGAAGGGGGACATATTCGCTACTAACGCAGACCTTTTGATTACTTTTTTCTAAAAAATTGTATTAGTTGATACCTTGTTAAATATAGAATATCCAGATCTACACACTATTCAAGAGAGCCAAAAAAATTATAGAAAAATTGTTGTAAAAATCCAATTTGAAATTTTTGGTAGGTGATTTAGGCTACAGTCAGTGTTGTCAATGGCTCGCCTCCGCTCTGGCTTGTCCCTAAAGCCAACAATTTTGGAAGTGTTTGCTCCGGGCCAGCTAGGTGTCATAATAATTAGGGACCGATTGCCTCAGAGAGATTTAGGAGCGAAATTTTTGCGAGCCGATTCGGTTTCTAGTCAAAGTCAAGACAAAATTTCTAATTTATACGGCACTGGCTACAGCCATACAGGTGAAATCTACAATAAAACACATACCTGTTTCTTTTACCGTTAGTCTTAACTACGCACAAGGTTGAAGTGAGGATCGATAAAAGAATTAATATTGCAAAATTTAAGCAATTACAATGAAACATAACAAACTCGAAAAGAATGAATTAAAAACACAAAACAAAGTAGGTATCGGAAAATTTATTTATTTTTAGGTGTTTAAAAAAGGTGGAACTAAAGCACACCCCTAGCTAAACAAAAAGAAGTAATTAGCTCAAGTTGGTTCTGGTTGTTTTCATACTTTCCTTATTTGCTTAGAAGGAGAGGAAATTGTTGTGTTCAAGCCTCAGGAAGTGGTCTTCACAGAAATCAACGAAGAACAGGCGAAAATTTATGAGAGCAAAGGAATTCGAGCATATATGAACCTCAGAAATAATTAATCAATATGGCTAGGGAGCCGTATATCTTTTGGGTAATTATCCCGTTTGTACCCCCTCACCCCTTGAGGACAACTTTTTTCACATTTTGTTTACCGAAAGTTTCATTAAATGCCATTTTGTCTGCAAATTTCGCAAATGTTAGTCAATTGACCTAAAGACATTCATCGAGATTCTGATTTTATAAAAAAAATCGACTCATTTCTCTAATAAACGTGAGAGAGACATTTTTCGACTTACAGTAAACTCTTTTATCAGGAGAACTCCACAGAATTGTCCGCAAATTAGGTAAATTAAGGGTTTGTTCTGTGCCCATAGACATTGTGCAAATTTCGAATTGTGCCATTGTCCTAAATCCCTATATTTTACAAGGAAACTGGTTAAATGAATACTAGCCGCCGGTTTACATGAAATGGTTAGGATTGTCGAATGTAACACTTTTTTAGCCCGATTTTAAATAAATTGCGTTATTTGTATTTGAATTCTTTCGCATGTCTTATGTACAAAAAATGTCGGGAAAATCATGGGCAGGTGCGGAAGGAGCTGATAGACTTTTTGCTAACTAGCCAACATAATTCATGCATAAGATTCTTTGGAGGTCCCGATAAAGTGAAAGAATATGCCGAAGTCTACTCGCAACTAGTTGAATGGGGAAGTGGCATGAAGCTACTTCTGGCCGCCAAGAAATACAGCGTTAATTTTGTTTCCTTCCAACCGGACAACTCACCACGCTTTATTTCCATCTTTGCAGACAGGGTGAGCGAGCTATGGTTATTTTTGTGTAACTTCTTTATTTTCAATTTCCCAGAACAGAAAAACTAATGCCATAAATTTGCGCGTGGAGTGGACTCTATAGAAATCATCACTACGACGTCTTAAAATTTGAAATGACGCAAGTCTGTGAATTACAGCGCTAACCAGTGTTTCTGGCGCAAAATACCAGCTATAAATGCAGGATTATCAAATCGAGTTTCTGTTCTGGAAATTCTGGTTTTGCAGATGCAAACAAAGCTTTTCTCTGACGAATCACAGTGTGTGATGTCTTATTTTCGGCAGTTAGCAACGGTTTTTGAAAAGTGTGTCCTGTCAAAAATTTATGCCTTCACAGACTTGCGTCATTTCAAATTTTAAGACTTCGTAGTGATGATTTCTATAGAGTCCACTCCACGCGCAAATTTATGGCATTAGTTTTTCTGTTCTGGGAAATTGAAAATAAAGAAGTTACACAAAAATAACCATAGCTCGCTCACCCTGTCTGCAAAGATGGAAATAAAGCGTGTGAGTTGTCCGGTTGGAAGGAAACAAAATTAACGCTGTATTTCTTGGCGGCCAGAAGTAGCTTCATGCCACTTCCCATTCAACCAGTTGCGAGTAGACTTCGGCATATTCTTTCACTTTATCGGACCTCCAAAGAATCTTATGCATGAATTATGTTGGCTAGTTAGCAAAAAGTCTATCAGCTCCTTCCGCACCTGCCCATGATTTTCCCGACATTTTTGTACATAAGACATGCGAAAGAATTCAAATACAAATAACGCTAAATAAAATTTGGCGTAATCGTTTCGCCAATGGCATCTTTTCGCCAATGAGATCATTTCGCCAATGCATCTTTTCGCCAAATTCATATTTCGCCAATGGCATCTTTTCGCCAATGACATCATTTCGCCAATGCATCTTTTCGCCAATGGCATCTTTTCGCCAATGAGATCATTTCGCCAATGCATCTTTCGCCAATGGCATCTTTTCGCCAATGAGATCATTTCGCCAATGCATCTTTTCGCCAATGGCATCTTTTCGCCAATGAGATCATTTCGCTAATGCATCTTTTCGCCAATGCATCTTTTCGCCAATGAGATCATTTTCGCCAATGCATCTTTTCGCCAATGCATCTTTTCGCCAATGAGATCATTTCGCCAATGCATCTTTTCGCCAATGGCATCTTTTCGCCAATGAGATCATTTCGCCAATGCATCTTCTCGCCAATGAGATCATTTCTTCTTTCGCCAATGAGATCATTTGCATCTTTTCGCCAATGGCCATGCATCTTTCGCCAATGAGATCATTTCGCCATGCATTTTTCGCCATTTTGCATCTTTTCGCCAATCATCTTCCGCCAATGGCATCTTTTCGCCAAATTCATCTTTCGCCAATGCATCTTTTCGCCAATGAGATCATTTTGCCGATGCATCTTTCGCCAATCATCTTTCCGCCAATGGCATCTTTTTCGCCAAATTCATCTTTCCGCCAATGGCATCTTTTCGCCAATGAGATCATTTTGCCGATGCATCTTTTCGCCAAATTCATCTTTCCGCCAATGGCATCTTTCGCCAATTCATCTTTCCGCCAATGGCATCTTTTCGCCAATGAGATCATTTTGCCGATGCATCTTTTCGCCAAATTCATCTTTCCGCCAATGGCATCTTTTCGCCAATTCATCTTTTCGCCAATGCATCTTTTCGCCAATGAGATCATTTCGCCAATGCGTCTTTTCGCCAATGAGATCATTTCGCCGATGCATCTTTTCGCCAATGAGATCATTTCGCCGATGCATCTTTTCGCCAAATTCATCTTTTCGCCAATGCATCTTTTCGCCAATAGACTCTTTTCGCGTATACTCTTGATTTCTTTGGCAAATAAGCGGTGAGAAGTGTAAATATGATTTAATTCTTTAAATGGGGTACACATCCAATAGCGAATAGATGATCTCTCAGGTTCGATTCCAGTGGGTGCATAACCTATTTTTTACTCTATATTTTTTAGTAAGTTCACTGACTACTGAGGTCAAAAACTATCTAAGAATTGATTGGAATCATTTCCAGCACTGCTTTACTGTCACCAAATGCCCTAATTTTGCGATTTCGTGCAAATGACCATCCAAATGTAAGAAAACCATCCAAAATGATGCGTAGTTAGTTTTATATTGCCTCAACCTCTACCAGTTTTATTTATTTGTCGACACGTTTAGTAACTTTCTAGGGTGAGAATTTCACAATGAACCAGATAGAAAATTTTCCACGCAACAATCACTTCAGAAAAGTGGGTAGTAAGCACAGTTTTTATCAAGGAAGAAAATATTATTTTTGAGGGTAGGATTTCGGTATTATTTGGGAACTGACTTTTTTGCAACTGTTTTTTTTTTTCAATTTTTATTTACATGATAATTTACAATCAAATACTGAAAATGACGTCAGAAAGCAGAGCTACATTTTGAGTATAAGCTTATAAATAACCATGTAAATTAAAATTGCAAAAACACGCCAGATCCAAAATAATAACGAAAAGTTCCAGGAAAGCCTGGGTAGAATGGCATGGATTTGGACATCCTACAATGTTTCTCAAATTTAAGCTCTGAATAAATATAATTTTTTCTCTGTTTGATAGCTCAAATCAAAGCCTAAAATCTTGGCTACATTTCGGTACATTGAACGTGTGAATTACCGAAAAAAGTCAGAAAAATATCAACAAGGTAGTCGAAAAAACTCTCAAAAACCATCAATTTTCGGCAATTTAGCCTATGTTAGCCTAGATAAAAGCTTCAGCAGGTGTAAAAGCCTGCGCTGATCATCTTATTAGATACAAAGAGGATCATTTTGACACAAAATTTGTGAATTAAAAAAGACAAAAAAGGGATAGGACCCGTCAAGTAACACCCCCCCCCCAACCCCAAGAGTATTTTTCTCAAGGCTGAATTTGTTCACTTTTCACCCATTTCACATCTTTGAGCCCACGAAACCGAGTGTATTTGGCCGCTTTGCGGCCAGAGACTAACACACTCCTCATTGCAAGGATTGGGGTGAAAAAAATCAAGGGACGTGAAAATAGTATGCTTAGAGAAAAATACTCTTTGTATGTGGGTTGAAGACGGTCTGATAGTGGTAAAATGCCGTTTTGTAAGGTATTCTTTGAGTTTTATTAAAATCGGGTTTGGTTAAAATCAATCATTTCTCAATATTCAAAAATACCACACAAACATATTTTACTATCATCAAACCATCTTCAGCATATCCGTATTTCACGTCAAAATCTTTATTTTTGGTACTCAGAACCCAGTAAGCACTGGATAAATTGTCACTTTTTGACCAAATGTCCTTTATTTTACAGAAATGTCCTTTATTTCAAAATTTTGAGTTGGCAGGGAGTTCAGCCATAGACTTTATCAGTTGCATTTAAACTTTTACAAATAATGTAAACTGAAGAAAATCGGAATAAAAAACAGTGGATGAAAGGTTAAATGGCCTGCGTTAACTGTTACACACTTTGTCATTCCTTAGAGCAAAGGACTGGCTGGTTAAATTAAAGAAAAATTAAAATAAGACACACTAGGAAAGACATATATCCGGAAAATTTGCAAAAATATAAAACTTAAGGTTCTCATCCTTCACCACACTTCATTTTTTAGAAGTGCTGTAACCATACTTGCACATTCCCCGAAAATAAAAAGCGCCGTCACCTCCGCCGGGAGTTTTAAAAATTGAGCGCCGCCGCCGGCATTTTCAAATTTCGCCGCCTCAGCCGCAGGCGCTCTAAAGGTGCCAATTTTTTCCGGCGGGCCGCCGGCGGAAGGTGGACCGCCGGGAAAAATTAAGTTTTATTTGAAAAATTTTCTCTTGCAATAAGAACTATATTTTAAGCACCCTTCACAGTCCCTTTTCACATATGTTTAAGTAGTCATTGTTATTAATACAAATCGAAAAAATTTCACAAAAAAGTGTAATGAATGTGTGTAAAAAGGGTCTATAACAATGAGTGCCGCCTCCTCCGCCGCCGATACTTTGCAAATTTCTCCGCCTTCGCCGCCGGCACCCCAATATCGCCAATTTCATCCGGCGGGCCGCTGGTGTGCAAGTGTGGCTGTAACTCATGTTTTTGAGTTTTGTGAATTTTAAGTTTTGCCCATTCACCGTAGACTTCTCTTGTGGTCGGTAATCAGTAAAACTAATCAACTAGAGGTTGCAATTCAACTAGAATAATCATTTAAAGAACTATTTTTGCAAAACTAGGCACTTGTCAAGGGGGACGTAGGCAAGTGACATATGTGGATCTTTTTTTGTTGAGGAGAAGTGAATGAGCGATCGAGAAATGAAATCCATTACCTCGGTCACCAAGAACAACATATATACCCTACCTTAAAACAATAAAATAGATACGACTACAACAACGAGATCAAGATTATACGCGAAAACAGGCTATTGGCAAAAAGGTGCTACTGGCGAAAAGATGCATTGGCGAAGTGATCTCATTGGCGAAAAGATGCCGTTGGTGAAAAGATGCCATTGGCGAAGTGATCTCATTGGCGAAAAGATGCATTGGCGAAGTGATCTCATTGGCGAAAAGATGCCGTTGTGAAAAGATGCCATTGGCGAAGTGATCTCATTGGCGAAAAGATGCGGTTGGCGAAATGATCTTATTGGCGAAAATTTCATTGGCGAAACGATTACGCCCCATAAAATTGGCCTGAAAGTTCACACTGTACCGGTAAAGACAATTTCCATCGGCTTTTATTAGACGAACTTGACTCGGCCCTTTATAGGCAAACAAGACTCCTTGAGCATTTCAAAGCCAGTGGAATCTAGACGAAGTTTTTAAGCATCCTAAAATGATCGTTAGAAGCCCTAAGGGATAAGCTTTAAAGGATTACTCTTAAAGGGAATGCCCGTGCGTTAAGGCGCAAACCAGCAGTTTTTTTTTCGAATTTGTTCGAAGCGTCTTATTTTTCACTCGTTCTGCGTCAAATCTGATATAGATGACCTTATACTGCTTTTAAAAATAGACAGAAAACTTAAAAAAATCTAGACGAGAACGAATGTAAAAGTTTATCGAGAAAGAAAAGAACTGCTGGTTCGCGCCTTTTCTCCCCATCGGGCACGATCATGCCCCTTTAAGTTCGTTTTCCTCTTTTGGTTAGTTTTCGCCTCGAGTCTTGTCACTGCAGAAGTTGCTGTTTCCGTTGATATTACCGCTAGTTCAGCTCCCATGCTACTTCTGATCGATAGCGCAGTTATCTGAATACTCCATACTGATCAACAACAAAAAACACAGAAAGCTCTTACCTTGACCCTTTACTTCGGTCCTGCGCAAAAATGATTTGCTACATTTCCTACTCCAGTTCAGCGAATCACCTTGTCAGTTGGATGGATGAGAACCAACGACATCAAAGAAAAATCTTTGGCTATATAGGATATATAGGATGATAATGCCTAATTATTAGGCAATTAGGCATACAACGAATAAGGATGAGAAATAAAAGACATAACTATAAAACACTACACAAATGAAAAAAGTAAAGATCACTTAGGTGGACTCACACCTGTGACGGTCCGCGTTATCTATGTGGCGTGTTATCTATGGGGTGCGTGTTAAACGCTGGAATTTAGGGTACTTGAAAATTGTTTTTGGACACATCCAAAAAACTTGATTTAGGGTTGGGGTGGTTATATGACAGTAGGTCCGATTTGAGAGGGGGGGTTATATTAGAGTAGCTGTTTTGGGGGAGGGGGTATATTACAGTAGCTGTTTCAGCCCCCAAGCCTCCTGCGCCCCCTTCGGGGCGCAGGGGGCTTGAGAGTTGGAGATGCGCGCACTCTCTTACCTTAGAGATGACTCCGAGAAATACTCTTGATAATAAATGCATCTAGAGACTCTTTTTTGCCCAGATCCAATGACAAAAACATGGTAGAATACCCTGAAAAACATGGTTTACCGTAGTCCCCAGTGCAAATTAGTCGAAATTTTCAAAAAAAAAATATTTTCCGGAAATGGTTTTCCGCCACCTAAAAACATGTTTTCTGTACGTTAACACGGGAAGGCCCGGTGCGCCATTAGTGACAACGGGTAGAACAGAATGTGCTGAGCACAATGGTGCCGGTCGTTTTTGCTTTAAAGCCGAATTAAGTGACTGAAATAGGGTCTAGAAATTTATCAGTTTTGCATGATCGAAATTTAGCTAGCACCCACAGGTTTTCAAGTAATGCGATATTATCTTCCTATTACCCCCAAGCTCATAATATGTCAAAATGACAGCCAGGAACTTTGCTTTCAAGCTGTTCCAAAATACACTGTTTTTATTCGCAAATTTTGAAAAAAGACACCACTTGGTTGTCTGCGTGAAGATTTTTTTGAATTTTACATTTTTACTTTATACGTACTTATGCTTATTCTACTTTTAATTTCTATTCTAGAATTTTTCACTACCTTATAGCACAGTCATTTATCTACAAAAAACCGAGACGTGCAGCCAATTTTTCTCTTGAGACATTGACAAATACACTTATTATTCAGTAGCTCGAGTAAAAGAAATAAACAAAATCAACAAGCCCAACATTTTGACCGAGGTTTTACTAGCTTTGTAAAAAAAATATTGCCACTCGCCTCGGTCTTTTGTAGCTAATTGACTGTTCTATAAGGTAGTGAACAATTCTAGAATAGAAATTAAAAGTAGAATAAGCATAAGTACGTATAAAGTAAAAATGTAAAATTCAAAAAAATCTTCACGCAGACAACCAAGTGGTGTCTTTTTTCAAAATTTGCGAATAAAAACAGTGTATTTTGGAACAGCTTGAAAGCAAATTTCCTGGCTGTCATTTTGACATATTATGAGCTTGGGGGTAATAGGAAGATAATATAGCATTACTTGAAAACCTGTGGGTGCTAGCTAAATTTCGATCATGCAAAACTGATAAATTTCTAGACCCTATTTCAGTCTCTTAATTCGGCTTTGAAGCAAAAACGACCGCCCCATTGTGCTCAGCATATTCTGTTCTACCCGTTGTCACTAATGGGCGCACCAGGGTAACCCGTATCGAGAGTTGCGCGAATTTAAACAAATATTAAAAAAAATACAATATCACAAAATGTACGAGTTTATTATTTTGAGTGTGGTTTTCAGTGGCTTTCTAAACAAACAGTCTCACAAATTTCAGCTCAACATGTAGCCTGATAAATTTGCTACAAGATTCATAAAAGCGCGTTGATCAAAGTTACATGTGTAGAAAGTTATGGCACATAGAAATCAAAGTAAGAGAATTCGGAAAATCTGTACATCGAGAAAGAAGTAGTGATTTGTCTTCACTTCACAAATAAAAATCTACTATGCTCACTATTAATTGAAAGCTGATATCCTTGCGGTCAAAATACGTCGAAAATACGTCAATAATTTTTTTGCAGTCAACAAAAACAGAAAATCCTGAGATTGAAAATCCGGTTTTTTGAATTGTTCTGTTTATTCACTCACTATGCCATTGTCACTTAGTGAAGGTTACTATGCCATTTGCTAAGGATTTCCAAGAATACAAGATGAGATATCATGCACAAAAAATTAAAAATATTCCTACGGCGCTCTTGAAGTGTAGGGGTTTTTTGGACACCCTGTAGAATAGTTTGAAAGGAGAAGTAAAAACTTAAAGCCGATTATCGACATCAGACTTAATATCTGACATCTGACTGAGGATACGTAGTATATATTTGCGTATAGCTGTGCTTTTACTCGTTGTTCGATAAATATAATTGCTCAAATAAATCTTGTTTTCATTCTTGTTCTGAAAATTACTTATCTGTTTTAGATACTGAAATGTCTAATTCAATGACAGACGAAAAAGTCGAGCTACTGTATACAGAAAAAGTCGGAAGGCGGATGCTGGCTATCACAAAGCGCTCACGAATCCCGACTCTCATTGCTATGACTAGACGATCACAGATACGAAACCGCGCACAGAGACAACTGAAAAATCAGTTTTCTCTGTGCTGGTTGCTAAAGTGTTGTTTTGGGTTATGGTTAGTAACCGCGGTAAAATTAAACACGATTTTCGTGGCGAGATAAGAATTCAGAATAAATTCTCGAAAAAACCATCAACTGGCCATCGATAACTGGCCTCTAAAAAATCCATCAGCAACTGGCCATCAGCAACTGGCCATCGGGAACTGGCCGGTGTCCTCCAAAAATATTGTAAATTGTGTTGTAGCCATTTTGGCCCAATTTGAAATGGCCCAGTTTCATCCTCCCCAGAGAAACATTTCAAACCAAGAAAACGGAACTTTTAATTTATCATGAACAATAAAAATGCAACTCTTACATCAGAATAATACAGTCAAACCAACACGTACAAGTCAAATACTCTACTTATCATTCGATCGTGAAACTCTTTTTCTTGTAGGGTGATCTTTCTTCTGGATTCGGACAGATCTTCGTAGAACTCCTCGGAGCGGCTGAGAGTTAGATTTGAGCTCCTCATTTTCCTGAAATGTAATAAATTTACGAATCAGACCGATAGCCCATGGCAAAGGAATACTTTCTCTAGATGGCTGACCCTTTCGCGCAGTTGATTCAAGTAATTAATTTTTTGTTTCTGGTTCTGATGGCCCATGGCGGAAGCAAGCTCATTCAATGCAATATCCTCTCCTTTTTGACTTGTTCATGCTTCTGTAGTGAAATATTTATGAGACAAAACTACAAATTGTGGTTACCGCTTTTAGCTCTTCCATTTCTTTTCGACACTGAAAATAATTAAATAAAAAAGCAGCTGACATATTTGGCTAACACCAATAAACACCCCACTCAAGTAAAGAACACACACCTTCAGTCAGTTTGCCGTGACCTCGAAGCTGACCACAAAATAAATTTTAAAAGCTTGGTGAAAATCAGGCAGACTGACTGAGGTGACTTTCGAAGTAATTTGAGTCCTTACTTGCTCCATCTTGCTTACCTCCTGACGGATGATCATCTCTTTCTCTAGCTTCTCTTTTTCGTACATGATTTTTTGGGATGATTTTTCAGTTGTTCGTATTCCATCTCTATTTTCTTTTGATTTGATTGCGTATCCTCCAAAAATGTGCGAAGAATATCCACCTGACAAAATTAACCTTCTCTTCATAACGCCACTAAATAATAGAAAATTTACCCTATTCGACTTATAAGTCAGACTCCTCTCGTACTGCTCAATAGCTTGATCTTTGTGGACCACAAGATTCTTGTATGATTCAATTCTTTGTTCCAACTCAGCTATTTTTAATGCACTTTGATCACTAATATGAGGCACCAACGCAACGCTCGGTACTAAAATTCTAATCTTTAGCTGTGTTTTAAAGCCAGGACTTTTGCTTACTTTGCTGATATCCCTGACAGACTGCATTCTTTTCGCTCTTAAGTCTGCCTGAAAACACTACTTTTACGTGAAATAGCAGCCACGACTCAAAAGTTATCACCTTCTTTACAACGCACCATCTCTGTTAACCTTAAATTTCGTTCTTTAAAGACTCGACGCTTTCACCTGCTGACGTCTCTTCAATGTGGCCGCGACGCAACTTCTTTAGTTCTGCTTCCATAGATTCATTCTTGGCTTTAAGACATTGAATAGCTTGGAATAAGGGATCGACATTCTGCTTAGGAAATTGATGCACCTTGCCTGCATTCATAGAGAATCTCAGAGTTTGCAACTAAAAAATACTTTCTTTCCGCGAATTATCGGGACGGCAACGAGAACCAACAGTGAACTGGCGATACTCAACCCCGGAAGAAATTGTAGCCAGCAGAGCTGTTTTGGAGTTCCCCCCAAAGCACTCCTTGAGTAGTCTAGTAAGCACAGACTCACGATAATTGACGAAAGCGGAACCACCATTGGCTTTGCATTCGATCACTTTTTGAAGAGCAAGCAGGGAGCAATTGATGGCAGCAGTTTCCTAAAAAAATCTAAATATCACAGCTTTACAATCGTAAGCAAATTACCGCTCTGTCGCCTCCCTGAGTGAATGAAAGTCTTTCAGAGCCAGCCAGATCAACAAAATAGCAATCAGAGACGACCACAAAACTCTTCACTTCGACACCAACCATTTGCTCGTGATTCTTTCGCAATCTAGAAATTGCCAATGACATTCAAAGAACCATATAAAGAAACTAACTTCATTTGGAAAATAGCATGACTGCGAGAAGACGTTTCATTGACAAGTGTAGCAGACGTAGCCCGTTTGGAAAGACCGAACATCAACACTTCCTTGAAGTCATTCCAATTCTTAATTGGAAAAGCAGTCAAGTCTTCCAGATATACTTTTTCGGCCCCTCGAACCTTGAGCACATTCTTCTTATGGGAGAGCAGATCGTAGACCTAAAAATAGCAAAGAATGAGCCGGCTCTAATGAAGATCCGTACTCAAATTTTTGCCTTGGTCCCCCTGTTGTTTTTTATTGAAAAATGCCTTGGTCCCCCTGTTGTTTTGAAGGTGATCATGTTAACCATAATCACCATGATCACAACATTATTATGACTCTAATGGACAGGGGGACCAAGGCATTTTTCAATAAAAAACAACAGGGGGGACCAAGGCAAAAATTTGAGTATCGATCTCCATTAGAGCCATGGAATGAGCCTCTAAGAACATATATCCCGTATCCGCTCTAATTATAAGCCATGACGTATAATTTTTCAACCCCCTCGGGAGTGGCGGATAATTAGAGAGTGGCAGATAATTCTTCAACCAATAGGCGCCAAAGGCGCCACATTTTTTACAGCACTACTATACCAAATATTTAGGGTTGTCGAGTACTCGAAATCCAATTTTTTGATCTTATTTCTTGTTTTTATGTGTGATTTTTTTATCAAAGTTTTGAATATGTTATAACACAATCCCAGTTTCGAGTACTAGATTCCGAGTAGTCTGACTCGGAATTATTTTCATTAAAACAGACACATTTTTATCTGCCAAATTAAAAAGTTTTTACACCATTATGTAGCCAATGAATTAAGCTAAACTAAGCTTTGGATTGTGATGTAAAATATTCAAAACTTTGATAAAAAAATCACACATAGAAACAAGAAATAAGATAAAAAAAATTGGATTTCGAGTACTCGAAATTTCGAGTACTCGACAACCCTACAAATATTTATTAATGAAGATTATAAGCCGTAATGAAAAATACTTTTGTGCAAATACAAGATCTTTGTATATCCGCTTTTGGCCTGGTTTAGAATGGGTACTGATTTCTTGCCTTATTTCCATGATGTTTTTCTTGAATATTTGTAATTCATATTTCATTTCGGAAATTTTTCTAAGTATGTGGACCCATGGGTTGAAAATGGGTACCCAGTTATTTGGCCAAGCTTGTAGAGAGTTCGTTGTATTAGGGTTTCAAACTACTGTATAACCTCTATAAATCTCTTGTCCTCTAATAATCGCCCAGCCCCATTTTTTGACTAGGATTTCAGAGTTATGGCCATGTTTTATTTACAACTTTAAAATCTTCGAGGGATTGAAAAGTAATTTCACAGTGAGATTATTAGAGAGAATACGGTAATCCAGCAAATCAATAAACCGCAAACCCGTTAAATTTCGAAGTTCTATTGAGGATGAGCTGTAGATCAAGGGAAATGAATAAATGGGAATGCAATTTTATCCCCAAAAAGATATAACCGAAGTATTAAATGTGCAATTAAACACTTTGGATCGAGTGGACATGTGCTGTAGACATTGCTGAGTTCTCGGTTTTTTCAGTTTTCTCAGAATTACAATATACTACAGTCGACGCTCTCTATAACGACTCTCAAGGGACCGGCTAAGCCGACTCGTTATAGAGAGCGTCGTTATAAAGAGCATCGTTATAGAGAGCTTCAACTGTATCATTAAAATACTTGCAATATATCTAGCCAGGGTTGTATAATAACTGCAACAAGGAAGGGACCAGAGCTATTTTTTACGGAGATTAATCAAACACATATGCAGTCCAATATTTCTTTCTACAGGTGTTTCAAGAAATTCGATACACTTTGGAAGGCCATAACTTTTTTTACTCGTTTTTCAGAATTCTGTAAACTCAGACCGTCTCTGCTCGTTCTAACAATTTTTTTAGTGTATAATGTCAAAAACAAAAGAAGCTGAGACGATCTGCGTTTACAGAATTTTGAAAAACGGCTTAAAAAATTATGGTTTTCCAAAATGTACCAAATTTCTTGAACCACAATGTAAGTTTACAACAACAAAATCATGCAAATGCTACAAAGTGACCACTGGTTCGCAGCGAAAATTAGCCTTCTTACATAATTTGGCCGTTTTTTCATTTCGCTGTGGAAAAAGTGTCGGCAAATGGCTTTGGGCGGCGGATAATTAAATAGTGGCGTATAACTTTTTAATCCATAAAAAAATTAGAGAGTAGCTGATAATAAGAGAGTGACTTATAATTAGAGCGGATACAGCATAGACCGACCTTTTCTTTGTAAATTTCATAAAATGACACTTCGATTGACACAGTTTCTTCTTTTATGTCAGCGGAAACCTTTTGCAAAACTTCTTCGACGAAACGAGGCAATAACCCAAGGTCTGCTTTATTACCGAGGATGCTAAAAGCTTATAATCAAAGGGCACATTAAAGGACCATGGTTTTTACGCGCAGTGGCATGTGCAAAATTTGAATTGGCGGGCGACACTTCTCTTTCGTCTAATGCTGTACTCTTTCGAGTAATTCGGAACGACTCGAAAGAGTACATTGATAGACGAAAGAGAAGTGTCCCCCGCCAATTCAAATTTGCACATGCCACTGCGCGTAAAAACCATGGTCCTTTAACGGCTATATTTTGACACCAGTTCCAGATGGCAGAAATCAATTTTAAAGGGCAGCCATAAATATCCTCCCAATTAGGTCTGAGATGAGAAATTTTGTCACCTGTGAGTCTTCCCGAACCAGTTTGGCCATAGGCGAAGATGCAGACATTGCGACCATCCACAAAGCTTTGGAGCAAATCTGGCGTGATCTTTTGGTACACAGATAGTTGAGAAGCATCACCATCGAACACATAATCGCAAGAGAATCCCAGCTATGAGAATCAGCTTCACCATCGTCAGATTGATGATAAATTTTAAAATAAGATTACATCTGACTTAACCGGATCATCACTTTGGAAAGTTACACTAGTGCGATCCCAGAAGGCTTGACAATTAATTCTCTCTCTGTGCTAGGACGAATGCGAAGAAATACCTGTAAATTTTCAAAATTAGGATAAAACACAAATGCAATAAAGCTGAGAAAAATACCTTGAGCTTGTTGTCTTCCAAACTGTCTGCGTTCACTGTAACGTCGCTTTGGACCAGAATTGCCTCCTCGTTTATACGTCTCATGACCTTGAACATTATATTTTTGAAAAAAATGTAAGAAATAGAAAAGAAATTCAGAGTTAGATGAAACATGGCCTGAATTTAGTCGTATATGAACTAACCAGGGAACCTTCAGCAGTGTTTTTTTTCATAGACTTCATTGACAGTTTTTTTTTCCAGATTCTTGTAGAGCACCCCGAAGTTATATAACAAAGCGCTGCTGATATGTACAGGTCCTTTGAAAAATTAGGGAGACCGCGGCCCTGCGAAGTTACCGAAACACACATGATACCGGTATTATGATTTTTAGCCTACTTTTGAGGGTTATGGGTAAAAATCCCCCACAAAAATCCCCCCCAGCAAAAATCCCCCAACAATAATCCGCCCAGCACAAATCCCCCCAGAATATAAATTGAAGTGAGGCAAATGTATTTCAAAACAACGGTATTCTGACAAAATCATGTAATGAACACTATTTAATAGTTAAAGACGTCCCAGTACCGATGTAAACCGCAGTACCGAAGCATGAAACGAGGTAATGACCTTATTATCTGGAGGGTGTAGTATAGTCATTGGTTTTACTCGCAGTACCTAAAGCTAACTCGCAATGCCTAAAGGACCTTAACTCCTATGTAGATACCCTGACCAACCATGTAACGCCATCTGGATACCTGATAACTGGATGTTACTAGGTACCGTATTTCCTCTAATAGAAGCCCCCTCCTATTATAAGCGGCTAGACTTTACTTGGCCCCCCCACGGCTGACCCACTTTCGAGGTGAATTTTTGAAAACCGATTGCATATTCGTGTTTCTCGACCCGGATTTTTACGGGAAATGATCATCAGATTCTGTGAAAGTGAAAAAAAATTTTTGGGATTTGCCTTGGTCCCCCAAGGTAAAATTTTAGAAAAATTTGAAAAAAAAATATTTTTTAAATTGGCGCCTTTTGAATTTTAAAGGGATTAAGGGCTGTATTGGGAGGGGAAGGGAATAAAAGGGGGCCACTAATCATAGAGGGCTCACTAACAAGAAGATGTTGAACACAGTTTTGAATACTGGGCCCTACCGCATAAATAAACTCTGGTATGCATGCTTTTTCATGCATCCAGAGTCACTTTCGAGTGATTTGTGTCTAAGGTATGTGGGTGTGCGCATCTCAACCCCAACCAACCAAGCGCCCTGCGCCCCCGAAGGGGGCGCAGGGGCTTGAGAGTTAGAGATGCGCGCACTCACTTACCTTAGATATAATTCCGAGAAGTACTCTTGATCAAAAAATGCGTATAGAGTCTCTTTTTGCCACAGCCCAGTTGAAAAACATGGTGAGGCAGTCGAAGAATACATATATTTACTTTTCTATTGTTCTGCCATAAAAGTGGCCCCTTTTATTCCCTTCCCCTCCCAATACAGCCCTTAATCCCTTTAAAATTCAAAAGGCGCCAATTTAAAAAATATTTTTTTTTCAAATTTTTCTAAAATTTTACCTTGGGGGACCAAGGCAAATCCCAAAAATTTTTTTTCACTTTCACAGAATCTGATGATCATTTCCCGTAAAAATCCGGGTCGAGAAACACGAATATGCAATCGGTTTCAAAAATTCACCTCGAAAGTGGGTCAGCCGTGGGGGGCCAAGTAAAGTGTTACCTTATAAGCACCACCTCTAAAATAAGCCCCCCTAGAGGTGATCCAAAATATAAAAGCCCCCCCCCTCTAATATAAGCCCCCCCCTCTAATGGGTATCCTAAAATATAAGCCCCCTTTTTTATATAAACCCCAGAATCAATTTTTTCGATAAATCTAATATGACCAGGGCCCCAAATTCTATGCACTAAAAAATGCGAAATATGCGCATAAAATATGCGCTAAAATGCTTAAATATGCGCTAAAAACGTAAAATATGCAGTATAATTTTTAGAGTAAACCTTTTAAATGTACCGCATAACATTTGTGAAGAATCACTATATGTCGTAAAATTGCTCTAAAACATGCTTTTAAACGGTTTGTCAGCTTATACATGATTAAAAGATACTTTTGGATAATGCTAAATTTACAAAAAATTTTTGCAAAAAAAATTGACCAAAATTTGACATATGGCTTTGCTGAAGCAAGGTGATTTAACCTAAGGATTTAATTTATTTGACGTCCCATTTGACCTAGGATTTGAACATAGCTTTAAAAAACTTTCTGCTCCATGAAGATGCCGCAGGATTTCAGTCGAAAAAGATTTTTGAAAAGTGTTGACCGCCATTTACTAGCTAAGTTGCAAAAAAAATATTTGTAAAGCAATTTCGAGACATTTAGGGGTTCTGTACTCCTGTTACTTCTTCGCATCTTCTCGCAAATATAAACAATGTGCATTTTGCGATTTTCAAAATTAATATCTTTTACAAACCAAATCGGTGCTTTGCACTGTTATTTTGCTACTTTAACTGAAAATATGAATTGCACGGTACTGAAACGTTAGCTACCTCAATAAAGGTTATTTAGTGAGAAAATATCTTCTTACACGCTTGACAATAAAGTGTCCTGGTTTTGGAAACTAAGAAATTGACTTATTTATACACAAAAGACGAGATTTGGCATGCTGCAACATCTTTAACCCAAAATTTCTGAGATTTTCTACAATATGCAGAAAATATGCGTCAAAATTGCAAAATATGCAAAATATGCACTAAAAATGGAAAATATGCAAAACATGCTGCATAAAAGTACGAAAAAAGTACTCAAACAGGGCTAAAAGTGCGTTTTTTGTGCATAACTATTGCTTGCATATCCGCAGAAAAATATGCATTTGCATAGAATTTGGGGCCCTGAATATGACTATAGCGCTGCTTGCGTGTGAAACATTGATTTTTTAGCCCACTTTTTGCACACCTTAATTTTCAAAGTTGGTGTCCTTTGATAGGAAACCGGGTAATCGCTAGCGATTGCGCACAAAAAAATTTGGGTTGGTGTGGTGAAAAAATTTTTTTTAGTCAAAAAGTTGAAATTTCCGAACTGGTCAAAAAAAATTTTTCATTTCTCGGGCCCGTTTGACCCATGTTTATTTTATGATTTAGAAATGTTTTTACTGGTGCACAACTAGAACTCCTAAGCTTCAAAATGAGTATAAACATGCTAAATTAAACATTGACTTGAAGCAGACATTTCTTGCGGACAAGTTTCATAATCAGGGATTTTTCATAAATGGTCGAGTTTCAAAACTTAAAAAAGGTTATTTTTTGAATACTTTATTTACAAAGTTGGTGTCCTTTAATAGTAAATTGGCTACTAGCTACCGATTGCGCACAAAAAAATTTGGGGTTGGTCTGGTAAAAAAAAATTTTAGTCAAAATTCTTGAAACTTTTAAAAATTGACAGTTATATTTTTTCGTTTAAATTCATTTGAATTCACGGGTTTTCATTGTGGGACAAAAGTTTATTTTTGGCCCTATTTATCTAGCGCCATTTAGTATTTTTGTGCAGTGGAGTTGCCGTACGGTGTCGGATCGCTGGCGGTAATAATTACGTCATATGTGCTTGAGTATGTTGTTTCTTTAATATGACATTTTCTGTCTCTATTGCTATGTTCTTTCAGGTTCGAAGTCTCATGTATGCAATTGAAGCTGGCTGTAATTTGCAAGTTGGTTCGAAGTATATTTTTATTGCTGTAATTCACTGTAGGTATTACTTCATTATCTGATTTCAGACTCCTGTGCTCCATATTCGTAAGGTCGTTGTTAATAGTGACCTGTGTTCAGGTTTATTTATGTTTTTGTTTAGGTTGAAGTCTGCTGTCCGAAATTTCAGCTTCCTGTGACCTGACGCACGCCTTGGCTCCAAAGTATGCCTTTTTGCTGTATTTTTTATGGGTCACACCGAAAATAAGTCACACCGAAAATTCCCAGTCCGCCCACCAAAAGCCTGTACTTCCAAGACCACTGCACACGTTGAGCTCCAGTCGCATATTCGGTAAAGGAATTGTTCCAGAATGGCAGCTCAAGACCTGTCCTTCTAAATAAGGCATGAAAACAGTCTTTACAGAAACAAATATCTGCAAAATATTCCACCCGGAAAAATTGTCCATAATGCAAAGAGCGTAAAATTCTTCGGAAGATGTTAGTCCATGAAGCTTGTAGACACTCGACTATTCATACCCGACCTTGAAGTGCTCATCGCAACTGTACAATATAAGGTGAATTCTGAATAAAATAGATTTTCAGCAATTGTATACCTTTTGCCAACAGAGTTGAGACGTACCTGTAATGTTCATGACCATCCAGAAAGAAATTCACTACTGAAACATTTTTTTGACGAACAGCCGGCAAAAGACCTTTGTCCTTTGGCTTTAGAACAGCGCTCGTTGAAGATGTGCAGATGAAGTAGTCGGTGGCACAGTTAACTTTTGCTTGTAATCGGCTTATTTTTCTCAATTGTTATCTCAAAGCTCCGCCCTGATCTGTTCCCATCTGTAGTAGTGGTCTAAAGGTAATTTAAAGATGAAGCAGCCAAAAATTTGCAAGATTATAGCAAGGAGATCGAGGAATATGATGACAGACAAGGGTCATACAAATTCGTACAAAAGACATACACAACTCTTACAAACACATACAAAATTTCTAGTCAAATTTTGTATGTTTTTGAATTTCAAATATTAACTGTATTTTGTATTTTTTTTTGGTATTATAATATTTTGTATTTTTTGAGCACCATGCTTAAATCTGAATTTCGAGATTTTTATCTGAATTTGAGCTGGTCGACTTGGGATCCCTGCATTAAAGGGGTGGGAAACTTCACAAACGCATCGCCTAGTCACAGGTTCGACCACCACTGGCCGCATGTCGTATATTTCATCTATTTTAATTTATAAAGTTGGTAATGATACTCACACTCTTGGCTATTCGTCAAAATAATCATCACAAGATTACACACATATTGAAACTGATTCACAGGCTAAAATCGGCTTAATTTTCGAAAATCGATGGTTTTGGGATTTCCTTGACTGTTTAACTGATATTTCCTGACTTTTTTTATACAAGTCACACGTTTCGTATACAAAAATGTAGCCAAGATTCTAATCTTTCATTTGAGCTATCAAACTTAGAAGTAAGTGACATTCAGTTACCGTTAGAATTCGAAAAATATCCATTGTCCAATTCCACTCAATTTTGTCATTTGCATGAAATCACAAATTAGGGCATATGTGGACAGTGAAGCAGTGCTGAAAATAGTCGCAATCACTTGCTCGATGGTTTTTAGACCTAGTAATCAGTAAACTTAATAAAAAAAAGGGGAAAACTCATTTTTGTCACCGAAAAAGTTTTCACCGAAAGACTGATTGTTGTCACCGAAAACTTATTCTTGTCACCGAAAGTTGTTCTCGACACGAAATCAGCAATTTTCAAAATTTTTGGTCATTTTTGTGTGAAATTCAGGGGTGGGCAAAGACCGGATGGCTTAGTATCGACTCAGGCATGGCCAAAAGGCCAAAATAATTGGTTTTTTGGGGGTGTACGAAAGGGGTGGTAAACTTTTCGAGAAAAATCGATTGAGCGGATCAGATTTCGGGTCCGATAGGCTAAATCGCTCAGAATTTCACGTTTATGGTTGTTTTGAGTGGTTCAGGGTGGAATTCTGAGCGATTAAGCCGATCAGACCGGAATTCTGATCCGTTCAATCGAATTTTCGCAAAAAATTTACCCCCCTCTAGTAAACCCCCAAAAAACCAACTTTCAGGGGCTTCTGGCCATTCCGGGGTGGGATTCTGAGGGATCCAAGTTATTTTGTGACTAAAAAATTTTGATTTCTTGTAGGGTTGACCAATGCAAATGTTTGCGCAAATATTGTGTAAATATTTGCGCAAATATTTGCAAATATTTGTTGAAATCTTTGCGATTAACAAAAATGTGCAAATATTTGAAAATTTCATTTTAAGAGAAAATGGACGGATGTTCATGTCAAGGTAATTAGTATGAATCTTGACCATTTTCGGTACAAATTCCTTGCTTCATCTTATTCTGTCACAGAGACAGTTGGGCGCTACTGTAATACCCCCCCCAAAAAGCGCTACTGTAATATACCCCCCAAAAATCGACCTACTGTCATATACCCCCCCCCCCCCAAAAACCGACTTTTTAGGGATGGTCAAAAACCATTTTTACACAATAATTTCGCCGTAAAAGGACCAGAAAAGCAATTTAAATGGGATTGCGGGCTGTATTGGGATGGGAAGGGATAATACAGGGCCACTTCTCGAGATGGTTGGGATCATTAGAGTAATAATTCTCTAAGAGTCTAAAGGTGCTTTCAAACCCAGGAACTGTGGTGCAGGCATAAGTATAGTACTTTTCATGGACCAAGCCCATCAGCGGGGTGGACCTCGTGGTTTACTCATAGGCCTAGCACTTTTGGGTGCTAGGCTGAATTTTTGGATGCTGGGCCTCTGGCTGGCCTTATAGAACGAGGGGAAATGCTCTTCGTGAAAAATAAGATGTTGAAACATAGTTTTGAATACTGGGGCCTACCGCATAAATAACTCTGGTATGCATGTTTTTTCATGCATCCAGAGTCGCTTTCGAGTGATTGTGTCTAAGGTATGTGGGTGTGCGCATCTCAACTCCAAGCCCCCAAGCCCCCTGCGCCCCCGAAGGGGGCGCAGGGGGCTTGAGAGTTAGAGATGCGCGCACCACTTACCTTAGACATGATTCCGAGAAGTACTCTTGACCATAAAATGCATATAGAGTATCTTTTTGCCACGCCCAGTTGAAAACATGGTGAGGCAGTCGAAGAAATATAGATATTCAAATTGCGGCTGTTTTTTGGTTCTGAGAAAAAAAAATTTTCGAACAACAGGGGGGGGGGGGGGGGTGTTATATGGTTTTTAGTCAAAATTTGAAAAATTTAAATGGCGCCTTTTGAATTAAAGGGTTAAGGCTGTATAGGGAGGGGAAGGGAATTAAAGGGGCCCACTAATCAACAGGGCCCACTACAAGAAGATGATAAACATAGTTTTGAATACTGGGGGCCTACCGCATAAATAAACTCTGGTATGCATGCTTTCATGCATCCAGAGTCACTTTCGAGTGATTTGTGTCTAAGGTATGTGGGTGTGCGCATCTCAACTCCAAGCCCCAAGCCCCTGCGCCCCGAAGGGGGCGCGGGGCTTGGAGATCAGAGATGCGCGCACGCACTTACCTTAGACATTGATTCCGAGAAGTACACTTGATCATAAAATGCATATAGAGTCTATTTTTGCCACGGCCCGAGTTGAAAAACATGGTAAAGCAGCTAAAAAAAGTGCCCCTGTATTATTCCCTTCCCCTCCCAATACAGCCCATAATCCTTTTTAATTGCTTTTCTGGACCTTTTATGGCAAAATTATTGCATAAAAATGGTTTTTAGACACTCCTAAAAAAGTCGGTTTTTGGGGGGGGGGGTATATGACAGTAGGTCGACTTTTGGGGGGGGGGTATATTACAGTAGCTTTTTTTGGGGGGGGGGGGTATATGACAGTAGCGTCGACAGTTGTATGTTTTTTTGGTTTAGTAGCAAAATGCCTGGAAAAGCAAAGCACTGGTCGTGGCAATTTTTCGTTTCAACTAAAGAGGTCATCGAAGGAAAGAAGAAGATCAAGGCCACCTGTAAGTTCTATCTTGTGTTTTTATGTTTTCAAGACTCGAAGTGGAGATGGCCTCGAAGCTATCGTTCATAAAGCACAATCTGATGCTGGAGCATGCGGATCTCTTCAATAAATCAAGCCGGAGGGATGCATCAGTGGAAGAAGAAGAATTTGGAGTGGAAAAACAAGAAGAAAACGTCAATGAGGACTGTGGGTTTGTCAGATGATGATATTTTGTTCGAGGATGATTAGTTTGTTAGTTGGATGTTAAGAATAAAACTTGAATTTGATAACTATTGAGCGTAGGTGTGGTATTTTGCATAAATCTCACGGTATTTGAAATCATGCAAATATTTGCGAAATATTTGCAAATATTTAAATATTTGCGCAAATATTTGCACCATTACAAATATTTGCAAATTTGTCCAACCCTAATTTCTTGCAAAATATTGCAAAATTTGGTTGGTCTTGGACAGAAATGTAAATCAGCTGCAAAAACGTGAATCAGCTGCAAGAAGACGTGAATCAGCTACAAAAAGACGTGAATTAGCTGCAAGACCGAATCAGCTGCAAAAAGACGTGAATCAGCTGCGAAAAAAGTTTGTTCCTTAGTTTGTGCTTGGGAGATTCCGTGTTTTTCCAGTTTTCCAATGAGCCATCACTTGCCAGTAGAAGTTAACAAATTTGGTGGTTAATTGAAAAAAGTGCTCCAAAAATTTACTGAGTTGAGTCTTAAAACTGCACTGAGCCTCTGTTTCTGATACAAGCCTGCTAAAAAAGTTTCTAACGTGATAGCCCATAAATTTTTACGTATGTATGTGCAATATCGCTCAAATTTATACGC
Organism: Ditylenchus dipsaci; assembly: GCA_004194705.1. Lineage (NCBI taxonomy): Eukaryota > Metazoa > Nematoda > Chromadorea > Rhabditida > Anguinidae > Ditylenchus > Ditylenchus dipsaci. The sequence continues at coordinate 33,377 of SADC01000803.1, read as the reverse complement.
AATTTGGAATTTTCATACGGAGAGAAGTAAAAAATCCATATTTTTACGCCAAAAACCGGGCTTTTTTGGCTAAAAATAGTTCTAAGTATCGAAATTTACCAATTTTGACAAAAGCCAACTAGGATCTTGCAGGTTGGATTGTGGGCTACATTTTGGTATATGGGTGTAAAAAACCGTGGTTTTGAGATTTGTGACGTGGTGAAATTTGATTAAATTTTTTTGTGTTTACGGACATCAACATGGTTTATACTGGGCATCAAACGCAAGTTGTGTGCATCAAAGAACCCCGACAATTAAACACGACAATGCAACAGCAGCTTAAGCAGAAGCAAAGAAAGCTGAATAAGAACAGAAGAAGTCTAAATCACAAACAATGTATTCATACAGGACTTATGTGACCTCTTTGGTTCTGATGTACCAGTGGTTTCATGTGATGATAAGACTTCTTTTGCTTGCAAAGACGGCCTCACGCTAACCAGTTCTCGAAGGGATGAATTCTTGCTTTGATTCCGGAAGAACTTGTTCGTATCTCAGCTCAACGAGACTTTCGATATTGAGTAGGGTTGGCCTCCCCGTCCGCTTTTTGGCGTGCGGGGGGGGAGATTAGACTAAAAAAATTTGCGGGGGGGGGGGGAGAACGGGGGAGGTGGCCAATTTTTTTGCGGGGGGGGGGGGGGGGGGGAGGGCGGGGGGAGGAAGCTGTGAGCGGGGGCAGTGGCGGGGGTGCCTGATTAATTTACAAGCCTCGGGACTGAAAAATTTGAAACAGCAGTCTAGAACCCTAATAGGCCAACCCTAATATTGAGCATCCCATGTTTCGTTTCTTTGAAAAGATATTCTGTAGAAATAATCGAGTGTTCTTTCTTGAGAAATGTATTGTTTGACATGGAAATTGTTTGCGACCATGTTGAAATTGTA